>CM075853.1:30974794-31313490 GCA_037975125.1 Latrodectus hesperus | reverse complement strand
CCACACAACCAAGAACGTCTAATGGACGTCCACGAGAGGTCCACCATATCCAGTGGACGTTATGGATGATAAATAGACATCTACTGGACGTCCATGAAAGGCTATTCAGTGGATGTTTGCTGGTCGACCACTATGGATGTCTAATAGACGTCTATTAGACGTCAATTTATGGACATTAATCATGGATATGTGTGGATTAAAAATAGACGTCTATTGGACATTCGTTGTGGATGTAATCTGGACTTCGATGAAGTATCAACTGTAACCAAGCGGCCATTTTGGTTAGACAAGAAAAGCGCTTATTTCGTATTCCTTTACCATAACTGTGACAAATTTATTTCTTAATTTTTGATATTTAAGCTATATTATTTTCTTAATCTGAATTTAAAAGAAGAAATGGGATTTTGTGTAGCATTCGGATGCACTAATAGAAAGACCAAGAAATTGGAAGGAATAACATCTCACAGGTAAGAAAAATTTTGTGCTCTGCTTAAGTATTGTTTATTCGCAGTTTGCTTAGCTATCGTTTTATTATTTAATGTATTAATAATTGCAAAAAATTACATTACGTTAAAGATAGTTTAATAGTTATTAAATAATATTATTTTTAAAGTAATTTCTAGTTTAAAACAATATTGAAATTCATGTTCTATGTATGGAACCATAAAGCAATGATTAACTCTATGCATGCATTCTAAGGCTTATGTATGGAACATCGATATTTTAGTACATGGAAATAAAAAAATATATAATTTATGTATAAATTTTCTTTCTAATTATTATTAAGCTTCTTATATCAGTTAATGTTAACGAATATAATGTGTTTTGATTAAGGACAGTAATTCTACTAATCCTTTTATAATCCAGTTAATTTTTCTTGGTTACCTTAAAAATATTCAAAAAATTTTAAAATTCATTTACAATGCGGAATATTTTTTTTATCATGAACTAATATACAGTACTTTTGCATGTTCATCTACTCTTCCTCAAACCTGAGTTTGCAAAGGGTTATAAAAATAGCTTAAAATATATATTTTAATTGTTATAGTTTTTATAGAATGTTTCTTTTTTAGAAAAAGTTAAGAATAATTTGTCTTTTATGACTATTAAGCATATATTTGTATATATAAGCATCTTTTATATTATATAATGTGTCTTCCATAAGTGATTTTAATCCAAGTGAAGAATAAGCAAAATGTTTGTTTTTACATTCTATGTGTTATAGTTATTCCATGTATGTAATTTCATTATATGTTAAAGTTAGTTCATATTAAAGTAACATTTTTGTTCAAAAACCATAATTATGTTTGTCACTAAAATATTTAGTAATAAATGTGTTGATCAAATTTAATATTCTAGTATTAGTTTTGATAAATTTAGATAAAAGTAAAAGCCTTTATGTCCATCTGTATACATTGTTAAAGAAGTTTAAAACATTAAGTAATATTTAACGGTTGTGTCAAACTGTGCTTTAATTTTCTGTGATAAATGTTTAAATATCTATTTGTCAAATCAGATTTTTTATGTTTAGTATATAAAATATTATTCATTTCTCTCTTGCCATCAAAAGTAATGATGTGTCACCTAATTTGCTGTTTTATAATTTAGAACTGATGAAAAATAGTTAAATGTGAGATTTTGATAGATGTATATATTGTAAGAAAAGATTAGTATATTGTTCATATTTTGATTCTACCTCACTGTTATGAAATATATTAAATAATTTTTAACATGTTGAAAAGTTGTCTTCAAAAACTCATTGAATAATACATCAATGGATACATTGTAATTGAATAAATTAATGTACCAGGATTTTGCAAAAGAAATGAGTTTTATTTAGTATTGTATGTTGTACTTAAAAAAATTATAGTTATACTTAAAATTTTACAATTATTTTAAATACTTTAACTATAATAAAAGAAAATTTGAGAATATTAATAATAATTTTGATAACAAGTCTTTATCAAGAAAATATATATAGACAAGACAAGAAAATATAATAAATTTATAATTATACTTTCTTTAGCAAACAAATTTAATCATTCTTGGTGATGAAAACAGTTTTTAGTTTATTATAACCTATATATTTTTAATATCAATATATATAAATATATATCAGAATTATAGGTATAAAAGATTAAAAAAATTTATTTCAGAATTTTTTGTAAGTATAGTTTTTTTTTTTTTTTTTTTTTTATTATATCAATGTTGAGTAGGCATGTAGTGCTTGATATTACAAATATCCAAAATGTAGGTATCTAGATTTCTGTCAGATGTCTAGCCCTTACAAAATATGGATATTCAATTTGCAATAGTTTTAAATATCTATGAGATCTCTCTCCAATATCCAAAAGTTAATGTCTAGATGATATTTTATGATATCTAGTGGACATCCAAGTTTTGAATATCAATGGACATTTGAATATCTCAAGGATGTGATGCAGATCTAATAGATATCTGGATATGAATTGGAATTGACCTGATTATCACATAGATATTTGTGGTTGTGTGGGTAATGTTAATTCTAGTGAAGAATAAGCAAATTGCTATGATTTTATATTCTATATGTTATATTTATTTCATGTATGTTTTCTTATTATCTGTTAAAGTTTGTTTATATTAAAATAATATTTTGTCCCAAAAACACAATCATGTTTGTCATTAAAATATTTAGTAATAAATGTGTTGGTTAAATTTATTAATATTTCTTTATTCTGGAATTAAGCATTAGAAATATTTCATACAAAATGGCAATTTATCATTTGCATGCTTATATGAATATGATTTTGGTATATAGGATAGAAAGCTTAACTTGGGCAGATATCAAGTTAAATCAATTTTGTCTTTCTGTCATTGAGTATTTAGCTGAAATAGTAATACACAAGGAACTTAGTTCCATTCTTACTATATTCTGTAACTTTTAATGAAAGATGTCATTTTTTAGTATTCTTATTTCTTTTAATAGTTTTCCAAAAGATGAGCAGCGGAGAGAAATTTGGATCAAAGTTGTACTTCGGCAAAATTGGCTTCCCTCCAAACATAGTAAACTGTGTTCAGCACATTTCCCCGAAGAAATGATAGATCGGATATCTCTTTCTTGTGTCAGATTAAGAGATGATGCTTATCCTATTTGCAGAAGGTAAGATTGTTATAAAAATATTTTCAAAATTCATAACTTTTACTAATGAGAAATAAAAAATATCTTTTAATCATTTTAAAAGGTAGAATATATCTTTATATTTAATTCTAAAGAATTTTCTTGTAAAATCAGAATTTTCATAATTAATTTGTTGATATTTTTAAAAATATATTTTTTTTAAAATTTTTTTGTTTTAAACAATGCATAACATTCAATAATTTTTATTATATTTTAAGAATTTTTAACACTCTGTTGGATATTTTAAATTCTAGATCTAATAAACAACATGGTTTTAAAAAAGCTCTAAGTCAATCTGATGTGCAAAATATTAAATTATTTCTAAAGCAAGCAGATGATTATATTTCCAATTTGAGGGTAAGTGTTGGAGGTCCAAAAATTTTAGATTCCAACAGGAAAATTGGATTTTTAGGATTTAAAGTATGCATTCAGAGTGTATTGCATTTAGCAGAATCATTAATTTGTCCTGCAAATCCTCCATTATTTTACTTTTCATTTTACAAGGTCAGATAGATCATTTAGAACTTTTATTTTCATCAATAAGATTTCATAGTGGCAACAACATGAATCCAACAGCTCGCCAATTCACAAGCAATTTTTTATAAGTTCAAAGCAACTTATAAAAAATTGCTTGTGAATGCAGAATTGAAACCTGCATCTTCTGGTAATTGTATTCCTTTAACTGAAATCAGTATTTTAAGTGTACCTAGTCACAATTCACCTATTAATGTTATTAATATGTCAACCTCTCAAAATAATATTGTATTTTCTTCATTAACAACCTTAAATAGAAGTCCTGATTTGATGATAGAAGAACAAGATATATTTTTTAAACTAGACTTGCTTAATGAATTTTCTTGTGATATAATTTATTATATTGCTGGATTTATAGTAAAAAAATTAAACCAACTTATTAAATGTGATATATGTTTAAATGTATTACAAGCAGTTACTCCCTGTAATTTGTCCTTGATTTCCTTCAAACCACAGGGTAAATTGATATACCCATCAGATGATGTTTACAAGATATGTAAAGTGTATGAATCTGTATTTAGAAGAAATGTAATGTTACACTCATTTTCAAAATTTAAAAATGTCAGAAAAATAAACATTCAATGTGAATTGGATGCTTTATCTGTGTTAAATATTGAAAATATATTTTCTCAATTGAAACTACATCAATTTGATCATGATCCTCTGGATAATCATGTCATCCAACTAATTAAAGCTGTAATTGAGCATTATTTTATTATCCATATTAATTATTATTGTAAAAATACTTTAAATAATATGAACTCTATAAGACAATTATATACGAAAGCAATTCTTTTTAAAGGTCAATAATATATTGGCTTCCTTTTATAAATCAAGAGATTTTTTGTATTTAATAAAATAATATTCAAGCATACTGTGTTTGTTTTTAATTTCACTCTATAGAAGAAATTTAATTAAAAATTATTAACATTTAGTGAAAAAAATGTGCAATAAAATAACATTTGGTAATAACATTGTAATAGGTTTATTACAATTAAAACCTTCCTCTACTTACATTCACATTTTTTTAAAAATGCACTAAAATGTTATAGATGAGTGACATGTATGACAAAAATGAAATTTCTAATCTTGGAAGAAATTTATGTAATTAAAAATAATTTTTATAACATTTCCCAGCTTGTAAAAAATGTCAGAAAAATAAATGTTCAATGTGAATTGAATGTTTTATTTGCTGTGAATATTGAAAAATATTTCCTCAATTGTGAAACTTCATCAATTTGATCATGATCCTCTGGATATTCATGTCATCCAACTAATTAAATTGTAATTAAGCATTATTTTGTTAAGTGTTAGACATAATTGTAAAAATACTTTAATATATTAGCTTCCTTTTATAAATAATCAATAGATTTTTTGTATTGTATAAAATAAAAATAATCATAGTATGCTTGAATATTAATTTCAATCTATAAAAGAAATTTAATTAAAAATTATTAACGTTTAGTGAAAAGAGTTTGCAATAAAATAACATTTGGAGGTTTATTACGTTCAAAACCTTCCTCTACTAACAATCACATTTTTTTTAATAGTACTAAATTATATAGATGAGTGACATGTATATGACAACAATAAAATTTCTAACCTTGATTAATAACAAAAATTATTAAATAACATAAATTATTTTTATGTTATTAAATAATTTTTATAACTTGTTTCCCAGCTTGTGAAAAATGTCAGAAAAGTAAACATTCAATGTGAATTGGATGTTTTATCTGCTTTAAATATTGAAAATATATTTTTTCCTCAATTGAAATTTCATAAATTTCATCATGATACTCTGGGTATAATCATGACATCTAACTAATTAAAGCTGTAATTAAGTATTATTTTGTTATCCGTGTTAAGCATTATTTTAAAAATACTTTAAATAATGTGAACTCTGTAATTACATACAAAAGCAATTCTTTATAAAGGTCAATAATATATTAACCTCCTTTTATAAATAATTAAGAAGTGTCTTGTATTCAATAAAATGATATTGAAACATACTGTGTTTATTTTTAATTTCACTCTATAAAAGAGATTTAATTAAAATTATTAACATTTTGTGAAAAGTTGTGTAAAAGAATTACATTTAGTGATTTATTACATTTAAAACCTTCCTCTACTAATAGTCATTTTTTTTAAATGCACTACATTATATAGATGAGTGACATGTATGACAAAAATAAAATTTCTAATCTTGAAAGAAATTTATGTAATTAAATAATTTTTATAACTTTCTTCTCAGCTTATAAAATATTACATATTCAAATTATTCATTTTATTTCACACAAAAAATATATTCTAGACAAATTGTTTTCTTTATGAAAAAATATCTATTTTAATTGATTTGAAGTTATTCTTTGCTATACTTATCGAAATATTGGTGCATGCGCAAATTGTACTATTACTGCGCATGCGTAGTTTATGAATCACTCGACGCCTTCTTTCCTACTAGCATTTGATGCTCCAACCAAGATGGCGACAATGGCTTCAATCGGACCTAATGCATTTGATAGGATATGCCCCCTCCACTACTCCTAGCTTTATGAATGTTATCGTAACTTGTAAAATTAAGTAAGGAAAAATATTCTAAAAATATTATATGTAAAAATCGTTTAAAATTGGATTTAATTAATATGCAACAAATATTTATCTGATGTAAATTAATTTTTATGTAATCATTTGAAGTGAAGTAATTTACTATACTAATTTTCAATTATAGTAATTATACGGTACATGTTCATTTCATATTATAATTCGTGTTTATGCAAGTATCGGAAAATTTTTCTATTTTTTTAAAATTCTGCTTTTTTACATTTTAGGTGTGTTATAGCTATTAAATCATTTTATAGCCTAAAAATTTGTCAACTAACTTTTGCTAAGATTTCAGGATTGTTTTAGTGTAAACTAAGTTTTCTGCTTTACTAATTGATATTAGTAGACAAATGCACAAATTAATGAATTTAGGAACTGATATAAATTCATGAGAAAATGTTTAGTTTAATTAAATCAGGATTCGGTAATTTAGGGGACTACGATCAACAAGTGGACCCATAAGAAATTTTCAATTAATCTCTTATTGTAATTTTTATGATACGGAAAAAAAAAAGATTTTGGAATAGTCTTAGATTGCTAACAAATCCATTCTGTCAAGGTAATCTACATGTTTGGGGCATTTAGTACCGGTAGTAGTAATCCTGTGATTTAGCCACCTTTTAAAAGTAACATAGTGATTTTCATTTACTTTGTGTCCACAATTTATTGAAAATAAATAATAATTCCATACAAGAAGAAAAAAGCTCATAATTTTAATTTGTACAAATTAGAAATTGTAAAAGAACTTTTAAAAATAAAAATAGATTCTTCAAAATTATAAAAAAATAATTGTGAATTTTTTTAACAAAATACTTAAATATAGAACTGAAAAAATATGAATATTAACTAAGTTCATTGTAATTAAGTTTAATTGAAATACATGTTCTACACAAAATGATACTACACTTTAAACTCCTGAATTTTTATTTTTTCATCATGTGATATTGAACTCTATCAATAAAGAATACATTCGCTTATCAGAGCACAACTTTTACAATTGTCATTATAATTAATTTCAAATCTCTAAATGTTTATTTTCTTCTAGATGCTGAAAGAAAAAATGCAGCTTTGTGCAATATTACTGATGCAGTACTTACATCCTGTGCGAAAAATCGATTCTTTTACGGCATGCAAAAGCTAAATATTTGAATGAATTGAAAAAAATTGTAGAATAATAAAATGTTTTATTCATATGATGTTTTGAATTCATTTTAAAATACATGTTCTATTAGTATAATGATATATGCTGCATTTACTTATCACTGTAAGAGTTTTTCAAACATTAATTTCTCACTGTAAATGGTCTATTTTTTTTATTTTGCTTGGTTCGCAAAAGTCCTTACTGCGTTTTCTCATTTTCTCTTCATCATTATTTATCTCATCATCATCATTATTATTATTATTATATCAAAATATTTTGTTGAGCATTTTTTGTGCTGTTAAACATCACAAAACAGAAATGTATCATTTATTTTAAAAAAATCAAATGGGATATCCCATCTGCCAAACTTTTTTAACCATAATGTGTAATTAGAACGTAATATTTTTTTTAATAATAAATTAAAAGTGATTGAATAGATTTGGTAAATAAAAGGTTACCTTTAATCACTTAAAACTCTGTTTTGAAACTTAATACTCAAAGAAAAATCCATATTTATTCAATATACATGTGCGGTTTCTTGCTTTAAGTTCATTTATTATCTTTCTGGTTTGATAATGCTCAATTGAATCGATGTCAAATTTATAAAGCAAAATGTTTTAAATAAAGTGATACTAAGAATTAAAATTGATATTTTACATTAGATATATATTTATTCTATAGCTGTGCAGTTGAACCAAATTTATTGCCTTTGATGTTTTCTACAATACAGATTTTTTTTATTGAAAATCAATATTTTCATGCTCAAATACCTTTAATTAAAAGCAAATAATTAATATTTGTGATTTGCATGTAATACATAGCATTTTATGTTGGAATTATTACAACTTTTTTAAGGTAAGTCGAAATTTAAAATTAATCTGAAAAATTTCCTGTAGTAAGAAATAAATGAATTATCTTTTATATGAATTTATTGTGAAATTAAGTTAATTTTAATATTTTATGAAATAAAACTAAGCAAATTAAAAATTATTTATTTAAGAATTTTAATATTTACGCAATTCAGTTGAATAAGAAATTTAAAAGTGACAACAAAATATTTCACAATATAAGAAACGGCCATTCATAAAAAATAATAGTATATGATTGGAGGATCATGCGCATTCTGCCGTGTCAGATTAATGACGTCACTACCAATGCTATGTGACGTCATATCCAAAACACGTCCACCAGTGGTTATCTGTGGACATCCATTAGACGTCTACTGGATGTCTTCTGGACGGTCAGTGGATGGTGCACTGGATCACTTATGGACGTCCAGTGGATGTCTACTGGATCACGGTGGATCATCCAAATAACATCCAGTGGACGTCCAATGGACGAACTTGTGTTGTGTGGGTACAGACCTATCAGTCTTTCTTCATTCTTTCTTAAAATTATGGAGAAAATCATTGATTGGCATATAAGAGATTACTTGGATGGTAACAGTCTCTTGCATGCTCTTCAATTTGCCTATCAAGCCAGGCAAATCTACTTAAACTGCTTTACATTAGCAAGTTTCTAAGACTGAAACCACTCTGAGTCAAAAAGAAATTGCCTTTGCAAATTTCCTCGACAGCCAAGGTGCCTATGATAATACTTCCCATCCATCCATCCTTAGTGCTCTTAGAGGGCAGGGAATAATCAGACACTGTGTACTTGGATTGGGGCCTTGATTTCGGATAGATGTATACAAACCCACACAACCAGAACGTCTAATGGACGTCCACGAGAGGTCCACCATATCCAGTGGACGTTATGGATGATAAATAGACATCTACTGGACGTCCATGAAAGGCTATTCAGTGGATGTTTGCTGATCGACCACTATGGATGTCTAATAGACGTCTATTAGACGTCAATTTATGGACATTAATCATGGATATGTGTGGATTAAAAATAGACGTCTATTGGACATTCGTTGTGGATGTAATCTGGACTTCGATGAAGTATCAACTGTAACCAAGCGGCCATCTTGGTTAGACAAGAAAAGCGCTTATTTCGTATTCCTTTACCATAACTGTGACAAATTTATTTCTTAATTTTTGATAATTAAGCTATATTATTTTCTTAATCTGAATTTAAAAGAAGAAATGGGATTTTGTGTAGCATTCGGATGCACTAATAGAAAGAGCAAGAAATTGGAAGGAATAACATTTCACAGGTAAGAAAAATTTTGTGCTCTGCTTAAGTATTGCTTATTCGCAATTTGCTTAGCTATCGTTTTATTATTTAATGTATTTATAATTGCAAAAAATTACATTACGTTAAAGATAGTTTAATAGTTGTTAAATTATATTATTTTTAAAGTAATTTCTAGTTTAAAACAATATTGAAATTCATGTTCTATGTATGGAACCATAAAGCAATGATTAACTCTATGCATGCTTTCTAAGGCTTATGTATGGTACATCGATATTTTAGTACATGGAAATAAAAAATATATAATTTATGTATAAATTTTCTTTCTAATTATTATTAAGCTTCTTATATCAGTTAATGTTAACGAATATAATGTGTTTTGATTAAGGACAGTAATTCTACTAATCCTTTTATAACCCAGTTAATTGTTCTTGGTTACCTTAAAAATATTCAAAAAATTTTAAAATTCATTTACAATGCGGAATATTTTTTTTATCATGAACTAATATACAGTACTTTTGCATGTTCATCTACTCTTCCTCAAACCTGAGTTTGCAAAGGGTTATAAAAATAGCTTAAAATATATATTTTAATTGTTATAGTTTTTATAGAATGTTTCTTTTTTAGAAAAAGTTAAGAATAATTTGTTTTTTATGACAATTAAGCATATATTTGTATATATAAGCATCTTTTATATTGTATAATGTGTCTTCCATAAGTGATTTTAATCCAAGTGAAGAATAAGCAAAATGTTTTGTTTTTACATTCTATATGTTATAGTTATTCCATGTATGTAATTTCATTATATGTTAAAGTTAGTTCATATTAAAGTAACATTTTTGTTCAAAAACCATAATTATGTTTATCACTAAAATATTTAGTAATAAATGTGTTGATCAAATTTAATATTCTAGTATTAGTTTTGATAAATTTAGATAAAAGTAAAAGCCTTTATGTCCATCTGTATACATTGTTAAAGAAGTTTAGAACATTAAGTAATATTTAACGGTTGTGTCAAATTGTTCTTTAATTTTCTGAGATAAATCAAATGTTTAAATATCTATTTGTCAAATCAGATTTTTTATGTTTAGTATATAAAATATTCATTTCTCTCTTGCCATCAAAAGTAATGATGTGTCACCTAATTTGCTGTTTTATAATTTAGAACTGATGAAAACTAGTTAAATGTGAGATTTTGATTGATGTATATATTGTATGAAAAGCTTAGTAAATTGTTCATATTTTGATTCTACCTCACTGTTATGAAATATATTAAATAATTTTTAACGTTTTGAAAAGTTGTCTTCAAAAGCTCATTGAATAGTACATCAATGGATACATTGTAATTGAATAAATTAAGGTACCAGGATTTTGCAAAAGAAATAAGAGTTTTATTTAGTATTGTATGTTGTACTTAAAAAAATTATAGTTATACTTAAAATTTTACAATTATTTTAAATACTTTAACTATAATAAAAGAAAATTTGAGAATATTAATAATAATAATTTTGATAACAAGTCTTTATCAAGAAAATATATATAGACAAGACAAGAAAATATAATAAATTTATAATTATACTTTCTTTAGCAAACAAATTTAATCATTCTTGGTGATGAAAACAGTTTTCAGTTTATTATAACCTATATATTTTTAATATCAATATATATAAATATATATCAGAATTATAGGTATAAAAGATTAAAAAAATTTATTTCAGAATTTTTTGTAAGTGTAGTTTTTTTTATCAATGTTGAGTAGACATGTAGTGCTTGATATTACAAATATCCAAAATGTAGATATCTAGATTTCTGTCAGATGTCTAGCCCTTACAAAATATGGATATTCAATTTGCAATAGTTTTAAATATCTATGAGATCTCTCTCCAATATCCAAAAGTTAATGTCTAGATGATATTTTATGATATCTAGTGGACATCCAAGTTTTGAATATCAATGGACATTTGAATATCTCAAGGATGTGATGCAGATCTAATAGATATCTGGATATGAATTGAAATTGACCTGGTTATCACATAGATATTTGTGGTTGTGTGGGTAATGTTAATTCTAGTGAAGAATAAGCAAGTTGTTATGATTTTATATTCTATATGTTATATTTATTTCATGTATGTTTTCTTATTATCTGTTAAAGTTAGTTTATATTAAAATAATATTTTGTCCCAAAACACAATTATGTTTGTCATTAAAATATTTAGTAATAAATGTGTTGGTTAAATTTAATAATATTTCTTTATTCTGGAATTAAGCATTAGAAATATTTCATACAAAATGGCAATTTATCATTTGCATGCTTATATGAATATGGTTTTGGTATATAGGATACAAAGCTTAACTTGGGCAGATATCAAGTTAAATCAATTTTGTCTTTCTGTCATTGATAATTTAGCTGAAATAATTATACACAAGGAACTTAGTTCCATTCTTACTATATTCTGTAACTTTGAATGAAAGATGTCATTTTCTAGTATTCTTATTTCTGTTAATAGTTTTCCGAAAGATGAGCAGCGGAGAGAAATTTGGATCAAAGTTGTACTTCGGCAAAATTGGCTTCGCTCCAAACATAGTAAACTGTGTTTAGCACATTTCCCGAAGAAATGATAGATCGGATATCTCTTTCTTGTGTCGGATTAAGAGATGATGCTTATCCTATTTGCAGAAGGTAAGATTGTTATAAAAATATTTTCAAAATTCATAACTTTTACTAATGAGAAATAAAAAATATCTTTTAATCATTTTAAAAGGTAGAATATATCTTTACATTTAATTCTAAAGAATTTTCTTGTAAAATCAGAATTTTCATAATTTGTTGATATTTAAAAAAAAATTTTTTTTGAAACTTTTTGTTTTAAACAATGCATAACATTCAATAATTTTTATTATATTTTAAGAATTTTTAACACTTTGTTTGATATTTTAAATTCTAGGTCTAATAAACAACATGGTTTTAAAAAAGCTCTAAGTCAATCTGATATGCAAAATATTAAATTATTTATAAAGCAAGCAGATGATTATATTTCCAATTTGAGGGTAAGTGTTGGAGGTCCAAATATTTTAGATTCCAACAGGAAAATTGGATTTTTAGGATTTAAAGTATGCATTTAGCAGAATCATTAATTTGTCCTGCAAATCCTCCATTATTTTACTTTCCATTTTATAAGGTCAGCCAAGATCATTTAGAACTTTTCTTTTCATCAATAAGATTTCATGGTGGCACCAACAACAATCCAACAGCTCGCCAATTCAAAGCAGCTTATAAAAAAATTGCTTGTGAATGCAGAATTGTAACCTGCATCTTCTGGTAATTGTATTCCTTTAACTGAAATCAGTATTTTAAGTGTACCTAGTCACAATTCACCTATTAATGTTATTAATATGGCAACCTCTCAAAATAATATTGTACATTCTTCATTAACAACCTTAAATAGAAGTCCTGATTTGATGATAGAAGAGCAAGATATAAATTTTAAACTGGACTTGCTTAATGAATTTTCTTGTGATATAATTTATTATATTGCTGGATTTGTAGTAAAAAAATTAAACCAACTTATTAAATGTGAAATATGTTTAAATGTATTACAAGCAGTTACTCCCTATAATTTGTCCTTGATTTCCTTCAAATCACATGGTAAATTGATATACCCATCAGATGATGTTTACAAGATTTGTAAAGTGTGTGAATCTGTATTTAGAAGAAATGTAATGTTACACTCATTTTCAAAATTTAAAAATGTCAGAAAAATAAACATTCAATGTGAATTGGATGCTTTATCTGTGTTAAATATTGAAGATATATTTTCTCAATTGAAACTACATAAATTTGATAATGATCCTCTGGATAATCATGTCTTCCAACTAATTACAGCTGTAATTAAGCATTATTTTGTTATCTGTATTAAGCATTATTGTAAAAACACTTTAAACAATTTGAACTCTATAGGACAATTATATACAAAAGCAATTATTTTTAAAGGTCAGTAATATATTAGCTTCCTTGTATAAATAATCAAGAGATTTTTTTGTATTTAATAAAGTAATATTTAAACATACTATGATTATTTTTAATTTCACTCCATAAAAGAAATTTAATTAAAAATTATTAACATTTAGTGAAAAGAGTGTGCAATAAAATAACATTTGGAGGTTTATTACATTCAAAACCTTCCTCTACTAACAATCACATTTTTTAAAGGTACTAAATTATATAGATGAGTGACATGTATATGACAACAATAAAATTTCTAACCTTGAAAAATAACAAAAATTATTAAAACTTAAATTATTTTTATGTTATTAAATTATTTTTATAACTTATTTCCTAGCTTGTGAAAAATGTCAGAAAAATAAACATTCAATGTGAATTGGATGTTTTATCTGCTTTAAATATTAAAAAAATATTTTTTTCCTCAATTGAAACTTCATAAATTTCATCATGATCCTCTGGATAATCATGACATCTAACTAATTAAAGCTGTAATTAAGTATTATTTTGTTGTCAGTGTTAAGCATTATTTTAAAAATACTTTAAATAATGTGAACTCTATAATTGTATACAAAAGCAATTCTTTTTAAAGGTCAATAATATGTTACCCTCCTTTTATAAATAATCTAGAAATGTTTTGTATTCAATAAAATAATATTGAAGCATATTGTGTTTATTTTTAATTTCACTCTATAAAAGAAATTTATTTAAATTATTACCATTTTGTGAAAAGGTGTGTAAAAGAATTACATTTAGTGATTTATTACATTTAAAACCTTCCTCTACTAATAGTCATTTTTTTCGTTAAATGCACTAAATTATATAGGTGAGTGACATGTATGACAAAAATAAAATTTCTAATCTTGAAAGAAATTTATGTAATTAAATAATTTTTATAACTTTCTTCTCAGCTTATAAAATATTGCATTTTATTTCACACAAAAAATATATTCTAGACAAATTGTTTTCTTTATGAAAAAATATGTATTTTAATTGATTTGAAGTTATTCTTTGCTATACTTATCAAAATATTGGTGCATGTGCAAATTGTACTATTACTGAGCATGCGTAGTTTATGAATCACTCAAGGCGTTCATCCCTACTAGCATTTCATGCTCCAACCAAGATGGCTTCAATTAGACCTAATGCATTTGATAGGATATGCCACTACTCCTAGCTCTATGAATGTTATCGTAACTTGTAAAATTAAGCAAGGAAAAATATTCTAAAAATATTATTTGTAAAAATTGTTTAAAATTGGATTTAATTTGCAACAAATATTTATCTGATGTAAATTAATTTTTATGTAATCATTTGAGGTGAAGTAATTTACTATACTAATTTTCAATTATAGTAATTATAAGGTACATGTTCATTTCATATTATAATTCGTGTTTATGCAAGTATCGGAAAATGTTTCTATTTTTTTAAAATTCTGCTTCTTTACATTTTGGGTAAGTTACTAGCTATTAAATCATTTGATAGTCTAAAAATTTGTCAACTAGCTTTTGGTAAGATTTCATGTTTGTTTTAGTGTAAACTAAATTTTCTGCTTTACTAATTTATATTAGTAGACAAATGCACAAATTAATGGATTCAGGAACTGATATAAATTCATGAGAAAGTGTTTAGTTTAATTAAATCAGGATTCGGTATTTGAAGACTACAATCAACAAGTGGACCCACAAGAAATTTTCAATTAATCCCTTATTGTATTTATGATATGGAAAAAAAAACAAACAGATTTTGGAATAGTCATAGATTGCTAACAAATCCATTCTGGTACGATAATCTACATGTTTGGGGCATTTGGTACCGGTAGTAGTAACTCCTGTGATTGAGCCACCTTTTAAAAGTAACATAGTGATTTTCATTTACTTTGCGTCCACAATTTATTGAAAAAAAATAATAATAATTCCATACAAGAAGAAAATAGCTCATAATTATAATTTTAATTTGTACAAATTAGAAATTGTAAAAGAACTTTTAAAAATAAAAATAGATTCTTCAAAATTATAAAAAAATAATTGTGAAATTTTTTAACAAAATACTTAAATATAGAACTGAAAAAATATGAATATTAAATAAGTTCATTATAATTAAGTTTAATTGAAATACATGTTCTACACAAAATGATACAACACTTTAAACTCCTGAATTTTTATTTTTTCATTATGTGATTTTGAACTCTATTAATAAAGAATACATTCGCTTATCAGCACAACTTTTACAATGTCATAATAATTATTTTCAAATCTCTAAATGTTTTTTTCTTCTAGATGCTGTAAGAAAAAATGGAGCTTTGTGCAATGTTACTGATGCAATACTTATATCCTGTGTGAAAAATTGGTTACGGCATGCAAAAACTAGATATTTGAATGAATTGAAAAAAATTGTAGAATAATAAAATGTTTTATTTATATGATGTTTTGAATTCATTTTAAAATACATGTTCTATTAGTATAATGCTGCATTTACTTATTACTGTAAAAGTTTTTCAAACATTAATTTCTCACTGTAAATGGTCTATTTTTTATTTTGCTTGTTTCGCAAAAGTCCTTACTGCGTTTTCGCATTTTCTCTTCATATTATATCAAAATATTCTGTTGAGCATTTTTTGTGATGTTAAACATCACAAAACAGAAATATATCATTTATTTTTAAAAAATCAAATGGGATATCCCATCTGCCAAACTTTTTTAATCATAATGTGTAATTAGAATGTAATATTTTTATAAATAATAAATTAAAAGTGACTGAATAGATTTGGTAAATATAAGGCTACCTTTAATCCCTTAAAACTCTGTTTTGAAACTTAATACTCAAAGAAAAATCCAAATTTATTTAATATACATGTGCATTTTCTTGCTTTAAGTTCATTTTTTATCTTTCTGGTTTGATAACGCTCAATTGAATCGATGTCAAATTTCTAAAGCAAAATGTTTTAAATAAAGTGATACTAAGAATTAAAATCGATATTTTACATTAGATATATATTTATTCTATAGCTGTGTAATTGAACCAAATTTATTGCATTTGATGTTTTCTACAATATAGATTTTTTTTATTGTAAATCAATATTTTCATGCTCAAATACCTTTAATTAAAAGCAAATAATTAATATTTGTGATTTGCATGTAATACTTAAAGCATTTTATGTTGGAATTACAACTTTTTTAAGGTAAGTCGAAATTTAAAATTAATCTGAAAAATTTCCTGTGTTGTAAGAAATAAAATATCTTTTATATGAATACTTAGTAAAATTTATTTTTCTGAAATTAAGTTAATTTTAATATTTTATAAAGTAAAAGTAAGCAAATTAAAAATTATTTATTTAATATTTACGCAATTCAGTTGAATATAAAAATTTAAAAGTGACAACAAAATATTTCACAACATAAGAAACGGCCATTCATAAAAAATAATAGTATATGATTGGAGGATCATGCGCATTCTGCCGTGTCAGATTAATGACGTCACTACCAATGCTATGTGACGTCATATCCAAAACACGTCCACCAGTGGTTATCTGTGGACATCCATTAGACGTCTACTGGATGTCTTCTGGACGGTCAGTGGATGGTGCACTGGATCATTTATGGACGTCCAGTGGATGTCTACTGGATCACGGTGGATCATCCAAATAACATCCAGTGGACGTCCACTGGACGTACTTGTGTTGTGTGGGAATGAACATCTTCGGTAAATCATTTGAAAAAAAGACTACTACAGGTTGTCCTCAGGGAGGTACTCTCTCACCATAACTTTGGAACCTAGTTGTAAATAGCCTTATAAAATATGTAAATGATAAGGGCTATTATACGCCAGGATATGGTGATAACATTGTCAACCTTATCCTTGGCAAAAATTTCGACAGAACTTGTCATCTCATGCAGGATGCTTTAAGTTATGTAGGTCAATGGTGCAGGGATAGGGACCTGATGGTTAATCATCAGAAAACCTACGTTGTACCTTTTACACGCAAAAGGAAAGCGAAGAGTTTTTTCATACCAAGACTTTTTGATGTTGAAATTAATGTGGCTTCAGTGCTGAAGTATCTCGGCATTTACTTAGATCAAAAACTCACCTGGAATAAAATCATTGATGATAAAATTAACCGAGCAAAGAAAAGAATTATAATTTGCAGGAGAATGCTTGGCAAAAACTGGGGTCTAGATCCCAAAATGATGTTGTGGATGTACACAGCTATTGCCAGGCCCATTCTCACATATGCCTGTGTGATCTGGTGGCGTAAGGTGGAACAGAAGACTGTGACTGACAGACTAGGAAGTCTACAAAGACTGGCCTGTCTCTGCATCACAGGAGCAATGTCCACCGCACCAACCAGAACATTGGAAGTTATGTTGGATCTGACTCCCTTAGACACCTTCATCTGCAGCACTGCCAGAATGACTGCATACAGAATGAAGCTACAAAACCAATTGTACGACCAACCTGTTGCCAAAGGACACAAGGGTATTACCAGGAAAATTCGAGATCCTACTTTCCTGATGCCTTCGGACATCATGGAAAAGTCATACATGTTTGAAAGGACATTTGAAATAGTTTTTCCAAATGGAGACGAATGGGATAACAACATGTTCAAAACTAAAACTGGAGATCTAATCTGATACACAGATGGATCACTGAAAAACAGCCTCTCAGGACTGGGAGTATGTGGCGTGTCACCAAGAACCAGCCTATCTGTAAGCCTTGGGCGACACGCTACGGTCTTCCAGGCAGAAGTTTTGGCCATTATCCACTGTCTGCGACTAAATATGAGAAAGGGCAACCACGGTAAGCGGATTCTCATTTTTAGTGACAGTCAAGCCGCTTTAAAAGCGCTCAGTTCTTTCGAAATCAAATCTAAAATGATTTTGGAATGTAGAAACCTTCTTACAGAACTGGCAACTAGAAACAAGATGATCCTTGTGTGGGTGCTAGGGCACAAAGGTATCGAAGGTAATGAAAAGGCTGATAAACTTGCTAAACAAGGATCGTCTTTTGCTCCCATTGGTGCAGAATTTTTTTGTGGGATAAATTAGAAGACCGCAAAAACCAATGTTCTTAGATGGGAAAAACGGAAGGTGTATGAAGCTTGGCTCAACATTCCTGGTCAAACCCTCGCTAAAAGTATGATCTGTGGATCATCAGCGAGAATTGCCTCTGAAATTCTAAGATGCTCTAGGCAGAAGATACCTTTAATCGTAGGCTTCATAACTGGGCACTACTATTTCAGAAAACACCTCTATGAGGTGGGACTGTTTCAGCAAGAACCTATCTGCATGAAATGTCATACGCAAGAGAAAACGGCGAAGCATATGATTTACAAATGCAAGGCTCTCTCCCTCCTTAGATTAACTTCTTTAGGCATCATCCATACTAGAGAGTTACACCTAGACTCCATTAAAGGGTTTTCGGACTTTATTAATAAAGTGGGTGACCCGAGCAACTGGAACTAGGAAACATTGGGTTTGGAGTTAATAGTACAAAATGCTGATAAAAGCAGAGGTGCCCAATATAATACAAACTCAACTCTAAGAAGAAGAAAAATAAGATGGGGTCAAGAGAGGGACTAACTATTATCTCGTAAAAACGTAAGTGCTTGTAAGATAGAAGTTCGTAAAGACGATCGTCTACTGTAATACAGAGGTCTTACGTTATAGCTTTATATCCGAAGTACCATGGTGTCTTATAGATAAGTGTTGACAGTTTTGTTTTGAATTATCTGGAGCCTCTTAAGATGACTGTTAGCTGAGCTTCCAAAAATTGGTAAACTTTGCTTACCACTGAAAACAACAATAACTTACATATAAGGATTTTGTTCTTCTAATTTAGTTCTGTTTTGTATCTTAACACTGAGTATAAGACAGCATATGATGCTTTAAATTTTTTGAATTATTTTGGTAAATAATAATAATAAGTTCATAATAAGTTCCTTCATAAGATATTATAAGTTTAGCATTTATCTAATATTAATTCTTCTTATTATATTAAACTACTATTTCACTTCGTTTTATTGTGGAATTATTTGTTTATTAAGTTTAATATTATAATTTGGCATTTTATTTCTTTTAGAAAAAACTATTGCTTGCGTTTTTCCTTGTTTAATTCTATTTTCCAGGGGTTAATGATAGACTGAGTTCATTTAAATGTCCATTTAAGGTATTAATAATTATAACTGACAATACATGTATCAATAAAGAAATATGTGTTTATTTTTTATTTCAGTCTAAAATTACAGTTTCATCACCAAAAAATGTTAAGATATACTATTTACCATATTTGTGATAATATTACTAATATAATATAAAAATAGCTTGAGTTTTAATTTACTGCCTTGTGGTACTCCGCTTAATATTCACTTAACTTTCCAAAGGGTATTTTTAGACTTCTCTTCGAATTTTCTACTTGTTAAGTAGATTTGAATAAATTTTATAATATTGTCAGGGTGTTTTTTTGTTTAGAAAAAATGAATTTACATAAATCAATAATTGAAAATTGAGACATACTGTTGACTGACAACTGACTGAAAAATGAATAAGTCTGGCTGAAGAATTTTATTTAAAGTACAAAATTTTCTAATCGTATCTAGCATTACCTGCCTCACAATTTTGCTTGATGAAGATAAAAAAAACTCTGGCTTTTAACTTTTAGCTTTATTTAAATATTTTCCTGATTTTGAAAGTAGTATAACTTCTGCTAATATCTATTGCACTGGATAGGACTTTAAATTTAAGATTGTGTTTATAAGAAAACTCAACTGAATTGGGAATTTTAAGCGTAAATATTTAACCATATTAAATTTATGCATTTCTTTCCTGACACCTTTTTGGATTTAATTGAATTTATTATTTGGTTCGGAAGTACAGTTTCTGTACTTTCCTTAATTATTATTTTAATTAAAAATATTTATTATTGCAGTTACTCCTTTTTTATTAAATAATAACTTTAAATATTATTTGTTAATTGTTTTTTCTAAACTATTAACTGTTACAACAAGATAAAATAGAAGTAAATACTGTGTTAAGTCTATTAAATTTACTTTTATCAACAGGAAATATGTTTTGTGCACTACCAGATTTTTCTTGGCCTGTTCCTATCCTTAATAGTATTTTTATGCTATTTGGTATATTATATTTCAATTTTTATTTTTAATCTCAGTTGATGCCTCGACATACACTTCTTTAATTTTATCCATTAGTTCCTCAACTGTATTATCTAAATTAGTAATATTTGCAATAAGAGGGAAGTAAAAGATTTTGTTATTTACGTTTCCTCACTTTTACCCTAATAGAAATATATATATATATGTATATATATATACTGCTTTAAAGAATAACAAATTTGTCACATGTTTTTATCTTTCAATATGGAATGAAAAATAGTAAATTTTAAGCATGCAACAGTAAAGTTTTGGCTGAAAAAATGTACATTCATTGCAATAATTTAAAATACTCCTTTGTAATTTAGGAATTCAAAATAAGATCCGTTGTTATCAATATTGGCTACATATAAGGTAGTCAAACAATAAGAGTCGCCAAGTTTGGATTAATTTTGTGAGCCAAGCTTGATCTTATCTTGGTCGAACAGATTTGTCCAAAATAACTAAATAGACCATCCACACAAGATTGGACCAATCTAGGCGATCAATAATGCAACTAGACAATGCCAGGATTAGCCAATATAGTGCCAAAATATTTTGCTATTTGGGTATATCGATGACAAGACACTAAAGGTATGCATCTTATTATCCTTTGTTGGAAAAGGAAATTCACTCACTTCCAAAAGTTAAGCTCGGAGAGGAAAATGCTAATTTTCGGAAGCCAATCAGATTTGAAGAGGATGCACATCACTGCAGAGGTGGATGGAAGTATGCAAACATGTCAAGAAATAAGCAAAAAGTGTAGTCTTATAAAATACCAGTTTTATGAAGGGTTACAGAAGTTTATTGTAAGTGCTGACAGAAGGTGCTTAAAATTTTCGTACCATTTGTTTTCAAGACATACGTGTTTCTATGACTTCTAGAAGACGAATGGAAGATTCTGAGCACAGGTGTACTGTGGCTGTGGGGCGCTTTGAAGCAGGACACTCGATCTCAGATGTTGCTCTTTTCTTCGGCGTTCATCATTCTGTAATTCCACGTTTATGTAAACAATTCCAAACCACACAGACGTTATCCGAAGACCCTTAGCCGGTCGAAGATTATATATGATATGACTATATGCCCGAGTACCTCGAGTTTGTGTTTGTCTATTCGTCCAATCAAGAAGGGCTCGATTAAAGTGGTGCCGGGAATATCTCAATTGGACTGCGTCTGACAGGAGCAATGTCATGTTTACTGATGAGTCAAGATTTGCCCTGGAGCCAGATGACAAGCGTATAAGGATATAGCGTGAACAAGGAACACGCAATCAGCCCCAAAACATGACCGAACATCACGCATGCCGAGGCGGAAGCATTAAGGTGTGGGCAGGGATTTCATTAAGATATAGCACCAACCTGCACATCTTTAAACGGAGTTCTGTGACGGCTGTCCGGTATCAAGATGAAGCCCTAGAACCCATTGTGAGATTGTACGCGGAAGCAGTTGGCCCTACTTTTGTTTTAATGGACGATAACACACGACATAGAGATGACATCGTCGATGACTTCCTGGAGAGTGAAGGGAATGCGCGTATGGCGTGGCCAACATATTCACCCGACTTTAATGCCATTGAAAATCTTTGAGATACATTCGGCCGTGTCGTATGTTCACGTTTCCCCCTGCAACCACTCTTATCGAGTTGGAAACTACTCTAAAAGAATGGCTATTGTTTAATTCTGCGGTGGTTGACCACCTAATTGAAAGCATGGTCACAAGGTGTAAACTTTGTATAAAGATGAGGGGGGATCACATACCCAATTAATGTCTTTTTCATTTTATGCTGTTTATTTTCACTTTATACATATTTTGTTTAAATCTACTGTATGTCATTATCTGATAACTTACAAAAATTTAATATTGTTTTTCATTTCTGTATATATAACTATTGATTTTATTTTATGCATAAATATATATGCTACTTTCCTGCCAAATTTTGTGTTAATTAAAGCAGTATTTGTGGATTTTTTTGCATCTTCGTGCTTAACTTTTGAAAGTGAGTGTATGTCTAAGTGTTGGATTTAACCTAACAAATAGAAGTAACTATACTAAAAATTTGAGAATTTAGCGAGATAACTTTAATGTAATTACACTGAAAAAGTTACTATTTTAAATGATAATCATGATATACTGTAACTTGTGTTGATAAAAACGAGAGTTTCAGCTTTAGAACAAATATATTTAATTAACTGAATGTAAATTTGAAGCTAAAAATAATTGACTGTATAAAACAAGATAGTGAACCTTATATCTGTGACATACTAAATCAATGTTTAATTTTTTATATTTATGATCCGATATTTTTTATATTACACCTGAGAATATGATTCATTTTCGATCAAGGAAGCGACACATAGGAATACCAAACATTGTTGCCACAATAGTTTAAGACGCTTGGATATCAGACATTTGATGGGAAAGAATTGTGGCTCCGAATTCAACTACCATCCTCATCGAACATAAGAACTAGGGAAGAGGAACTCTCCCTCCCCTCCCAGCATTTTAGAATAATGAACGACCACCTGCAAAACAAGCAACTGAATGGATAACAGGATAAAAGTACTTCTTTGAGGGAAAAACAACAAAATGCTTCTATATATGGAAAAGAAAATGGAAAATTTTTTTTAAAAAAATTAGTTTTTAAATCGAAAAGATAAATGATTACTTTTCCTGATTTTCATCAATCAAGTACTGTTTTTAAGTATGACTCTTATTTTGCATGTGTTTCTCAATAATTTTATATAATATCATTTTTTATTTGTAAAAAAGAAAGTAGTTTGGAAACTAATTCTAGACCACTATTTAACCTTACCCTACTTAAAGCATGAAACAAATGATAAACTGTAAAATAGTTAATCAAGATCACAGAAAGAATGTTTATTCAAAGCATCATTCATTTATTAATGACTTCTTTTTTATACATATTTACAATTTCCAAATTATAAAAAATATATCTTTCATTTAGTATAATGTTACAAACAATAAATAGGAAATTTAGGTGTATTTTTAATTACCCAAATCGACTCAACATGATATACAGATATAGAATATTTTTTGCAGTTTCCTAACGGATTAAGATAAACTGCCTTGTGTGTATATGCAATTAAGCATACAATAGTAAGAATGAATATTGAAAACGTGCAATCAAGAGGTAGTTGAAAGCTCGTATACTGATGGTGTGAAAGCTAGTCTTATGTGAAATTTAGAAAATAAATAATAAATACTGAAAATGTTAATAATATAAGTAATACATACAATAACTATTCTTGATGTTATATGATGAAAATCATCTTTGTTGGAAGTAAATTCAAATTCATGATAATTTAAAAGAAGTTTCTGACACTGATGCAGAATATAAATTAAGGAAAATTTATCTGTGCAATTTCTTGGAAACAAACATTTGAGATTTTAAAATATATGTATAGACCATTTGAAATTAAATATATAACGTAATTATAAAAATAATGCTTACTTTTATAATGAGGTTAATATCATCAGAAATATAAATGCAAAACAAATAGTATACATTTATTTATTGAAAATTAAAGGGAAAATTTGTGTACATGTGAACTTAAAAATTGAAGCAGAGTACAGGAAACCAGATATCAATTGAAACAGGTAGTTTTATAATTGCAACCAGAATTTCATAAATTTCATGTATAAATCACATTTTATCATAAAAATAGATAACAATTTCATAGTGCTAATACTGTAAATCAGAGTCCAATGGTTACTACATCTAAACATGATTTGTTCATACATATAAAAATGCTTGCTATGTGAAAAACATGTTAAGTACAATTCATGTTGCATATGATTAACAATATTTAAGCTCAATCTTTTTTCAATTAAAATCATAATCAAAATTACAAAACATCATGTTTTATGAATTAAAAATTAACATTTTAAATAAAAAATATTATGAAGTGACTAAATAGCAACTATATCATTAAAATTAAGTGAAGGAAAATTTGCACCAAGGCCCATAACTCCTGATTTTTAAAACAAAAATTGCATTTAGAAATATTTGAATAGCAAAATTCATTTAATTTAATGGTAAAAAATCTTTAATTTTTGATTCACAACTCAATAGATAAAAATGTAGTAACAATTACGAGATCATATAAAAATACAGTATTGCATAGATTAAATTTTTTGCATAGATAAAAATGTACTGATGTACAAAGTTAACCCATCTGACTTATCACAGCAATGAAAATGTGGAAATGTAATTACATTGCTTTGAAACTTAAAATAATAATTTTAGTGACTCTTGTAATTTATCATGGAAGTTACATTATTAATGTCAAATTTATGACAAATAAAAAAATTGAGATTATCATACAAATGTGAGAAATATACAAAATGAATCATCAATGAAATCTTGATATTGTATGTTTCACAATATAATCCAAAATATTAAAATCAAATAATCAAAATGTTAAGTTTCCAACAAACCTACTAAATCAATACTAAAAAACATTACCTTATACATTAATGAACACATGAAATTTTTCTTTCTACATGAAACAAACATGCATATAAAATATTTCGAGCAAATAAGAAAAATTAATTTATTACTTCACATGAAAATAACATTGACATAAGATTCCTCAGTTATAGAATCTAATTAAATTGCATTTTTCACTGGGAATGTAAGTATTTTCATATAAAATATCAAAAACAGAGTCGACATTGATTGTTAAAAAACAATCAAAATATTAATTAAATTTTCAAAAACTGTCAGTATTCAAACAGTCAGCAACTCAGTGCATAACAAAATGTTGACAGAAGGATAAAACATTAAAGAAATCAATGTTTTAAAAATTACATGTAACCGACACAGCATTTAAACTATATACAAAAGAATATTGATAAGGTTTTAAAATGTATTCTTAGTTGGTATAAGGAACATGAAAGAAATGCTTGTGATTAGTCATATGTACAATAAAATGAACATAACAAATTTCTTTATAAAAAAAAGTGCGAGAACGAATAATGCTGAATAAAAAAAAAATACACCTAAAATACTTAAAATTAATTTTGAATTTTATGCTTTCATCAATGTAGATTTAAAATTTATGATGAAATTTGATATGAAAATTTTTTAAAATGTTAAAACTGTTTTATGTTTTCAAATATTTATTGTTTTACTTGCTGAAAAATGTGTTTTTATAATTCATTCAGATAAAAGGAGCTGTAATATATAGATAAATGCCATTTCAAATTAATTTCTAGGTCGACTGTTGCACCCAAAATTAAAATGAAACTATATAACACTATAACATACATAAAATAAATATGGAAGCATAACATTTATAGTTTACACAACAATTAGAATGCATTAAATAGTTACAAAAATGCACTTTATAAAAGCCAATCAATATTATGTTTTAGTCAATTTTTACATGAATAAGAAGACTTCATATTAATAAAAATATAAAAAAATTGCAATTCTTTAAATATAACTTTAAATATAAAATTACATGCTGACTAGTAAAACAAACAAACTAAGAATAACTAAAACAAACAAACTAAGCCATTTCTTTTACATGTATAAAATAAGGTTTAACAAATTCAGTGTTAAATAAAAAGATCAATTTTTATAAATAAATCCTTGTAATGAATACAATAAAATCCATTTAATATTAATTGTTAATTTAATTCATCAATGGCTTACAGCTTTTGATAAAATCAACAGCTTAAAGCTTTTGATAAAATCATATTTTTATAAATTTTTAAGATTATTTTATATCAAACCCTTAACTAAACATTTAGAGATTCTTTACTTCAATTTAAATGTGACAAAGTCTTGTAAATTAAAATCATTTCTTAAAATAAACAAGCTTTAAAAATTACAATTCAAGAATTAGGTAAAAAATGAATTCTTCGATAAGCTTCTTCTTTGTTGAATATCATCCAATCAGCTAAATATTGAATGGGATCTTCTGGTCTAGAAAATGCAAAGGAATAATAGAAAATTAAATAAATGTGGAAAAATTAAATATAAGAAGAAGAAAACAGAATAATTTAAATCCATAAAGATAATATATTTGTGAGTATATATGTATATCCTGATAATTATATGCCTAAAATATATGACAATAAAAATAACTGAGATAAGAAAAAATACCAAAAAGCCCATTTTAAAAAGATAAATTTTTATTAATGGCAAAACTTAGTAAAATTTAAAAATTAATAGTATTCATCTAAACAATAAAATTGCTTTTGAGTATTAGAAATTATAGGTATTATACATTGAAATTTAAAATTTCATGCAAATAAAATTAAAAGCATAATATGACAAATTCAATGTGATTTTTTACAATATGGTAAATGTGTGTGTGTGTGTATGTATTATTTAGAATTACAATTTACTTTAGAGGCATTAATTAACTGAAGAGCTCTTAAATTTTATCAGAATTGTCATTTTTGGTTGCTGTATTTTCAGTCTTGCAAAATTAAAGATATTACTTCTATACACAGATTAATTAAATACAAATATAAAGAAATCCAAACTATGAATAAATCATTGAATGAAAGGAATGCTTAGTGAGTTATGAGAAACAAATTTTGTTTAAAAATATCTCAATAAAATCTGAAGAAAATAAATTATTTTTCGAACAATATTTTTCTGTTGGCATAATATTATAACTGCAAGTGAAACATTATGGGAATATATTTTTCATCAATATGCATGAGCGATAAGAAATCCAAAGTTTTACAAGTTTACTCTTTCTCAAACAGCATTCAGGTCACTAATTTTATTCTACAATAGCAAATTCTAATTGAAAACACTGTTAAAATTTTTATTTTCTTTTACAATGTTAGATTAAAATAATTACTACCGTTTTAATGTTTACCTGGAATGTATTTTTAAAATATATTTCAATTAATGTTATTTGAATCCTTTATTTTTCAAGATAAAATTTCATATTATTTAAAACATAACTCACCTTATATTAAATATCTTTAAAAGTTTTATATTGAAAATGTAATTAGTTGAACATGTTAAGAATATAAAGAAATAAATTATTTGATTTTTATACAGTGTAATTTTCTCCTAATGTGTCTGTATATGTAAATGCTCATTTATATGAACCTCTAATTTACAAATGCTCAAGATTTTAGAAATTTTTGGCTGGTCCTTAGCAGTCCTATGGACACAATAATTGTAATTCCTATTTAAGAAATAAATTTTTAGAGAATCTCGTTTTATGAACTCTTTTTTATGAGTTTTTCGTTTGTTCTTATATTTTATCATGTTTTATTCATTTACTTTACTTTATGAACAATTTGAGAAACTTGCTTCATTGTTATCATTGAAGATTCTTTGAATAGTAAATAACTAGCTGCGACATTGATAGATAATCAGTGCAATGAATAAAAAGTAGTTATTCTAAAATCAAAATTAAGGAATTATTTTTTTAAGTTGCAGTGTGCTTTATATGAGTAGACTGCACTATTAATAGGTGCCAGCTTCAAGTATGATTCTTCTTGATTTTTTTAAAAGCAATTTGTGTATAGAATTTCTTCCACCAAAACTAACTTCCAATTTGGCATACATTTGAAATTAATAACTTCAAGCAAAAATATTGTAGGATAATTTTGGAAGGAGTGATAATGTCTTGGAATAGCCTTATGAAATTGACATTCTATATATAAACATATATATGCTTAGAATGATGCAGAAAAAATGATATCCAAGTCATTTTGACCAACATGTTTTATTATAGAACCACTGTAACTAAACAAATCAAAATCTAATGAGTTGAGTGATTATAAGTTATTCATCTGAGTTTCAACAAAGAAGCCTACAGCTTCCTGAAATTTCACTTCAAGGTCTTTTGAATCCAAGTCCATTTGTGATTAAATCAAAAAATTATTAGATAATTAAATGACTGAGAACATAATGAGAATGAAAAAGAATTCTTGAATACCAAAAATGAAGAAAACAATTTAATCTTTTTGAGAAAAATCTTTTTGTCACAGAAAGGATTGCAAATAAAAACTAAAAACATACAGTGGCAAATTTAATAAAACTCAATGTCAGACTTGTTTTGAACTTTCCACCAAGATTTGAGTGAAAATTAACTAAAAAGTGAACTATTTATAAATGAGAAAGCAGAGTTCGTACAGATTTCCAAGAATCAAATTCCAGGAGTTTTCCAGGAGTCAAATCAAAAATTTCCAGGAGTTATCGATATTCATGTTAAATAATATTTTTATTTTAAAAATTGTTCTTAACCAAATATGCTTATAATTATGTACATGCAATATTTTTCAATCATTTCTGTTAAAATTAAAAATAAATAATTACAAACATGAGACTATTTTTATTTGAGTTCAAACTATTAATGATTATTTCAAAAGCCTTCAATGAATTTACAGCTATAACAGAAATTTTTTTATTTAAATAATCAATATTCTATATAATACTGGATTATACATTGTATAAAATAATGAGTAATTTTAGACATTTCCAATAGATTCAGATAGCAAAGATTCTTTAAAAACTTTTCCATCAAACTTTTCAACAATGCATGAAAATCTCCAGCAATAAATTGCAACATTGGTTTACCAGTTTGATAAAGTGTCAGAAAAGGTTCAACTTCCAGAGCAATAAATATAAAAATTGATTTTTGCAGAAAAAGTGCATCTTTTGTACACTTCTGCACAATATCAAAAGTTTTGGTACCAGGATAAGGAATTTGTTTGTTTTGAACAAATGACATATATGTTACGGTAACATTTCAAGAAATCTGTTGAAAACACTTATATTTTCTAACCATCAATGTTTGCAAAACTTTACAGGAAATTTTACACCTGGACCAAGGATATCAAAGTCATCCATACGAGCGAGTGAGTCCTTAAATAGTCTGTAAACTATACTTGCTGTTACCTCAACTTCTGGAAATGAGGAACATCCACTGCTGTAAGCATTACGTAGAATGTGTGGACTGCAGCTTCCAACATTTACAATATTTGAATAACATTCACTTTTTAAAAAATTGGCCATTTTAGTCATAACAGATCAGTTTACATTTAGGCCATCCATTGACAAGGATGTATTTTGAATTAAAAGAAAGAAAAATTCATATGAAAGCTAATATATATATATGGTACTAAAAATTGCAATTTTAAGACTAAGAACGTTTTTAAATGATTTCCCCGTAAATTAATCTCAATGATGCAAAACCTGAAGGGCTGTTCCTTTCTTTTCAACTCCGTCATGTGGATATGTCTTAGATAATAGTAATTTGTCCTGAAAGAGTACTAATATTATGTTGAGTTATTTAGAAAATAATTTCAATTTGTCTGCTTAATTATGAAGAACATTTTTAGAAATAGCAAGGTTAGTTGGAAGTTGAAAGGTGGAGCTTTCTAAAGCTATCATTTTTAAGGAAAAAGCCTAAACCATAGATTATAGCTAATTTATAGAAAAATTAAATGATTTGATTAGTCAAAAATTGTAGACTTGAAGCTTGATAATCAAAGTGAATCCACTCATTGATTTAAAGCTGTATAAATGATGATTTCTAATTTATGGAAACAATTTAAGACATCAATTACAATCACTAGGAGAGAACAAGGTCAGCCAAGCTTCATGGCACATACAAACTGGTTTGTCGCACAACAGTCATCTTTTTGCATATAAATGCTAATTAATGGAAGAATCCTGTGCTTTTAAATGCCCAGTGCTATACACACGATTTATGGGTAGCTATCCCAAGACCTTACAATTGCATCTGGAGCAATTATATCAAGATAAATCATGCAAGAACAACTGTTTGAGAAGGGCTCTGAAATCAACATATCAATCATGCGCATTTTACTCAAACAATTTCACAAGAGGAAAGCAATTAATCTTAAAACAAAAAATATCGCTCTTAAAACAATATTGACACTGTGTCCTTTTCAAAAGAGTCTACATTTCTGTAATATTTGCAAGTTGTTTCCCAATCACTTTGATGAACCAGCATTCTTAAAAGGGGAGAGATCAAATTGAATGGGTGTACACTTTTCTAAATATCTTCTCCTTTTGTATTGATACAGAATATTATAACAATGGAGAAACTCAAACCAGGTGAACCATATTTTGAAAGAACTTTTAGAAGCTAATTCATTTTTATGGATGATAATATCTGATTGCACAGAGTTACATTTGTCATTCACACTCGAAGAAAGATCTTATTCATCATATATACCTAATCACTTATATGGATGCTGAGATTTCAAGATCTCAGTTCTATGAAACACTTAAGGGATGATCTATAGTAACAGTTCCCCCAAAAGTGTGATCAACATTTTGTTGTGTGTACATCAACAACCTCTTATGACTCCCAGACATTAATTTTTTGACTCGTTGCTCAATGGTCTTATTTTGCATATCAGAATTAAATTAGAGCAAGACCTACATTTTAAGATAGATTCCAAATTGCTAATATTCACACCTGAAGTGGGATTGAAACCAATGAACTGCTGTACCAAGAGATTAATCATACAGCAGGCAGCTAAAAAACAAACTGTTTAAAATGCGCAGTTTATACAACAATGTAACTATATACAAATAAGTGTTACTATCTTCTTTGGTAGTGATGCTTGTATAGCTGTATAAAGCACTTTCTCTTCAGCAACAAAGCAATAAAAAGGAAATAAACACAAAGGAATAAAAAATGAATCACATGATGCATTCGTGAGTGATTAATGAGTATCAACCTATTGTGCAAATATTGTTATTTGGATATCCTTGCCAACCAAATTATCATTCATTAAATCCATTTTCAGTAAAAATATATTGTAACTTTAATGTTGAACATAAGTATATATAAATACATATAACTATCCACAAATATGCTAATTAAACAGCTTTTGTAAATAAACTAAATATAAATCTATCACACAATAGACTTACAAAGGAATATTTATTTTCTCTTTGATACTTCTATAATATGAATGTTTCTACTTTTGAGATTTCTTAACTTATTTTAAATCATAATAAATGTTTTAAAAGTATACTTAAAATAATGTAATTAATTAAACGGAGTAATATACATAAAGGTAAGACAAAAGAAAATATTTATCATGCTTAGTTTGTATTTAAAACTTGGTGAATCCATTTTGAAAATGGCATGATTATACATAGCAAAATTATTGTATCATAAATTTTAAATGCCAAAAGTTATTCAGATATGTTATAAGACAAAGAAAGTGGTTGCAACGTAACTTTAGTTTGAGAAGTTTGACAATGCAGAAAAAATTATTTCTAATGCTCAGCTATTAGGATTTTCATCTTTTTCAGCCAACAAGGAGTGTAAATAATGACACTTAGACAATATGACCCCCTCCCTGAATGAAAATGGGTCTTTGTAGTTTAAAAGTAAGGGACAGGCAGACCCCCAATTTGTCCTGACACTCCAGAATTATAATTTTACATAGAGGACATTGTGACTACTCCATATTTAATGGTGGCTCCAGCCACCATTAGTGAATATGATGGATCTTCAATTGGGCCAGGATTCAAATTTATTACCATATAATTTCATAATGAGAATGAACACCGTAACCAACTAAGCCACCGTGGCCAGTAGAAAAAATTGGTGTAAATATTTAAGATCTGAAAAATAAAACTATTTTTTTAGTACTTTTATAAAAAAATATATTAATTGAAATGAATTGTATTCAGAAATGAATTTTATTGATATAGTTTCACTGCTAATTTAATTAAATACATACTCACATATTATCACCACCACTAATGTAATTCAAATTTGAGAAGTTTAAACTTAAAATCAAAATTTTTGATAAAAAAAATCATAGTTATTTATGTTCAATATTTTTTTAATTAAGAATTATTGACATATATTGAAAAAAAGTTTAAAACTGATAAAACTAAGACAACACAGTTATTTCTCACGCAAGGAATATTTCTATAACATTAAAAATTGACATTAAAGTTGGTTTAAAAGCAAGTATCTTCCAACAATGATGAATATCATTTCAAAATTGTAGAGGCTTAAAGGAAAGCAAATTTGTACATCCATTTTCTTTCAAACACCATTATGGGACATTACTCTCATACACAGTTAGCTTTTTCACTTAATTTCATTTTGGAAACACTTAAAATCAAAAGTCATTTTAACTTTTTGGAAATAAGTGTTTTTAAGAAAAGTGATATTTTGTATTTTAATATTATATTCAGAAGTTATGTTGATAAAAACAGTCTACACTTCTGGCTCACATTTTTCATTAAATTAAATTTGTTATTAAGTTTTCTGATACATAAATCATATCATACATAAATCATTTTATGCATATAAGAAACTTTATTTCTAATTGCTTCTCAGGAACGGTAAATCAATCAAAGCAATCAAGGTATGTTATTTTTAAACAAAATATTACTTTTATAAATTCAAAAACTTAAATTTATAAAAGCAATATTTACAAATTAATAATAACTTTGTTACCATGCAATGATAATTTTTTTATATAAAGGTTAATTCAAATGATGCCTACAATTTTAAATTAACCATGACTCACAACAAACATTAATGCGCAGGATCAAAGTTGAAAGCACAACCAATTGAATTGAAGGCTAAATTTTAATTCATTTAGTTGACAATTGCAGTAACAATATTCAGTTAAAAAGTAGTACAAATGCAATTAAATAATACATATTTTTATTTACAGATAAATTCAATTAAGAAAGTTGCACTTAAATAAACTGTAGTAGATGTAATATTCCAAAACATCAGTAACTTCCACATAAAATTTTTCATTATAGTTGATTGTCTCAAAAGGCCAAAAATTGCTTTCAAATACAAACATTAAGCAAATATGAAATTTTTTAAGATGATAAATTAGATAAATCACTCTCAAAATGATAAATTAGAAAGCAAATCATAAATTTCTTACAGCTTGAGTATGAAGATTTATGATTTTCTTTTATTTTAACATTTCTATTAAAATTAATGATAATAACAGTTTTTCTTTTATTTTTTTAAATGAAAAAATAAGCTGCAAATTCAGTAATTTGAAAATTATACTGAAGAAAAATTTACATTGTTATAAAAATATGTATCACACATGTAATTATTAATTTTTTATATTGGGTGTCTAAATATGAGGAAATATAAAGAATATAATTAGCAAAAGTAAAATCAGGAAATACAAAAAATACTAAGTAAGAATTGGTTTATTCATAAAAAAATATGTATATCACATTGTAAAATAATCAGATTACTTTAAACATATTACTTTTCACATAAAACTAACTGAATCTCAAGGCATTTTAGCATAACATTTTTCTAGAATATATTTTCAAAAATTTCCTTAGATAAGCATTAACCAAAAAATCTTATGTGTGTAATTCTAAGTGATAATTATTTTAATCACTTAAATACGTAAAAATTAATTTAAATATTTTAAATTAAAAGTTTTAAATAGTCACCAGTTTACCTGTTATAGGCAATTTTAAGAAGTCCTTCGAGAAGAAATGGGACAAATTGGTCTAAATACTGACGTACAGGTGGGTTATGACATTTAATCCTTTTCGATTCTTCAACAGATGTCTAGATAAATAAGAGAACAATGAAATTATATTCTGCTTAAGGCTAGAATAAAACTAACATACAATAAAATTTTGAAATAAACTTATTTAACTGTTGAATAAAAAAAGGTAATATATTTTCCTATATATAATAAGCAGTGATTTTTTTTGGTGAATAGACAAAAATATATACTGCTGATAATATGAGACATCACATAAAATAAAAAATACACAGTATGATTAAAAATATAATAAACTGTGCAGAAAATTTTTATCCACCTTATTACAAAATGTGATAAATTGAGATGAAAGTACCAGATCGAGAATCAAGAGCAAATATTCTGAGAAGACTCAAGCAAAGCTTATTGATTTTCAGTTTTTAATAAATTTTAAAATGAGATGAGAGATATTTAAAAACTGAATTATATTTGTTTGATTAATAATTAAATGAAAAAATGGTTCATTTTCAAACTGCTCATTGGATTAGTTTTTTCTTGCTCATGCTGTTTTTCCCCCTTACACCATTGTTATTTTTCATTTGCCTTCTCTATAATTTTTAGTTTAAAATTTGTTGTGTAACTTGTATGTTTTTCCTTCTACAAGACATCTTGCGAACTTGAATATTTTTAGAAAAAAATAGTTCTAATCAAGACAAAATGTGAAATGATGATAGCCAATAGCAATTGTAATATTTCTCTGAGGAGCTGAATATGTTCTTAAACGTAATTGGACAAAACTGATTATAGCTAAAATAAATTAATTGAGCCATGGAAACATCTCTTATTTATTTTATAAAACATAAACAGCACTTCTTTCAAAGCTTTATTGTCAGCTTTTCTGGTGAAGAATTTTTTTTTTATTCTGATCTGAGTGGTGGCGTATAGTACGAATAAAGAAATACAAAACTTGAACACACAATCCACAGATTATATATAGGAAAATACAGTAACCAGAGGAAAATAGTAAATGACAGTAGGATTGGATGAAAGAATGATATCACAATTCTTATAAATTCCTATTACACATTGAAGAATAAGAAAAAGGATGATAAAATAATAATCATATAAAGTGATTTATAGTCATTTAAATAAATTTATTGTTTGATTAAAAAAAACAGTTCTATTATTCATTAATTAATATATATAGGCAATACTAAAAGTACATTAAGAACAACAGACAGCTTTTAGATAAAGATATCAATATCCAAATAACTCTTTTCATATACATATTTTCACATCTTTTATGAACCTTCCCTCAATAATTGTCAAAGTTGATTCTCTTAATAGTAAATGCAGAATGCAATTCAATAAAAACAATTGTTTTGGATAAAATAATAATGTAATTATGATTACAATGTGACCTAAAATTAGCATGTAGCATGAAATAATAAATATTAAAATTTAAGCACAATATAACAAAACTCAAAATAATATAAAACAAATAAAATTCTTAACTTTAAATTATGTATTCATCTTACGATATTAAAAAGTAAATTTTTCCTTCAACAGGAATAAACTACTGAGATCATTCTGCTAGTTCTGAGAGAATGAATATATTCTCTTGCGTTCTACGGAAAGCAAACATAATGCTGACAATATACGTGTTTAATAAGTATTCAAAATATTCTTAGTGATACAGAGAAATGTAATTTGCAGACACAACAGATTATAAACAGTAAAACAGATTTTTTGCATCTTAATTTAAACTGTGTTGTTTTTAAGAAAAAATAAATTAGTCATTAAAATCATCACATCTCAAAACACTAAGCTTTTAATTTAAAAGAAAAATGTAGAATTTTAAGAAAAATCAATTTTCTGTTTACCACATAAATAATCATATCAAATTTTTTAAATTTTCTAATGCATAAATATAAAATACCTCAATATCAGAATTTTTCCGTTTTGTACTGGTTTTACTTGGACCAGCACCAACATTTACTTCATTTGCAATATTTTTTCCTAAAACTGCAGGGTCTGATTTAGAGGTTTTAGATTTTTCAGGCAGGTTCTGAATCATTCCAGAATTATTATTACTTTTAAGTATTTGACTTTTAACCTTATCTTCTGAACAAGTTTTCTGCTTATCTTTGGGAATTTCAATTTTTTCAGACACTTTCTTTTTCTTTGAAAGTTTTCTTACTAATGCTTCATCTGTTTTTATTTTATGTTTTGGCACATAACTACTCTCAATATTTTTAATGCTATGATCAAAACTCCCGGAAACTAATTCTTGTTCAGTTCTTGAACTAGATGATTTTTCAGATAACAGATTTTCTCCTAACACAATTTGAGAATTCATTTCACACTCACTAGTTAGGGGTAAGACAGTCACATTTGTTTCTGGATTTTTTATATCATCCTTATCTTCACTAGATAATTTAGTCTTTTTTTCTGTATTAGTAATGGTAAGGTTTTCTATATTGTCTGTTTTCCTTTTCTTTTGTTTAGAAGTGCAGTCTTTCAATTTCGTATTATTATGGCTATATTCAGATATTTTAACCAGGGATTCAGATGGATGTGTGGAGTCTGAAACAATGCTATTTTTAGAATCATTAGAGTCTACATTAGGTAGTGTATCTTCACAAGTCTTTAAATAAGATTTTACTAATAAATTAAAATCTGCACTACTTTCAACAGAACTATGTACACAGTCACTAACACTAGACTGATTGCAGACGTTACCAAAATTAGGTTCATTTTGTTTAGAATCAGTCCTAGTTTCAGCATTTTCACATATTTTTAACACTGATGGAGGAGATGAACAAGTGGTTCCTGTGGTAGAATCACAATCAATAAATTTTCCTGATACTTCATCTAATATTAAATTTTCTGTCAAAGAAGCTTGTAAGCAAGGTTTACCAGCATCTGATTTTTTTTCATTAGTATCATTTTCAGCCATTTTGATACAATCAATATTTGTCTGCATGGAATCATCATTTATATTTTGACTGAGTTCTGTTGCTGATGAAGTGCAATTTACAGAAATAACTTGCTCGATTTCAGAGCTTTTGTTATTTGACAATACTGAATGAGATGGAGATTGAGATTCTGGAATATCAGAATGATCAGTTTTATTAGATTTAACAATGGAAACATTTTGCTCTGATTCAATAGATTTAGTAAAAGATTCTGATTTTTTAGGTTTAGTGTTTTCTTGATTAATTGTCCCAGAACTAACTTCTTTATTCTTAATAGAATCAACATCACTATAATGATACATTTGTGTAATGGGTGAAGTACTAATGATAGTTTTTTCTTTGATATTTGTAAATCCATCATTTACTTCACCCATAGCTTTAGTGTCTGCATCATTAACTTGAATGGAATCATCATCACATGATTGACTAACCACTGTAATGGATGAAGATTCATTGATAGTTTGCTCTTTGTTATCAATAGCTGTATTCTCCTCATCAGTAATATGAATATCAGCAGTATTTGCATCAGTGGAATAACCATCATTGGAATGATAAAATTCAGTAACAGATGATGTGTCACTAAGAGAAGATTCTTTAGTATTTGGAATTAACTCAGAACTTTCCCGCACATCTACATCTTCTGCTTTAACAGAAGTTGCACTTGTTAAAAGATCTTTAACATTATCACTATCACCAGAAACTCCCTCACTATTAAGAGAATTATTTTCATAAATTGCAATCTCATCAGCATTAACATTTTGTTCTTTAAGAGCATCAGAGCTTTCTAGATTAGATTCACTGGACAAAGAAGATTCCCTCTTATTCACTTCTCCTGAATCAATTTTGTCGAATTCAGTACTGCTTTTTATTATTTCAATTGATAAGTTGTCAACACATTCAGTATCATTAGAATCTTGCATTTTTTTATTGGTTTCTATTTGGTCCTCCGAGTCTTTAGTTACGAAATTTTCACTCACTTCCACTTTAGAATTTGTTTTTTCCTCACGAGATTCATATTTTGAAGATTGCATACTTGTATCAAGATCAATCTTTGTTAACAAACTTTTTTCTGAAATCTTTACATTACATTCAATTATGTCATTTTTTAAAACTTCTGTGGAAATTACATTTTTGGATTTGTTAGAAAATTTCTCAGAAATATCAAATGATTCTTTTCTAGTTTTTATATCTTCTGAAATAGAACATTCATTACTCAATATATCATTTGTTGAATTTTCCAATATATGTTTGAGTTTTTTTAATTCCACTTTTTTTTCAACTTCTGATTTAAAGCTATTAAGAAAATCATCATTAATTTTATCTAATGAGTTAGAACTGTCTGATTTTACTTCAGAATTTAAATTTTCTGAAGTAATTTGGATTTCTGATACATTAGAAGTATTTTGAGCTAACATAAAGCCAGATTTTATTCCTGATGGAGAGATTTCTGATTGTGATTCAAAACTGATTTTTTCTAACTGAAAAATATCTTTATTTTTAGTTTCTAAAGATTCAGTATCAATATCTAAACTATCTGAAATACATTTAGTAACAGTGAATACATCATTTGTACAACTATTTCTTTCTTTGACAGATTCACTTACTACACAAGTTTGATTAATTGATTCTATAACTATTTTCTCTTGATCTGGATTGCAGTTTACAGTATTTTTTGACACTTTAACTCCTATAGTTACAGCCACTTCTGATGTTTCTGCTGGAATTTCATCCCTTTTTAATATATTCATAACATTAATTTCAGAAGGTTTACAACTTGAGCATTCAAGCAATTTTTCAGCTACTTTTTCTGACTTAGTGCATTTTTCATTTTGAGTTTCTGATTGGAATTTAGAAATTACTAATGTTAAATTTTCCTCAGTTGCAGAAGTGGTAAATTTTGCAGATTCTTCATCAATGGTGCATATTGGTGTAGCAGAAATGTTACTGTCACCATCAACTTTTGTTTTACAATTATTTTCAATATTAGCTGTTATTTCACAAGTGTCCTCATTTAAAATATTTGAAGTGATTTCAACTTGTTTATTTTCAATTTGAATAATATGTTGATCCTTACTTTCAAAAGATAATAAATTATTGGATGATTCATTAGACATTAAGATTTTACAATGTTGATCTTTTAGCTCTTCAGTAATTACTAAATCTGATGCAAGATTTGAATAATCATTTTTAGTCTTTTCAATATTTAAAATAGAATTCTCCTTGTTATCATTATTTTCCAAATTTCTTTTAGAGACAATACTGCATACTTGTGATTCTCTAATATCAGATGTACTGCATTGCTCAGTTTCTAAATTCTTTTCTTTTATTTCATTTGCATTAAAACCAGATTCATCAATTGTGCTGCATGATTTTTGGCAACTGCTCTCAATAATTTTTGGTAATCCAATGGTATTATCTAAAGAAAGAGATTTCTCACAACTGTAATTACTTTGGGATGATTCAATTAACTTATTTCCAGTCAAAGCATCTAAATTCAAAGTTTTTGAAGGAGAACTCAGTGTATCTGAAATCTTTTTTTGAGATGCAGTTATAATCTTATTTTTATCTTGGGTTGATTTCATTAAATTTGAGAGTTCTGCATTTTCAATTTCACTGATATTACAATCAAGAGAAATATTTTCATTCTGATTTTTGATTTGTTCTGGACTTAGTTGTTTGATTTTCGTAATTTCTTTTCCTTTTATAGGAGTTAGTTCTTCATTTGAATATTTAACCATATCTACATCTTCTAAATCACTCTTTGTTTTAAAGTTCTCTGTTGACTCTGCCTCCATGTTTGTTGTTAAACAAATTGTTTCATTATATATTGAATCATTCTCCTTTATGTCTGATAAATTTACATTATTTTCTTCAAACTCCTTAACAGAAGTATTTTTCAAACTGTCCGTATTAACAGCAACAGTTAGAGTATTTGACAATATCATGCTATCAATATTGTCTTTTGCAGTGAATTCTCTACTTCCCTCACATTGTGAAGAACTGGTTTTAGACAGAAATTCTTTATTTTTGGCAGTTGCAGTATTTTCTATTTTTATCTGGTCCTTGTTATTTTCAAGATTCTTTACTGGCAATTCAATACTAGAAACGGATTCCATATTATCTGCATTAGTTACCTTAATAATATTTTGATCATTTATATTATCACTGCAGTCATCAATTTTTTCATTATCAGAACAATTTTTCTTTTCTTCTCCTATTGTCATATTTTCACTTTGAGTTTCAGTTTGATTAGAAAATAGCTTAATTTTTTGGATCTCCTCCTTTTCTTCCTCACTACCACAGATAAGTGTTCCTTCACTTTTGTCAGTAACCATGATAATTTCATTTTCTTTATTTGCCTCATGACTAATTTCATCTGAAATATATTTAACTTCCATACCATTATTTTTTAATGAAATTGGATTAATTTCTTGGAAACTTTGTTTTACAGAGGATGTTACAAAAGTGTCATCTTCCTTAACAATAGATTCAGACTGACTACTATTTCCTTCAGTTAAAATTTCAGCTTCCTTCTTGACAGATATAGATTCATTGTTATAATTACTATTTTCTATCTTTTTAGTATCATCATTATAATCCTTATCCCTTATAACTAAATTTGATTTAAGAGACTCTTGGGCTGTATCAGATTTTTCTATTTCATGATGCTCCTTATAAACAGGTTCTGATTGCGAAAAAACATTAACTACTTTCTTTTCTTTTGTTTCTTCAGTTAATTCTGAAATTTCACATAAGCCACTCAAATCTTCTCTCAATACTTCTTGCTTAATATTTCCACTCACATTTTCTTCTTTTGGCACTGACCTAGATAAGCGAGTTCTTTTTTGAACATTAAACTTAAAAGCTTTTTTTCCATTGTTAAGTTCAGACACAGATGAACTACCAACAGTACTTTCAACTTCATCTTTCTTAAGCGCAGATCGTGTTTTCCTAGTAATCTTTGTACTCATTTCTTTTGAAATGTCTACTTTTATCTCAGGAGAGGCTTCATTTTCAGGTGTTTCATTTTTCATTAGTTCATCAATTTCATTTTTTATTTGATTTTGCTTAGATGGTTCTTTTATTTCACTCTTAAATTCAGAACAAGATAAACTGTCAATGCTATCTTCACTTTCACAATCACTTTTCTTAAGATTATATCGTGTTTTCCTAGTAATTTTTATCTTACTTTCTTTGACAATAATGGTACCTTCTTTGTCTGATAAATAAATCTGTTTTATTTCAGAAGTTTTATTCTCTGTTAATTCATCATTCTTTTGTTTTAATTGATCTTGCTTAAGAGATTCTTTAATTTCACTAGCAGATTCAGATATACATGAACTATCAATACTATCTTCATTTTCACAATAACCTTTTTTAAGAGTAGATCGAGTTTTCCTAGTATTCTTTATATTATTTTCTTTTGAGGTATTGTTAACTTCGTTGTTTGATAAATTTTTGTTTACTTCACACAAATTTTCTTCAGATGTTTCACTTGCTGTTACCTCATCAAATTTAAATTTTGTTTTACTTTCATTTTGCTTAAATGATTCTTTGTTTTCAGCTGCTCGTCTTCCTGTCATTCTTGTTCTGTGTGACTTAGCAGATTCTGCAGTGTTAACAGTTGAAGAATCTTGTGATAATGTATAATTTGTTTCAGATGTATTTTCCTCAACTTCATCAAGTTTAGTAGCAATATTTTCATTTGTATCATCAATGTTTTGCATATTAGACTTATCAGTTATTGCTTTATTTTCTAATAGTTTGACTTTTTGATGTACACTTTTCCCCTCATTCTTTCTCATACTTTTTCTTACTGGTACATCATTATTTTGCTCCAGTTCTTTTAACTTAGCATCATTTTCATCTTTTCCTTCTTCACTGTCATTAGTGCTTGCAGATACTTGTGAAAATCGCTTCAGAGTTTTTCGCGTGGCTGCAGATTTTTGCTTTGAAGTCTCTTCTTTTAAGTTTAAATTAACAGATTCAGTTTCCTCACCTTTTGAATCAATACTTTTTGCTTTTTTGGTTATAACTTCTCTTGTTGCATTCAAAATTTGTTTAGAATTTTCCTCACTATTTGCACTATCTTCCACATTGCTTTCTGCTTTTCTTTTTCTACCCCTTTTACTTATTTTTTGACCATCTATTTTTTGGATTTTACTAGCAGCTATTTTTTCAGAGCTTACATCTGAATCTAATTTTTGAATTTTTTCAGCTACAGACTTTTTGCAATTTATATTATTTTTCAAGTTTTTCTCAGTCTTTGCTGATTTGACTTTTAATTCTTTTACACTTTCATTTTTAGCAGTGTCCATTTTAGTAGTCACATTTTTAGAAAGTTTCGGTCTCCCTCTTTTTTTGCCCTCTTCAGTTTCTTTTGGACTTTCACATTTCTTTGAAATTTTTGCTTTTGGTAAAACTTTATCAATTTTTTTTGGATTTTTTATCGAAAGGCGCTTAACTGTTTTTGTAGTCACTGGTGACTTGGCACTTTTAGTGCTCTTAACTGTGGATCCTTTCTTCAAATCAGCTTTCTGCTTAGAAGTTGGAATAGATGGACCTGGAAAACAGACATTTTAGTGCAATCCTATATTCATAACATTTGCCTAAATTTTTAAATACATTATATACATGATTTATTAATTTGTATCAGTGGTTTGCTCAGATTTTTCTCATAAATTTAATTTAAAAACAATAACATGTCTACTTAAAATTAATGGATAAATTTTTACATTTATATGTGATTAACATTTAACTTTACCTCTTTATCAGATGGAAAATGAAATTATGAATAAAATTAAATAATTAATCTATATAAAAGTCAAAAGAATCTCAAGCAACAATACTCAATTTGAACTAAAGTTCTTAACATTGTATAATTAATTATTCTCAATTTTTTTATTTTGTAGGGGAATTTGATATTTCCACTTGAAATTTTGGTTAAATTTCAGTTGGAACAGTTTTATCAACAATAGCAAAATGTGATCTCATATCGTAGATTACAATAAAAAATTTATTCCTTTACTAAAAAATTTAGAAGAGAGTTAAATGATTTCAATGTAAGTATAGCTTCTAAAGTGTGTAGAACTTTATTGCATTTCAGACAACACTTCCATCTTTTAAGATTTCATTCATAAGTATTAAGTTTCTTAAAAGTTGATTTCAAAAGTTAAAATTGCAATTTATTAATTTTCTAAAATTTGATTTTTAGGTAATATAAAGTTCAAAATATTTAAGTTCAATTTTTTTTTAACACTTGGAAATTTAATAATTGTTAAGATGAAAATTTAAATTTCTTTGTATTTGTGTATTGAAAGTAAGCAATAAGGGAAGAACATCAATTTATATTTTTCGAATTTAAATTGTGTAGAAAATTACGAGCAATTAATATTCATAAAAATGAGATATAGATAATAGAGCTTATAAAAATGACACTTTAGGTAAGTGTGTTCATATTTTATGACAGTTGGCTAAAATATCGTAAATTATACACAACTAATTTGACTAGTAATATAAGAAACTTATTCTCATCATTGAATTCAGGTAATCGTCCAACTGTTGATCCCTGCTTGGCATTATTAAATTAGAAGTCTTTTTGAAGGTTTGCACCATTGCTCGATTATTTAAAAATCATATATTGCAAAAATTCTTATTATTCATGCCAGTGATTTAGCTTTATCATCCAGTTGTTGATTACTAAGAGAAAGAAGCTCTACATAAAATGATTTTTAAAGATGTCTGCAATCACTAAATTAAAAGGTATTATAAAACTTGATCATATATATCAAGTATTTATAAATGTCATGTTTCAATATATCTTTACATATAAAGTAATTAAAATAAATTTTCTAGCATTTTGACACAATGCATTTTTGAGGTATATAAAAAAGAAATCTTCTGAAATTGTGGTATAAAAATTAAAAATTACATGAAAATGCACAATTTCGGTTGGTGAGAAAATGTTTGGTATATTTTACTCAGGTTTGGTTTGTTTGTCGCTCAACGATCATTTTTTGCTTACGAGGGCTAATTAGACCGGGACCTACAGTTTAAAGTGGATTCCGAACCACTACAAACATGCCTGCCCAAGGTGGGATTCCAACCCACAAACTATTGAACTGAAGGCAAGAGTGCTAACCATTTGGCTGCCAGCTCGGCGTATTTTACTCAGCTGTCACTAATGGGGATTATAATAGGACTCTACTATAATATTTAAAACATCTTTGTGATTTTTTAAATTCCAGTTAGTTTTTATCAGGTTTAACAGGGTGAAGTTTGTAATTTACTTTTATGTATTCATATCATTTTCTTACATTTATAGTTTCCGCAAATTTATTGAAAATGTTTAATAAGGATATTATCATAAACACTTAATTCAAATTGAACTTGAAAACAATATAAAATAAAAGTGGTATATAAAAAATTATATTTAATAATACTATTATTAAATATAATTTTTTATACTATAAATTTGCTTTTTTCTCATAAATTTTAAAAGATTCAAGAAAACTTGAATAATCTATGATTAATTTTTCTTTATTTTTCTATTCTATATCTAAAAGAATATGATACATTTCACAGTTTATTTTTGATATATTTCACAGTTTATTTTTAATAACCAGGTTAATATTTATACCATTTGTTTTAAAAAGTTGTCAAATTAAAGCATGACATGAATATAACATTTATTCTCAAACATATTAATTTTTAAAGGAAAATTTGCACATCTTCAAAAATTGCTATACTAAGCAATATTAAATTTCATATTTGCTTCAAACTTCTTTAATAAGAATTTAATGTGATATGGACTATTAAATGTAAAGGTTACTTTTGTTTTCATTAAATTGCAGGATTTTTATAAATAAAAATTAATATTTTACTGTTATTGAAGAAAATGAGCTCTGCAATATACTTTTAAATGCGAAAAATTATATAAACAGAATCATCACTCAAAAATCATCAATTATATATAACAGAATACAAATCATTTTGCGTAAATTATTCTCATGAAAACAATCAAATCTATTAGTCTAAACAAGAATATTATTCATACTCTTTACATGATTTTTTTCAAAATTATTCTTGACTTTCCAATCATTTTATATTGTGAATATATTGAAAAAATATTTTATATTGTTATCTTTATATATACAATTATACTTAACTGTTATTGAATTAAGTGTAATAGTGTAAAGGTAACAAATAATTGTTTTTCTTTTTAACTTTTACGATACATAATAAGTAGAATTTATAAATCTTTTAAAACTTATTGTTCCACTTATAAATTTTTTTTAAAAATCATATTTTTTTCAATACCTGAACAGTTAAAAAACAAATTTATGACTATTTAACACATTATTTATGATAAATCTAAAATATAAGAGAATATAAAATCCATCTCAATTTTGATGGAAAATAATATCATTGTTATCAGAAAAATTCATCACTTAAAGACTATTGTTAAGTACTTTTGGATTACATACATAAGTTATTTTAACTTTTAATAATCTTATATAATAATGCTTTCTTTACTTATATCTTTTAGATTGCATATGGAATAAGTTATCAAATTCTTCACAATATACTGCATGTTCAAAATATAAGCTTAATATTCATTCAATGCAATTGATTATTACAATAAGAAAAATAAAAAAAGTACGACAGATTTTAATTAAAATAAATAATAAAATTACAATATGGATAAAATGCTAAGCATTACAAAATGAAGATTTATTCTTCATCAAAGCTATTAAACATCATTAAAGAAATGATAATAATAGTAAAATAAAAGCTAAAACTTTAAAATGTCATTTTACCTCATTAAAATTAGCAAACCTCTGCAATTTCCCAGATTTACCTAAAATTTTGCAGCATCGACAGCGGAATTTTTCTGCGCATGAGCAACATTTTGTAGGGGGATTTGTTTTTATTTTCGATAACCCCTTAATATATACACGTGGAAGCCATTAATGGTAATAAACACAAATGAAAACAAATAGAATTAAACACGACCATTAATTATTAAAAACATAAAATGCAAAATAATGCATAATAAAATGAATTAATCTGAAACAATGCTTGACCGATATTTGGAGTACATTAATATTCACTAACAAAGAAATCTTTATAAGCAATTTCTTAATAAAATACAAGATAAGTATTACACAGTAAATAGTGATATTCCACACAGATCATTTTAGCTTTAAATAATAAAACTATAAAATATTTTTGCATATTTTTGGGCAACGGATTATTTTTATCATCCATATTGAAAAATTGTTTTATAAACTCTAAAACTAGCATTAATTCTTTTTTTTACAGCTTCCAATAATATTTTAAACATAAACACAATAAATAATAACTCACCTCTAGGCATTTTCTGACTGAAAGTTTAAATAAAAATCATCTAATAAACAAATATATCGTACAGTAAGAAAAAAAATTTTTGTTTACAAGCAATTTATTTAGTAACGAATAACGGCTACGGTTACGATTACTAATAAAATGATCTCAATTTTGAAATTGGCTTGGTGTTATTACAATAAAAAAAAAATCATCAATATACAATTTATTTTAAGGTTTAATTTTAATATGAAATATATATATATATATATATATATATATATATATATATATATATATATATATATATATATACATATGTATATATATATATATCATATGTATATAATAATTGAGATTTCTATAAATGGAAGTTTCTGTAAAATTTAGAAATGATGAAGCCACTATCAGTGCTCTAAAAAATTTCGAAATGAAACTTCCTTTTTACAGTTCTAAAGCCCCTATTACATTAGAGTTGCCCAGATTTCAGTTTGAGCAACTCCCGTAGACTTAACATTACGTGACGTCACAACTAAAAATTTGAGCAACTCGTTCTATCCGTCCAATAATATTACAGATTTTTTTCACAGCTGCGCAGTTGAAATTTGTAAATCATTTTGTTTTCGCCAAGTTTCATGCCAAATGAAAGTTATTGGCGTTATAAGTTGCCGAGAATGAGCAACTTTTTTGTGCATGCAGCAGCAACTCGAGCAATTCATATCGCCAATGATTTTAAACACGGATCATGTTTTGTCTTTTTTTCGCCAAGTGGAAGTAATAACATGGAAATAAGTGATTTGTTTTAATTATTGTATTCCATTTCAATCTAGCAGAATTGCCGATATTAAAAACAAACAAAAAGGAAATGCTCTTCAGTTAGAAATAATCAATTTAATAAACTCATTTGATGAAGATTAAATTTTTTTTGTCTTTATTGTATATTTTTTTCAATATTATAGATGAAACACTTAATAAATTTAATAGATAGTTAAAATTGTTTTAAATTTCTTCAGCAAAGTAGATGAGAAGTGTTCCAATTTCAATATTTATTATATTTACTGAGTTTTCAAACATTAATTTCATTTAAAGTTTTGTTAGTTATTCAATACATGAGAGACTATTTTATCATTTTACAATGTTTACAGTTTGTGTTGAACTTACATTTGCATATTTAAACTAAAACTTCAGTCGAAATAAGTATGCCATATAAAAATATTTAGTATTAATTTTACTTTTATTTTTTCATTACATTATTTTCCTGTTTTTCTTTTTAGCAAGTTAATGCATTATAATTAAATGTTGAAGGCACAAGCATTTTGGTTTATTATTTACAAAATTTCATTATTATTCTTCATATAATTAAATTCTTTTATACATTTTTTCCCTGGAACACACTTACATAATGTTCATTTACTCATCCAAAATATATTGCAATCTTACAACTAACCCATTTACTTTTGACAGTATGTAAATTAGACTTAAAAATAAATTCCTATAATGATGAAAATACTGATGTGTACAAATAAAATAGTGAAATGATTTTAATGTAAGCAAAAATTTCTATTTAAATAAACATTAAAATATTATTCCTGTATATATTGTGTATTAAATTGATTTAAATCAATATAAAATTTTAATAATTTCAAGCCTTTTTCAATTGTTTTTATGATGAAGCATTTTTAACATATTATAGATTATAGTATAAAACTAGTTAAAAATCAAATTTAAAAAGGGCTGTGTTACAATTTTATGTGTTAAAAAGTTACAATTTTAATAATGAAATTAAATACAATATTTGATTAAAATAGAAATCTTGTATTTGTTCCTATTTGCGATGTAAATACAAATAATGTGAAAGTAAGTATAAAAAATATAAATGATTGCTATATTTGCAAAATAATTTACTTCACATCATGGTCAATTTAGAGAGTATTTTGACTTCCAATGTAAAGCAATTAACTAATCATTAAAATGAACAATAAAGACTAATTGCAGTCACAACTGATCAATTAGAGATGAGTGTCATAGATGAGCTTTCTTCATACACGTCTATTAAGTGCTTGAGAGTTTTACAATGGGCAATAACAAGTGCAATATAAATGAATATGACCCACAACTTATGTGAACTCTTCCTAAAAGAAAATTCACTGTAGATATTCAAATGCCTCACCATGACCTTCAATTGCAAGATTATCAGCTATGAGGTTAAACAGCACTTTATTCTTTTAGTTTCATACAAATTTCATGACATTTTTTTCAATTTGAAAATGTAATATGAAACAAACTATTCATATAATGTCATCACAAAATGCTATCAATTATTTCTTTTCTTCATTTTTTCCCCACAAAACTTACAAATATATATATATTCATTCAAAATATACTTGTCATTTTATTGCAGATTATAGTTTAAGAAACTGCATGTAAATAAAGATATGTAGTAAATGTAATCTCTACTTTTATGTGGTGTGCTTGTTTAAATGTAATAAATAATTAGTTTAAAAATGCATCTTATTTTAATATGCCACAATATTTACTTTAATAAAAAGAGAAATAATTTATTTTTTCATTTTAAAAATAAATTATAAATTAAAATCATAACTAATATATATATTTTTTAAAAAATATAATTTTTGTGCATTTCTTCAACTTTTAAAATAGTAATTTGAGTTTCTTTTTTTAATATATCAATAGTTAATCATTAATTTTTTATAAACATTGTTGTTAAGAAATTATTTTTGTATAGGAAAATCTTACAATATAATATATACAAATTTGTGTGGTGTTTGTAGAATTTCAAGTTTAAATTGAAGCTTCAATCTGAAATTATTTTTTCTTTCAAATTCTTTGTCTTTTTATTTAAGAATAAATTATACTCACAAAAATGAGTTATTTATGTATTAGCATTGATTTTCACGTCGCAAAGATTATCTTTCCTCATCTTTAAAGTAAAGGTTCACATGAAGCAAGATGGCGAATAGTAAATAAAATTTGGCTACAAATTAAATTCCCAAATAAGAATTCATTATGAAATGTGGACACCATCTGAGTAAAATATGGCAACCTTAAAAATGTTAGCCAAAAAAGGGATCTATTATTAAATCTAGTAAAGCTGTTATTTTCTTACAGCAAACCTGAAAGAAATCTGAAGCATTCATTGGACGAAAAGAACGAGTTGCTCAAATTTTAAGCTGTGACGTCACGTAATGTTAAGTCTACGGGAGTTGCTCAAACTGAAATCTGGGCAACTCTAATGTAATAGGGGCTTAATGTTAGTGTATTCTCTTGTGCAGTTTTAGAGTAGTTTTCTTTGCTTTAAAGTATTCATTTAAGTATTCTTATTGATAAGCAAAAATAAAGCGAGCGAGAGTTAAGATCTTATTTGGAACCACCTTATCGCTAAGAACAGCAGAGATGAAAGGATTCTATATAACGTCAAAAAATATAATCTGAGAAAATTTTTGCTAAAAATTTTAATTTTGTTTAGTTTTTAATTATTCTTAAAATGAGACTATACACATTTAAAAATTAAAATATATTTTTATATTTTAGTTAATCTAATCTTTCAGTTAATCTTTTAGTTAATCTAAATTAATTCCATGACTTTTAAGGAAATGCATTGTTTTAAAATTACACTTTGCATATATTTTCTTTTTCTTTCATATTTCGCATACTGTATTTTTACCATACATTACCACGTTTGTCACCAATTTTCTTTTTGTTGTCAGCAAGCGATGGGTAGAAATAGAAATTTACCCAATTAAAAAACTTATTGAATCTATCGTGGATTTTATGAAACTATCCAGAGATGGATCCTTGCAATTGAAGATCATATTTAATTTCTTCCACGTCACAGCTTCCCTGTAATTCTAATCATTTCACCAGCAAAAATCATATTGTATATCCCATCGCATCTTCTGTCAATCAGTTTCATCAAGTGCATTTGATAAAATACCTATTCCGCCGTAGACGCGAACGAATTTTGCTGTGCTCTCATCATGAAGAAGTGGAGATTTCATCAGCGAGTGACTTGTATCAAGTTAAATATAAGATCTATCAAAATGATTGCATTAATTTATCAAAATTTATGAACTATTATTATGTTTTTTATGTACATTTTTGGAGCATAGTGCTCCAAAAGTGTTTTTGCAATTTGAAAGTAAAAACTGGTAATGTATTGTTTATTCTTAAATTCCATTCGAATAAGACCTACGTTTTTATAGTAATAGAAATCAAGCATTAATGAAGAACATTTATTAAAGATTAACTTTTAAACCAATTAATATTTAACTCATTGTTTATTAAATTGTGAATATTCATTTAAAATCATATTATTTTAACTTTTTACTCTCATGAATGGTAACATCTTTTACATTCTATCTTTTCATTATTGTTGCAAAAAGTTTTGTTCCTTTCATTTTTAACTGTAATTTTTCTATTTTAACCTTGTTTTGATTGAAACTGCTTATACAACCACACGCGTCTATTGGACGTCTTTTAAAGATCCATAGAGTCCAAAAGACGTCCTGGATACCTTTTGGATGTCATAAAGACGTCTGTGGTTAGATGTGAACTGGATGATCTTCTATCGACGTCGGATTGACATCCACGATGGATGAGTTTTGGATTATTAGCATTTGGATCTGTAATAGACGTAATTTATATGTCCATGATAGATGCAATTTGGACGTCCATGGTGGACGTACTTAAGACATTCATATAGGATGTTATCGTGACATGTATTAAAAGTAGGTAATTAACTGCAATTGTAATTATTTATGTTTATTCCTTCCATAATTTTAAATTATCGTGGGCGCTCCGTGGCTGAGTGGTCTAAAGCATCACCGCTAATCGCTTGAGAGCGTAGGAGTGTGGGTTCGATTCCCACGATGGCCCTGGGTGTTTTCTTCATTATTTCTTCTGTGGTTGTACATCTGTCATTGTGCTATTTGTCCTATTATCGACGAAGACTTACAAGCGGATCTCAAGAATCAAGCTTACAAGTCTGAATATATGTAATGTAATAAAATAAATAAATTATCGTTTGCCTCACAGTCTACAGTCGTTTATTGCTACGTTAAGAAGTGTTTAACGAAGTAAGTTAAAAAATAATTGCTTTTCTTTTTAAATAACTTATTTTTATTCCAAAGAAGTCATAAAAGAAATAAGGTTTAAAAACTGAGTAGTTTTATCTAAGTGTAGAAAACCATGTTTAAAGTGTATTTTTACTTTAAAAAATTACATTTGTAACTGTTTTAAATTAACGTTAAAAGGTAAATATTGCTTTTATTTATAAATTGTGCTTGATAGCAGAATGTAATAATTTTTTTGTCTTTAACTTTTAAAATTATTTTTAGGCTAAAAATGCAACATTGCGATTAGGGTGAAAATTGCTGGATGAAAATACCACAAAGTAATTTTCTTTAGTAAAAGCCATTTTTTCTCTCCAAAATTGCTTAAATTTATTATTATTTTGTCATACAAAGACTAATGTATTTATATCTTGATTTCAACAAGATAAAAATTAATCAATATTAGGATTTGATTCAAAGATTTAATGTTAAATTAAAATACTTTTTACTGTTGAATTAAAAAATCTGAGTGTTTTTTTTTTTTTTGAATATCAAATTTTAAATTAATAATTCAAGATTTTGCTGCTTAGCTAGAAAAAATTATATTACCCAATTATTTTAATGCATGCTGGACTAATATTTCAAATGAAGAGCTATTAAAATGTATACTTGAAAATTAATTTTTGTATTTTGTAGTTAAATGGAAGATATGTTTATTTCCCATACCAGATTTGGAATTCTTACTTTTCTGGAGAACTTCTCTTGTTGTCTTCTAAAGGTTCTAGAATTGGAAGTAAGCATTTTTTTTATTTTAAGGAAAAATGATGTTTAAGATTATGTAAAATCATTTAGTATGAAATGTTTACATCTTCAGTGATTAAGCATTTAGAATGTGACTGTGTGTGATCTGTGAATGTGATTTTCTATAATATTTTCTGTACACTTAATTTGGTAGCAAAATTTCCTACTTCCATAATGCTTGTGATGTTGAACATTTTTATATTCTTATTTTGTATTATTTTGTTTAATACTCTTACAAAAACTATCTGATCATAATATCTTCAAAATAAATTATTTTTTTTAATCACACTTTAAATATCTAAGTAAATTAATATAAGAATGCTCACATTTTCAAGAAAAAAATCATAAATTATAATAGCAAATGAAACTCTTAATACATTGATTTCATTTTCACTCAAGTTATTTTTAAGTCAATATAATTAAAAACTTTTTGTATGAGAAGATTTTAGTTTATTGTAAAAAATGAAATTAGTAACTAACTGGAATTTCTGAAATTCAAACCATTTGCTTGCATGTGTATGCCCTGAAAGGAAGTTAAGAAGCATGCTCTCAATGAAATTAAAAAGCAAAATGATTACGTAAACAGAACAATGTTTCTGGAATGAATATTATATGTGTACTTCCATTCAAATTCTGTTGATTAATTTGATTTAATAAATTATTCTCTGATTTATATTTAAACAGAAATATCAATATTCTTCTATTTTTAATTGTATTCCTTTAAAGCTATTTTGTTGTAGTTCACTTTTCTACAGACTTCAAAGACCTTACTGGCAAAAATAAACAGAATGGCATCTACGTTTCACACAATTGCCTGATTTTTAGTTCTATTAAATATGTCTTCTTTATTAATCAAATTTGAATATTATTAAAAAAGATGTACACATTTGATCAGAGTAAACATCATTTACTTATTGAATATTGATTGGAAATTCATTTTTTCTATAGTGTTTTATATTCTGCTCTGCTTTGCATGAAAAATTGCTTATGATGGGCTGAACCTAGTTTCAAATAAATTGAATAAATAATTTGTTTTATAAATAGTTATCTTTTTATATTTAAGATTTAAAATTTTTTTATTGTGTTATGCTTTAATTATTTTGGTTGATAAAGTTGAATTGTATTTTTAAGAGATAAAATGTACATCATTTATAAATTCTAAATTTTGTTTTCCTTTTCAGTTAAATGAGAATTACAAATTTTTATACCTGAGGATGAGATTAAATTTAAAATTAGCAAATTAAAAAAAAATTTAATTTTTCTATATTATTTATGCTTATTTGTAACTAATGTAGAGTAAAAGAAAATAAATCCTTTAAAGGATTAAAAACATGGCAATTTGTTTCTACTGAGTGCAAATTGTAAATAAATATGTCATGTATTAAATTTTATTAAGCGTTTACTGTTGTAAAAATGTTTAATCAAAATATTTAATGTATTCCTTAGTAAATAACATTTCTGTTTATATTTAGCACTAATATGTAAATTCAATTCTATATTTTATTATTTAAGTTCTGTTCTTTTAATGGTAATGTTAAATTTTACCTATTAATCTAATTCTTGTTTTTCTAATTTGAAGATTCATTACAAATTTTAAACATTTTGTAATTTCAGTTATTTAATCAATTCCAAAGCGTAAAAGATTAAGTAGTATATTTTTTCCAGAAATGATTCCTGATGTCATATCGACGTCTATTGGAAGAAATTGTGTTGTATTGCGCTTTTACTATATTATAGTTGATTTGATTTTGTATTGTTTAAATAATTATTTTATATATATATGCTTTATTAAATGCATAAGAATATATATTAGATTTATTTTTCTAAAACTTATGTGAATTTTATGCTGTAAATAATAATTATTTATATGACTACATAATGTATGGATGTTGCCAAAATTAATACAGTAATTTCAAATTTAAATTATAAAATGTTTTTAGTTATAAAATATTTATATTTTTATTTGTTTTGTTTCAGTGCCACTTTTTAAGCTTGTCTGGGGGAACTTCTTCCGGGAATTGCACCATAAGCATCACTGAAAAAATTGATGGCCAATAAGTTAACCTGAGTTCAGTTATTTTGGTGCTACGAAGAAATCCTTTAATAAACTGAATATGAAGCAGTTAGTTTTAGGTAAGTGCAATGTTTGAATAAGCATGTCATTAAAAGTTTTCTTTTGTAGAAATGATGAAAAAATACACTTTTCTCATAAAAAAATTTTTTTAATGAAATATATTTATGTAAGCGCTAATATATCAATTCTCTGTTTGATTACTTAGCCCTGTTTTCATTATAAAAGTAATGTTCAATTCTATCTGATAATTTGAAGGTGTTTGTAACATACTTTAAACATTTTGTAATTTTAATTATTTAATCAAACACAAAGGTTACCATATTTACAAAGCTGATATTTCTTAGAAATTGAATTACTAAATATATATTTAAAACATTTACTGAATTAAAATAAAAATATTTCCAACTATGTTTTTATAAAGTTACTTAATGTTTTAAATTAGTGAAGGAAATTTTTGATATTTTTCTGATTAATTTACGCTGTTTTTTAATAATGAAATTTACATCCAATCAGTTTAATGTATTAATCAGATTGATAAGAAATAAATTAATATTGATGAAAATTGTCTTCTGGATTTTAACTATTATTTTGTCTGAGGTTATTGATCTGAAAATGTTAATTGTTATTGCTAATTATTTTAAATGTACTTTATTTTCAGATGCTGCGTGGTGAACTCCACAGTATTCTAAGACAACAGATGGTGAAATTATATTTATTAATATTTATGTATAATGTAAATAATCAGAATAAAAATTGTGTGCATTAAAAATAAAATCTATTAGTTTGTTATATTTTTCTTGAATTAATTAAGATTTACACTCTCTTGCTGGAATGATTTCTTAAACAAATTTTAACATTTACAAAGGAAAATAATTCAGCTTTTAAACAATGAAATAAGTAATTTTCAGAATTTTTGTCATAATAATTTGGAATATTCAATTGTGTGGAAAACTTTAATTAAATAAAAGTTTCTCTTTTATCTTTTACAAAAAAAAGACATTGTTGAAATAATATCTAATTAGTTAAAATATATGGCTGAGAAATAATTCTTATAAGTTTCTCTTACTACAAAATTAATTAAAAAAATAAAGTATGAACAATAATTTTGCTGACATTAAAATAAAAAAAATTACACTCCACAAATAAAAATATCCTTGACTATATTATTACTCTCTAGTTATAATAGTGATTCATTAATTTATGCATTCACTGGAAACTTCTTAGAAGTAATTTTTAACTTTTCCAAAGAAAAAAATAATCGTTTTATTTTAAACAATAAGAAACTAAATTTTCAAAAGGTTAACCATAAAATAATGAGCATAAAAATAATACTAATTTATCAATTGTGAGAATTTTATTACATTAACTAAACTTGAACAGTAAATCTGTCAGAAATCTAAGATATTTGAATGAAAATTAAGAAAAATGTGATGCTAAAGCAATTTCATAAGTAACAAGCTAATTAAAAATAATTTTCTCTTTGTCTAGTGGACAAAAATATATGAGCCACTAAGATAGATGAGGGATTATTTCAAAATCTACACACATCTAGAATACATCCATAAAACTACCTAGTATAGAGCAGTGCGTATGAATACATCCAAATTTCGTCCATGAGCCATCCACGGGCAACGTCTCGTAGACGTATAGTGGACGTAAAATAGGTGGATATTTGACGTGCCATGGATCTAAACTGGACCAAAAAGAGACGTCTACTGGATTAGAGTACATCCCGTTGAGGATGTCATATCTACGTCTACTGGACGAAATTGTGTTGTTTGGGTGTGTTGCTAAGTATACACATTATTTTGAACTCCTTCATTTCCTGAGAATGATTTAAAAGAAAGTGCCTGCAATTGTCTTCTGAGATGATGTGTGAATTTGATGCACCCTATAAACGGGTTTATGGTGGTATGGAGTGGGTAAGGCTAGTCGTTTCCGTAACTTGGTTCACAGGTGCCCATTGGGTAACGACAAATGACTAGCAGTTTCCGGTCTTGTAGTGGCGAAGAGTTAGTCACCCAAGTGCCTGCCATTATTAAAAAAACTTTTATTTCTATTAGTTACACTAATGACGTCCGCGACAATACAATTTGTTAATCATCTACTTGAAGCTGTTAAAGGTTTAAAAAAGACTTAATTATTTTGTGTAAGGAAAATAAGGAAACATTATCTACGAAGGCTACGATTTCTAACTTAAAGTAAATTGTGTAAATAATAAATATTATGTAATAAAAAAGAGAAATGCAGAATTTGTTCAAGTGATTTTGTTGATGATTGTTTATTAAAGGTGCCAAAAGGAATTACAAAAAATAAAGCGTCATGATGACGAGAGAAGATGTCAAGGCAAATTTGTGGAAAAACAAGATTAATCTTCCTTAATTGGGATGAGCTGTTGCTAGTTGTTTACGTTTGGAGACATGAATGTTCGCTTCAACAAATGAAAGTAGTTGATAAATTTAAAATGGGGAAACACGAAATAAACATGAATATTAATATTGGGTTGGTGAAAAAGAAATCCAGAATTTTTATGTGAACTTTAAACTTTATTTAATATGTTTCGGATTTCGTTTTTCGTGCATATAGTATTAAAATGTTTCATGGTCGATTTTTAACTCCTGCAATTGCTAACATGCCGGTCAACTTTGTTCATTTCTGTGATTTTATCATTATTTTCAAAGACAGGTATACCAGAATGAAGTGAATTTATGGCATCTGAAGTATGGAATCGATGAAACCTAAATTGCAAGAAATTCGCAATTGTAGTATTGGAACTTTAAATACCATTCACAATTTCAGCCTCCTAGTTAGCATTTTATCCTTTATCAAAGAAAATCTGTAAAATCTACCAAATTTTCTCCTTGTTGACTTCCGTCTTACGCAACATCTAAATTACAACTGAATTGACAAAACAAAAACAACTAAATAATTTTTTCAAGCAAAGTGCAGTCAATGAGCATAAATCTGAAGTTAATTGATCGATACTTCTGAGATCACTACGGCTGCCTACCGAAAAAATAACGGATTTATTTTTCCCTAAACTAATATATACCAATAAGTTCTTGGCTTACATTGAAAAAATATAAAAATAACATTTAGTTAAAATTATTAACAAATTTATTTAACATTATTAACACATTTATTAACAAATTTGAAAACAGCTCTCAAAATTTCAGATCAAATTCTAGATTTTGAGTTCACATCTGTTTGCAGTCAGTTCGTGCGCACATCAGGTTTGTTAAATGGCATGTGAAAAATAAATAGTTTTCAAAATTAATAAAAATGAAATTGTTGACTGAGAGAGAAGTAAGAATATGGGCTTAATTCTCTATTCTCCATAAATGTGATTAAAATTGCTTTGAGATGAACTCTTGCTAAACTTAGCATGTTATCATATTGTTACGATGTATTTTGAATAATTTTATCCAATATTTGCGTTTCAAATTGAATAATCTTTATAGGGAATACATTTAGATAAATTACAAAAATAAAAATATAATGGTAACATAAAACATATAAACCACCAAAAAGATTGATTTTAATTTCTATGTTTGTGGTAGCTTTTTTATCAACATGCGTACCTAAGAAACTAAAAAGTATGCATATTTTGTGGCAAGACTCATGTATATGTGCAGACAGCTTTATTATTGCAACAATGAGTCTGTAAGGCAAACAAAAAGTTTAAGAGATAAAAATTATTATTTTGATTGTTTGTCACTTTATCACCCAGTCAGAAAACGTCAAACTTATATGAAAGGCATAATTTGTAATGAATAGTATGTGGCACTGTTGTGTGATCAGTTTCCTAAAATAAAAAGTTTCGTTTTAGTGTTAGAAAAAAATAGTTTGTGTGATTTGAGGTACTGGCTCACGAAGATCATACACTGCCCGTCACTGAAAATGAAACACCAAGAAGGAGTGGACAGAAAATTATGCAAATTTTAAAGTAGACGCATCTTATCCAGTTATGTAAATTATGTGAAATGCGCAGCTCTCCAGCAAACGTAAATATAAGGTGAAGAACCGGCAGAGTGGGGCAATTTTCGAGCCATTATTGCTGTTTGAAAGATAATGGTTGAAAGTTTGTTCTTGTCATAAAGGTTACCTGTAACTGTAGAGAATGCCAGGCCATCATCGACAGAGTCAGATACAGTGGACAGACTAGTTTACGAGGGTAATGGTGATCAGACTGAGAAGGACAGGTTGATCCTTAAAGGAAATCGCAGCTGGCAGACATCTGGACACTCGACGGTGCACCGACTTTGGCGAAGATGGTTGGAACAAGGAACTGTGTAACATTAGAGGAATGCTGGTGTTGTCAGAGAGTGACGACAGCAAGCGTATATTAATACGTCTGACGTGAGGTAGTGGCGGACCCACAAAGCACGTCTACCGAAATTCATCAGAATATGCAAGACACATTGTACGCTCCAATATCGAACAAATCATTTGCCGTCGATTGATTGCTAGAGGCCTATGCTTATGGGGTCCGTTAAGAAGACTGCCGTTAACCCCACAGAATAGATGCCAACGTCTAGAATGATGCCGATGTAGAGTGATGTGAACTATGGAGAGGCACAGAACCTTCTTCTCAGATGAGTCACGCTTCTGATTCTTCAATGATAGTCACTGCGTACGAGTATGACGTCGACGTGGAGACAGGTCCAATCTTACAGCAATTGTTTTACCTTGCAAAAAAGTCGCATTATGATTTGGGCCACCTTTACGTACTATTCCAGGTCACCTCTTATTCATATTCACGGCAGTATGACAATCCAATGTTACGTAAATGATGTGTTTCTGCCGATGACATTAATCTACCTTCAGGGGATGACTAATGCCCTTTCCCATCAGGATAACACCCAACCGCATATTGTTCGCATCAGTCAGCATGCTTTGCAAGGTGTACAGCTGCTTCCTTGGGCACCGTGCTCGCCAGTTCTCTCACTAATCGAACACGTTTGGGATATGAATGCGTGCCATTGCAGATCCTTCCACTGCCTCCTTCAGATGATGAACTTTGGCAAAGCTTTTTATAAGACCTTCAAGGCGTAGTTATATACTACAGAAGGGTTACCAAAGCCTTGAAGGTCTTATAAGAAGTTTGAAATGGCAATAGTGTTTACACTTAGTGGTTATATTTATGTATTTATTTGGTTTACATGTAGTATTTGGTACGGTTCTTGCAGGTTTGTACTTGGACTTGGATTTGGATCTGGATTTAATTTTAATTTTGATTATTATAAATTAAATGTGTTTTGGCAACATTAGATTTTGGCTCATATAATTTTGATCATTATAAATTACATGTATTTTGGATAAATTGGATTTTGGCTTATATATTTTAGCTGGACTTTTACTTCTTTTATTTTGGCTTGAATTTATTTATTTATTTTTTTGGTGTGGCTTTGGGGTGTACTGGCTTCTTTAAGACTATGTCTTGGGCCAGTGCAGAAAAGCCATACTTTGTGCCAATGTGGTCAAAACCCCCTGAGAGAAGAAGCTGGCCATGTCGGTACTTCGCTCCATTTTCATTCCATTTTCCTTTATTCTATTTTCTTTGAAATTTTAAAATATATATTAAACATTTTTCCATCTGCTTACGTCATAATTCCTATTTTCAATGTATTATTCTCCATCTAGTATTTGATTATTTTTCTCAATTTGGTTTTTGACTAATTTTATAACTATATTATTATTCTCCATTTGGTATTTTTAATGTATTATTCTCCATTAAGTATTTGATTATTATTTTCCATCTAATGTTTGATTATTAATTTTATAAATTTGGTTTTTGACTAACTTTATAAATAAATTATTCTTCTTCATTTGGAATTTTCAATTTATTATTCTCCATCTAGTATTTAATTAGTATTCTTCATCTAATATTGATAATTCATTTTATAAAAATGTACTATTAAATTATATATATATATATATATATATATATATATATATATATATATATATATATATATATATATATATATATATATATATATATATATATATATATATATATATATATATAATATATGATATAAATTTTTTATTCTTCATGAAACATATTTTCAAAAATAGTTTGCAAGTATTAAATTTCTAAATTTTTCTTAATGGATTTAAAACATCAAATCCGTTCTATCGGAATGATTAATCGTGTATGAAGTTTGATTTCAATAACCACCCAGAGACGTCACAAGAGAGTTGTTTGGCTTTCTTCCAAATCATTTTGGACCATAACCTATTCGAATAATCAAAAATTCGGAAAAATGGATTTTTCGAAAAGGGTCTATTTTAATTATTATTATGAAAATGGGAGAGAAAAACTAAAAAAAAATTATAATAAAATAACTTTTAACCAATTAAAAGAAAATGCAACTTTCACTTGTTGAGGTACTTACAAGTGCTTTTAATACAGTATGTGCGTACATTACTGTAAATGAAAGCCATTGTTTGCTGAACATCTCGGTAAAAGTAAGCTATTTCAATGCCTTCATCTGTTTTTGTTCAGCCGATTCGGGCATTCGCTTAACAGTGAGAATTTGTGTGCACAGTCACACAGAACTGATGCTCTATCCACTTCAAAGCAGTTTCAAAGCGGGCAAATATTTAACTAGTTGATGATCTCGTGTCCTCTTGAACTTGGACACTAAGATAATCTTTTAAATCAATACTTTAAATCCCTCACAATCCCTTCCCTTAAATCTTCAGCACTAACTTCTGAATATTCTGAATATAAAGACTTTCAAAAGAATGTCTCTAAATTCCTCAAAAGTGACTCGTCTCTCTTTCTCTCATTTTTATCTTCTTTCTTCTCTTATGTTTTCTTTGCTTGAGCTTTTTCCTTTTTCTCATTTTCCCTCTCTTCTCCAATCTAATTTATTTTTCTGAAATTCTGAAAGCGATTCGGATAATTGGAGTTCTACTGTAATTCTATTCATTGGTCTATTTTGTTATCAAAACAAGGCTATTTAATCCATGAAAAATCAACTATTGTGTTATTGAAAAATCAACTATATCTGTTGACACCAATAGTTACTATTCTTATTTGGACATTTCTTACAGAACATGAAAACTAAATAATTAAATTTTTATCTCTTTAAGTGTTTTTTTCAACATAGCCACCGATGTAAAAATTAAATTAAATTTTAATCAACTTCGCTAACACAATACGAATAAAATAAATGAATTGCTAATTTGCTTGATAGCTAATAGATACATAATTCATCTTCAAATGATCTGTTTAAAAATACATGATAGATTTCTGCTAGTTACAGATTTTTTTATTATTTAATAAAAATGTTGTTATATATAAGGCTGCTGTCATGTTCGGGTTCTCATTCGCATTTGTAATTCTGATTTAAGCAGTTATAGAAATTGATTTAAATAATCAAAATGTATCATAAACTTGCATAACATTTGTTGAGCTCTAAAGCAGTTATATTCCAAACAGTGTGCTCTTTATATGTTTGTTCTCGATTTGGTTTTGTATGCAACAATGAACTAACTTCGAAATCCAACAAATACTCAAAGACTGTTGAGTAATATTTCAAAATATTTTGCTCTAAAATCTTTAATAAAGTTATTTTCAAATAAAATTGCTAATGAATGTTTTATAGTTGTTATTTGATGGGAAATGGAAATAAATAATGAGCGATAAACATAAGATACATAGCATTATAATCATTAATATAATGGTAATCTGAACTCAATTTTAGTAAGTTGAGAAATATATTCCGAGCTAATTGTGTGATAGTGTTGCACATTCTTTAGTGTTGATGTTTACCAAAAATAAATTTCTACTTTAAATTGAGCGCATTTTATACTGCAAATAGTTAAAACTATTGACAGTTACAAATAAGTAACCACTGGTTCCAAACAAATACCTTTCATATATAAAATTGAAATTATACGGGCAATTGCCGTTTTTAATTTTTTTATTATCTCTTATAATTACTTAATGTTATTTCCTTTAACTTTATTGTAGATATGGTAAATATATCATTTGTTTCACGTGTAATATAAAATATAACCAGTGAACTACGCAGACCAGTTTTCGTTGGCCGTTGCTTTTAGTGCATCTGACTTTCTGGAAGAAAATGAAATTTTGAAAAATTACAATAGCTATACTGTTTTTTAATAGTTACTTCACTTTTTTTCAAAACGCTGCTTTTCAACAAAAAATATGGTTTCACGTATCCAGAAACAAATAGAATGGGGTGTGAGAACACTAAAAAATTCTCTTTAAGAAGTAATTAATTATTGAAATCAGGAATCCTTTCCTCCGAGTTCCAATGCATTTTCGAGTGGTGGAAAAATTGGAAAAACCGAAAAAGTATTTATTTCATGGAATAAGACTATATTTTTTCAAATATTAAAAAATAGCAAATGAATAATTTTTTTAAAAAATTGCATTTTAAGAAAGTAGAAAATAAGATGTAAGATATTAAAAAAAAATTTTTGTACTCGCCCTGGTTACACATAAATGCCGAATTTTAAGAGATGTATGTTTTTCTATAGAAAGCTACTTGCAAACTTAAAAAATACCAATTGTCCTTTTATTTCAATATAATGTGAAACATCATAAAGTTTAGGTATTATATTTAATTTGATATTCTATAGTTGTAATTTTTTTGTGAATTTCCCTATATGCAGAGTTAGCAGAAATCGGAGTTAATTTAGATGAAAAATCAAAGTAAACCTTTGGTTTTTAAGAGAACTATTTCGAAGATTTAATGAACAATTTTTATTATTCATTATCAATACATATCTTTGATGAAAATCTAAGATTGAGCAAGTAGTTATAAAATGATGTGGAGGTTTTTGTCTTAAACGTCTAGATTTAATTTTAGAAATTTAGTTACATATGAATTTAATGATGTAGGTTTTACAGCATAAAGGAAAAAAATTTGTTTCTTTTTTTTTACTGATATCAACTATATGGAAAACAACTTATTGATGATGCACCAAAAAATCTTCTAAAGAATTTTCAGGTAGGAAAGATATTTTTGTCGCAGTTCGCATGAATGACTCATTTTGGCTCAAGTCATTAGGTAAATTACCTTTGGTTTCTTCATATACGATAGTTTCCTTTAACAAATCAAGAATGTTGAAATACTCTCAATATTATCTTTCTTTCAGCATCATTCCAAGTATTAATTGACAAATGCATTGCTCATAGAACTGCAAATTCATGAGTCCTCTCCAACTTCAATGTTATAATCACTCTACGATATTTGCTCTTGAAGCTGTTGATTATACCCTAATTCGTAAGCTGAAAGACAAAAGTTACATTAGGTGGGAGAAACTTTACATGAATGGATTAAAAATCCGATATTTCAGTAGTTCATTTATTCACAATTAAAAGAACTTTACGATTCTACGTTTAAAATTCGATCTAAATCCATCAGTCAATATTTATAAATGTTCCCAGTCATGCTTCATGCTTTATGTTAAGCTTTAATGTTAGCATGATAAGCAGCTGGTAGTTTTTGAATATTTTTGAAAGATCTAAGTTTTAAATATTTTCCTGAAAATGAGGGGTAGTTTTTCTGTTCCATTCATGTTAATTGAGAACAATATTATTATTCTGTGTATCTTTTTTTACCCGCATTTTTTACCCGCATTTATCACCTTTAAATCTAAGTGTTGTTTCGGATATGATCTTAAAAACAAGCTTGACTTGTCTACTTTGAAAATGTCCTTTGGGTCGGCTTGGAAAGTTGTGATTTCAATGTTCTTTCATTCCATTCAATTTCCGAGATTTTATTCACAATTTCTCACAATTTTTTAAAGTTCAAACTGTATCTGGTTTTAAATTTTTCGAGACAGCTGTCTGATGCTTTGAAATCTTTAATGTTTAGCTTCAAAGCAGTTGGATTTTTCTTTGAATAAACATGTTCGTTTCTTCAACTGCGGCAAATCCTCAACGGAACCAGGTTAGTCGCTCTCTCAACAAACGAAACTTCATAAATTGAGTTGTTCAAAAAAATGAAACGAAACCAACTATAGAACAGAATTGAAACATTTAAAGTGTTTTTTTTTCAAATTTCTGTGTTCTTACGTACAGAGAGGAGAGCAGAGTTTTTTTTCTCTTCTGTTTTCTCTTAGGTACAGAAAGGCTAGAAGTCGAATTTACCACCACAATTTCCTTTCCATCAAATGGCTGTATCCACAATGTCTGAAATGCTTGGGCGCGTCAACTTGTTACTTAAGAAGGAATCAAGTTTAGAATTGCATAAAACGAAATAATAAAATTGAAAAAAAATATCAGATCATAAAAGAAAACTATATCGAAAAACAGAAACGAAATATCGCTAAAGAAGAGATATTTTATAACCAACAGAGGATTATAATGGATCAATCTTAATTTAATTAGGGAATAAGTTTTACGCGACAATATTTTTTGAAATGCAGCAATATAAGAAAAATATTAAGATAAAGAAAACATGGTTTAAAACATACACAATTGGATATTTAACGTCCCCTCAAAAATATCTATAAGTAAAACATTTAATTTATATTCAAAATTTTGCTTCAATTCATAGATAATAGCTCTTAATATATATATATATATATATATATATATATATATATATATATATATGGGTTCTGTTTTTATTATCAGGAATTATGACCCATAAATATTAAATCATTTTAATTATATTTTCAAAAAACAAGATAAAGCTATTTACATATTTACAATATCAAAACATATTGTCCATTCTAACAACATTGTAGTGAATAATTCAAAGTTGATTGTTCTATCCGTTTAAACGTCTTCATTTTGGCTCTCCTCGTCGTTCTCTTCTCTCTCTTCTGCGTATCCGGTGGCTAACATATGAATGGCCCTCTGGTGGTGCTTTCAATCCTATATATATATATATATATATATATATATATATATATATATATATATATATATATATATATATATATATATATATATATCGGAGAAAGGTTTAATTTAAATGTCTTCGTTATTACTTGAGATATAGAGTTAACGTGGGATAATGTTCTTTTTTTAGGTGATAGTTTTTTTGTGGTTGCAATCATCTTTCCGAATGTATAAGCTAATTAATGGACTAATACTTACAGCTATGAATCAGCACATTATTAAAAAACATACATTAAAAAAGTAGTTAAAAAAGTAACGTTAAGCTTTTCTTTACCACTTCTGGTTTGAAAATGCAACTTTCTGTTTCTTTTTCCAAAGAACGAAGCATTTTAATATTTCTATATCCAATATCCTAATATATAAATCCTATATCCTAATTTCTATCTGATACCTACAATAAAGCGAAAAGCTGTTAGAAAATCTAGAGATTTATGATTACAACATTCACAAATAAAATAAGTGACACATATGTAGTCAGAGTCTGACTAAGGCAGGGGCATTCGGAGTAGTTGCCCCGGGCCTCAACATTAGAAAAACCTGTGGCAACAGCAACTTGTCCAAAAATAGAATTGAAATATAAGCAATCATGCTTGTGTTTTGTAAATATTACTGATTTTGAATACTTTATGGTTTTTCTGTATACTAAGATTTGAATTATTGTGCTTCATACATAAATATAAAAATATAACGTTTTATATCTTATCATATGTAAACTAAATATTATTCTTTCATAATGAAGATTTAAATCGAAACAATCTGAACACGCACACTAAAAACCATATTGGTTACACCGGACGTTGACCGAATTTATTTTTATGAAGATTAATATTTTACATCCCCATTTATTAAGGTACGTGGTATTATAAATTACAATTTATTAGAACAATTATATTTTATTTTTCAATGTGAATGAAAATAATGCAAACGATATTCAATCCGAAAAACAAACTGTTGAATTAAATAGAATTGCAATAAAACTACGTTTGGAGTCAAAAATTTAAATTGTGGTTTTTCTAACTCGAAGCGCAATTCACAAACAGTGGTATAAGTCAAGGTATAACTAAATATAACTGTTGTTGCAGCATTAGATGAAAACATTTTGGAATATGTTGTCGATATTCTTTCAAATCCCCTAGAAGAGGGAAAATATTATGTCTTAAAAATGCTTTAATCCATAAATTGATTGATACTGAGGAATCACGCCTACAAAAAGTTACTAACAAATATTGACGTTGGCGATGAACGCCCATCTGATTTGTTACGACAAATGAAAAGTCTCGCTGGTAATTCGACTTCCGAAGAGGTAATTAAATCCCTATGGCTCCAGAGGCTACCTCCACAAACACAAGCAGTTTTGTCAATTAGTAAGGATCCTCTCGATATTATTGCAAAAATGGCAGACAAAATTATTTCACTCAATCTATAATAGAACTGAACTATGCTTTATTAAGAAAACAGTACCTTGTTCCAATAAATCAACATTATCTGAAAACAGTAGAATAGATATTTTAGAAGCAAGTATTTCTTCATTAACTACGAAATTTGATGAATTTTCATTTCGAAGTAGGTCACGAAGCAAATCAAGATATTTCAAAAGACAAAGTAGATCTAGACCCATATCAAAATTAAGACGTTACAAATTTTGTTGGTATCACTTTAAATTTGGAAGAGATGCAAATAAATGTGTTGAGTCGTGTCAATTTAACAAATCTATCACTCCTTCGGAAAACTAGCAGGCCAGTCGATTGCAGAGGCCAACGATAATTAACTGTCGCCTCTTCCTTTTTGATAAAACCAGGAATCGCGTCATTATTTGATTGATACTGATAAAGACATTTCTTTTATACCTCCTCCGAAACCAAATAAACTTTTATCAACAGAATTTTCACTTTATGCTGTAAATTCAACTCCCATAAAAACTTATGGAACTAAGCTTCTCAAACTGAATCTAGGATTAAGAAGAAAATTCGAATGGAATTTTATCATCACAGACGTTTCGAAACCAATTATTGGAGCTTACTTTCTTAAAAATTTTGGTTTATTTGTTGACATTAAACGTAAGCGTTTGATAGATTCGTTAACATCACTGGCAGTCCCAACTCGAGTGATAAAAGGTTTAACACCTTTAGACTGTAGTTAACTTGAGCCTGATATCCGGTCCCTACTAGAGGAATTCAAATGCCTTACAACAAGAAAAGTAGGAAGTGGAACAGAACAAGTCAAGCATAATGTCACTCATCATATAATTACAAAAGGCCTTCCGATCGCTTCAAAAGTCCGCAGGTTGGCCCCTGACAAATTTAAGATAGCAAATATTGAATTTAAGCATATGCTCGAGCAAGGCATTTGCCGACCTTCGAGTAGCAGTTGGTCCAGCCCTTTACATCTTGTAAAGAAGAAGAATGGAGATTGGAGACCATGTGGTGATTATCGTAAACTCAATGCAGTAACACCGGCAGATACCTCACTAACAAGATCTTACACATCAATTGGAAGAATGTACAATATTTTCAACCTTGGACTTAGAACGCGCTTACCATCAAATTCCAGTCCATCAAGCTGACGTAGAAAAGACTGCAATTTGTACGCCATTCGGACTTTTCTGGTTTCCTCGAATGACATTTGAATTAAGAAACGCTACTCAATCCTTCCAGTGATTCATGAATACTGTTTTGAAAGGTCTCGACTATTGTTTCGTTTACATTGATGATGATTTGATTGCTTTAAAATCTAAAAAAGAGCATTTAGAACATCTAAAAGAAGTTTTCAAACGCCTTTCAGATTTTGGAGTTGTAATAAAAATTACAAAATGTCAATTAGGTCAAGCTGAGCTAAATTTCTTAAGACACTCTGTTTCTGCAAAAGGTATTAAACCAGCTGCTGAACGAGTTAAAATTATCAATGAATTTTATAAACCTGAAACGATCAAAGAATTAAGACGGTTTTTGGGTAAATTTTTACAAAAGATTTTTCCGTTACGCTGCAGAATACCAATTGAACTAAGTGCCTGATGGGCAATAAAAAGAGCTCTAATAAAACCATTGAGTGGACACAAGAAGCTGAAACAGCTTTCCAGAAATGCAAAATGCACCGTGTAGATGCTGTTCATTTGGCACATCCATCAACATCAGCAACATTGGTATTGTTTGTGGATGCTGTTGATTGTGGAATTGGCGCAGTGACTCAACAGAAAAGTGGTGATTCTTGGCAACCATTAGGTTTCTATTCATTAAAACTTAATCAAACGCAGCAACGGTACAGTACCTATGACAGGGAACTACTGGCTGATTACTCTGCAGTTAAGCATGAATATTTAAATCGAAACAATATAAACACACTCTAAAAACCATAAGCCCATAAATCAAATAGAAAGTTTATTGTTATGAAAGAAAAGGGCCCCCTAAGAAGTTTTTGCCCCAGGCCAAAATTAGGCTATGTCGGGGCCTGCATATAGTCGAAAATCAATTTTCAACATAGGCAGATACTTTAATACAACGTTTATATGATAAGTGTAAACATCGGTTCTTTTCATTGAAAGAAAAACAAATTATATATTATTTCAATGAGAAAAAAGTTATTCAAAATATTTTAGTTATCCGGCAAAAAAAATTCTTTACCATTTCCTGAAGCATATTTTATCACTATTTTATTATAAGCTGCTCAAATATTACATTTCCGAAGAAAGATTTAAAGAGCTTTTTAACTTCATCAGATGTACAGTTTTCCTCACTAAAACTAGCATGACAGTCTAAATCATTGCGAATTTATTCTAACAGATGACATCAGAGAATAAGAGCAAGGTTTCGTTTATCATGGCAGAATTCAGTGAGATTTTTTTTACAAGTTGTTTCACGAAAATTTACAAATTCAACATGCTCAACATATTTTGTAACCAAACTTTTAATGTCACCCAAGGATTTGTATGCATTATCTCGAATCTAAAGATTCATATTTTCACAGATTCCACTTTTTGAAGTTCACTGTCCAAAACTGCAGAACTAGTCATTATCACAACCAGCCATTTTGGCGTGCATCGGAGGAACATTTTAATTTAGATTTCGAATCATCAAAAACAGCCGAAGCACCGAACTGTGAAACTAAAGGCCAGAAAGTTATTAAATAATGAAGATTATTACACTTTTATTTAAGACATCTTTTAATTACTGTGATTTTCGTCTCAAACATTTTTGTTACGTAAATCGCTTGATGTTTGTCAATCCTTTAACTGTCAAATTATTTTGATGATTTGGATACATAAAAGTCATTGATGATTTCAGAACATAAACATTTATCCTTTGAAACCTTCAGTAAAGTGCTGCCATCCACTGGGAGGGACAAGATGTGTCTTTTCAAGACTGTGGTATGAATCCTTAGAAACGGGGTATTTAGAATTTAACTAGAACCTGTTTACTATGTTCTATTTTAGCAAATAATGGTAGATGCATTAACTACTCTTTTAGACAGAATAGGTAATGATAATCAATTGCAGGGCAGTTTATTTATTTTTTGCTAATTTTACGAAAGGTTTCAAGGGAAACAACCATAGCCAGCTGGCTGATCTTTATCTTTATAAAAGTATTATCTTATAAAGTTATCTTTATAAAAGTAAGCCATTGGTGAATGTTTTTTTTATCTCTAGTCTCTATGTGAACTAAATAAGATAGGCTGTTGACAATCAAGATTTGTTCAATATTATCAGACTCAAATAATTTTTACTAAAATCTAGATTTAGCAAGATATGTGACAACAGATAAGTTTTAATATGGAAAGATACATTAGAAATAACCTCAAATTCATTTTGTAATAACACCATTAAAAAAATTGAAGATGAAAGTTTGTATTATTATATTGTTCATATCATATACTGTTTATGCTGCCATTACTGCTCTAATCGTAATGTGTAAAAAATGCTTACAGAACTATTGATTATTCTTTATTTGGCTCATTTTGTAGCATTTTTATATCTTTTGAATTAAGATATTGCAATTTATTAATTAACTTTTGATAAACAACATATACACAGTAATTAAATTATTTTCATATGTTTTGCTTTAATGAATTATTTTGTTGGTATGTTTTAATTATTTATTTCATCCATTGTTACTTTAGTGATATTCCCTGTAATAGAATTTTTATATGATGCTACCAAATCATGTGATATAAGTTTCGATAATAAGACGTGTTTCTATTTAAATATTTAAGAGGTTTGTTGGAAACTAATAAATCAAAAATAGTAAATTTGATATTTATAAATTTTTCCCAAAGAAATGAATGCATCTGATATCGGTATTAACACAAATAGTTATCATGGACAGTTAGGTTTGTCTGTTTCTCAACTGTAATTTTTGGCACACGAGAGCTAGTTAGACCAATAATTATTAGAATAAAATTTGGAAAAAAGTTGTATTTAAAATGTGAAATGTTATTCGATTATATTTAGTGAAATCAATTGCAATTTTGTAGATATATTTTAATTATTTTTAATTTTCAGTGTATAAAAATTATAAGTTAAACTTCATGTATTGAAAAGTATGCTTCACATAACTACACGTCGTTTTAAAGTGAAGCAAAATTTATGGCACGTAACTCCAATTGAATAAATATTCACATATCAACTAAGTGCTACTGAATGCAAAATTAAAGTTTCGATTATTAAAATAAACAATTTAAATAACTGATGCAATTACAAAATTCTTTTATAAGTGTTTATGATTGTGCATTTAAAGTTTAATTACTGATAACATTATATTTTGAAAGGAACTATTCCAATTTTTTTATGATGTATCAAAAAATTCAATAAATGATGAAAGTATTAACGAGTTGTTTTATTGATAACCATAACAAATATAATATGATACATGATTAGAAACACTAATTACAACTATAAAGGTAGTGTGTGATTCACAGATTCATACGTTTGGAGGGGGGAAGCGAAAGAAGAAACGTGAACACAAAGCAGCTGAATACATGCCATCATACATTATATATATAAAAACAACTTTATTTTCATAAATTCAATTTCAGGTTAAGTTTTATGCCATGCATACAAAAAGTGCAGCTGATCAATGAAGATATGAAGATTTATATGAAAATTTTCGTAATAAAGCTACAGTTCTCATGTTAAGTTTTATCGCAACGTTTAATGGCGAAATGAGAAAAAATTTGATATCTAAGAATGATTTTTATAAGTTAAAAGTTTTTAAAGAGATTTAACCTGAACTAAAGTATTAGACATAAGTGCACATAAAATGCCTATAATGCATAATGTGATTAAATTTTAAATTAAAAATTTATAACTTTATTTAAATGGTATTGTTCAGCTTAAATATTTATAATAGTTTTTATGTTCTAATTAGCTGATAAAAAATCTAATCAGAATTATATGTGAAAAACACTTTTTTCCATTAAATTGTGAGGTGTTTTTTGACACTTTTCATCATGGATATATACATAATTAATACAGATTAAAACAAATAAATATTTTACAGAAATATTGTCTTTCTAAAAAAAATAAACGTAAATTATGTAAATTACAAAATTTTGTTACATTCACAAAAATATAAATATGAATTATAATATAAAAATAAATACAATGATAAGATACAAGTTATTAAAATTAAATAGTTTTTTAAATCCTTCATTTAGACTCATTCGCTCAAATTCATATATTTAAGAAAAAATATGAAATCAGAATATGATGTTAAAATATTAATTGAACACTCAAGGAAAAATTTTAGTTTAAAATTTTAATAAAAATGTTATGTAGCTAAAAAAAGGCTTAAGTGGATACTTAATTAAAATAAAGCTGTTTACCCGTATCATTGTATCCTTATCTTTACTAACAGGAAAATTAGTTACACATTTGATAAGCAGATATTTGTTTAATATTAGATTGATTTACATTAGTCTGTAGAATAAAATAGTATTTTTTTAAGATACATGTAAATATTTTGTGATTTAAAAGTTTCTCAGAGAATTGTAAAAAATATAAATCATTTATATTTGTGGAATATTTTTATAAATTGTTTCATTACTTATAGAAATTTTATTTACGAATAAAAATGCTCAATTAACAAATCCTTAGAATGCAAAATTTTTTGTTATAAGCTTAAAGAAGCTCTAACACATTTTTTTCAAACATTTTTATATATTTAAAGAAATATACAATAGACATTGCAGTTATTTAATACAATACGTGATCAACACTCGAGAAATAAAAAAATAACAACAAAGCGTTTTTACGTAGTGTAACAGACTAGTCTGTAAAACCGTTATTATTCAAAGAAAACAGAATAAATAAAAGTTTTATGTGACACAATACATGGAATAATACATTAAGTTCTTCCAAACTCATCAGTTTGAAAAGTACAAGTTTCGGAAGCTTGCTGCTCTTGAAGGAGAAATAACAAATTTTTACATGTTATGTACAGAAAATTTTCACATCATTCACTCTCATCATCATCTTCTATTCCTTCTTTAGGTTCATACATTTTCGTGCTCTAAAGAGAAAATTGATACAGAATACAATTAATAAATTAAAATTTTAAATTAATGAAAATCCCAAATTAATGGTATAAGTATGATATATCCACCCAAGAGATTTCTCGCCAAATCTAGCGTCCTTTGTTTTGATTATAGTGTGGCCAATTTAAGTTTTTGTTGCTTTTTGGATTTTCTTTTTGTTGTTGCCAGGTTTACTTTTTTCTCGTGTTTTACGTCAGTTTTGCGTCATATATATGGTTTTCGAAATGGCAACAGCGTTTGAATTTTTTGTTCAGCGTTTCAGTTGGGCGAATATGGGAAATTTCTCGTTCCTAAAATATGCTTTCAGATTGCCGATGAAAATAGTCTTAAAGTCGCCAATTGGGGGATATATCCTACTAGTTCCAAATTAATAATTGTTTTGAATATTAGAACATTTAACTTATATGGATTAAAATACATAAAGCAAATTCGGTCAAACACATTTCGATAATCACCTAATTTAGATTAAGAAGATTGATAACTAATTCATTTTAAAGAGAGATTACAATAAAATATAATTTATTTTTCTTTATTTCTTATTATTTAAATTTTTTAACTACAACGATATACTGTATTTGTTCCATATCTTCGCATTGTAAATCCTATATGTAACAATGCAACAAAGTAATTTGGAGAAGAAGATTTTAAGAAAAATTACATTATTATAGAATCAAGTTCTTCTTAGAAAATAAATTTTGTGTCGTATCTAATTTTATTTATATATGAATGCAGAAACTGAAATATTAAATTATTAACCGCTAAAAATATCATAATAGGAAAAATAGGAATTCAGTAAAGAAAATGCACTACGAAACAATAAATGAAAATTTCTCACGTATTAATGTAAAAAAATTTTTTCGTTCAGCTATTAAAAGTTTCAAAATTAAATAATAGAATAAGCAGGAGTCCCATGTTTTTAAAAATTACTTGATGTAAATATATCACAAGAAAAAGTAATTTTAATGAATACTTTTTTCATATAATATTTACACATTAAAAATTACAAAAGCAGTTTAAACACAGCTCAAATCAATAATAAAATTGGGACTAGAAATTTTAATTACATTACTAAGTTATAGTTGTAAATATTGAATAATATTATAAACATCAAACAAATGAAAAGCACGCTGATAATGTTTTATAGAAAGTGAAAACATTTTATTAAACTATTGCCTTTGTATGAAAACAAAAATTTAGAGTTTAAGTTTGAATCAATATTATAAGAACCTATCTGTCAGTATGACAGCAATTTAGACAAAATTTACAAAACATTCTTGAGCAGCTCATTGTTTTTATCTACATATATTTGTTCCTAGTCAAATTTCTTCACCTAACGATCATGTAATAAAATGATTAAGAAAGTAAAATTTTAAAATATGAAAGTTTTTATTTATTTTTGAGATATATATCTTTACTTTTTCTTTGTAAAAAACTGCATGTGATGACAAGCTTTCTCTTCAGTGCAACAATCAAATATCATTATGTGTTTTTACTTAAAGTTTTGCACCATTTCAGTTTTAATTTAGGAATTACTAATATGTTGATATGTCTAATACTATTTGCTCAAACACATTGATTCATATAGAAATATTTATGCTAATTATCTGGTTGAAGTGGATAACATTATAAATGGGAAATCTCTTTTTATTTTCCTATACATATTTTAAGAGACAGCAAAATTATTTATTTGCGATCACAGTTTTTCTCATATAATGAAAATCTAAAAAATAGTTATTTGCTTAAAAAGCTGCACGTAATAAAATAAGGTAATACATATTAAGTTTGAAGCATACATTGGGTGATCGGTTTACGAACAGTTCGGACTACGAACAAATCGAACAACGAACACTTTCATGAAAGAATTTTGTATTCGACAACGAACATACATTCGGATAACGAACTAAAACGAATTCTAACGAACACTTGCGGGCCAAGGAGCAAGATGTGCAAGGTTGCCAAACCCAACGGACCAAAAATCGTTTTTCATCTTTCTTGAATTATGTTGTTTAGTTATTAGACTTCAGTGTTCTATACTGGAGAAAAAATTGCAGTAAAATATTTATAGCCAAAGTAGACCATCAGTTTCTGTTTTGATTTCATTCAAAACCGAATCTGATTTTATTTTGAGCACTCCCCCCTATCCTCGTTCATTCGTTGAAGAAGTGGGAGGATATCAGAGCAATGGTCTTAGAATGGCATCCAAACCAAGCTGATATCAATAAGGTTAGGGATCTTAACAACAAGAATATTACTACTCACTTACGGAAAGTCTTCAACAAGAGAGAAAAGCAATCGACATGTTCCATAAAGACCATAAACAAAAAATGGAAAGATTGATTAATACGATGACTATACATTTATGTATTATTTTTTAAAATAAACTTACTAAAAAATTATTCATCCTTTTTTAATTTAATTTTTAGGGTTTCCAGAACGAATTAATCGATTTCACAAAGAAATCAAAAATAAATCAATGATTTGTTAACGAACTATTCGGAGAGCAAACATAGTCTTGTAACAAATTATGTCGTTACCGATCATCCATTGTATTTGTAAATAATTGAGGTTTAAAAAAAGCGATTTCAGCATTTTTTTTATCTCATCTGTTTATACAGTTTATTCCATGTACAAAATTGGAAGATAATAAATTAAAATGATATATATAAATATATTGGATCGTTTTTCTTTTGATGGCTCTCACAAAAAATTTATGTAGACATTTTTAGTCCATAAATTGTCTTTTTAGTTATTCTTAGTTGAAGTCTTGGTACTGTTATTTCTAGAAACTTCGTTTCATAATTTTACTGAACAATTTAGAATGTCGAAAGAAATTCTTAATTTAATTTGGTACAAGAAATAATCAAGATAACGTTCAATGCATTTCGCCGAATATGTATGCATACATATTTATGTACATTCCGTTGAAATCATTACTATGTATTCCATACATTTTGTAAATAAATTTTCAATTAATTTTATTATTGATAACTAAGCATATATCAAATTTTAGGTCTTGATCTCTCGAAGTACGTAAAGAGTCGGTTTTCGCGTTTTTTAATAGTACATTATGTTCTCATAGGTATTTTACTTATTAAAAAAGATAAAAATTGCTAAATAAGAAAAAAAATTGATAAAGGACACATATTTAATTGAACTACGTTTGAACTGAAATTACAAACTTTATTTTGTAGCATCATAATAATTTTATGTTAACTACATTTTTAAAAAAATAATAAAACTATTTTCAGGGTTAATATAATTTTTAAAAGGTAAATTTTATTTTACAAATCATTTTTTATTAAAAATTTTACTAAAAGTAGCCAAATTATACAGTTTTAAAACAATAACGAAACTCATTTTTCTAAATATTAAACACAAGCAAAAAATTTAAAGAGATTAAAATCATGGTCAGATTAGGTAGATTAAGCATTTATTAAATAAATATTTTGGTATGTGTAAATAAATAAATTAATATTTTGGATAATTTTACTGGGAAAAAAATATTTCTTACTGTTCCACCAATTGATTCTGGAAGCTGATCTTGATTTATGTATTTCCTTATTGAATCCTGGTCTACAAAAATTATTTTACCAACATACTTTTCTGGAATCCATTGTTTGATCATTTTCCAAAATGCTGAAAGGTAAAATATAGATTATTTAAAAGCATGCCATTACAATATTTTTTGTAATACGTGAAACTATTGGTAAATTAATTATTTATAAGAAGAGAAAAATGTTAAAATCCATTTTTTTAAAAGATACATACGATTCTTTTTCAAAAATAGTTAAAATTTACCAAGAATTTCGTAAAAACATGACCTTATTTAGAAACTGAATAACTAGGAGATAATGACTATTAGGAAATAAAACAAGACAACATGCAAATTTTGTGAATATAAGAAAAATCAGAAAAATATTAAATAAATTAATCATTACGTTTCTAAAAATTTTGAGCATAAGCATATAAAAATTTAATTTAATCTCTCATATTTTTTATTCATTATCAGAAATGAAAACATTTTTGTTTTATTTTGACCATTAATGTGGATAGGAAACACGAATTGTATTTTTAGTAAAGGTTTACATAAATAATAGGAATGAAAGACTAATATGGGATCTTAAAAAGTTATTTCGAAAATACAAGTGTATAATCATGATATTATTCAGAACAATAGCATAAAGAAATAACAAAAACAGAAAAATAATGGGAAGACATTTATCTTAGATTTTAATGAGTGATTTTCTGGGATATAGGAAAAATCATTAAGAGAATTAAATAGAAATTTTTAATGAAAAAGAAAACATTTTTAAGAGCTGATAAAAATTAAGTTTCTTTAAAATAATCACAACTGCTAAAAATTATTTTTTCATAATTAAATAAGGACAATACAAAATAATTTGCGGATTTAAAGAAAATAGATATAAATCTTCGAAATAGTGCAAAAGATCTTAGATTTTTCTTTGAAAGCAGAAATCGAAATTATTCAAGTAATTAATCGACGTACAATATTCCAAATTAAGTGATTTTAAAATATGAAAAATTATATATTTATCTTTCTTATTAAATTCTTATATAGAGCTAAATCATTAAAAACAAACTATCACTTAAGAATTAATATTAAAATTAAATATCTTGTGTAAAATGTGATACATTAAGATGTTTGAAAATCGTATAAGAAAATATAAAAGTACGAGGTATTTGGCTATAAATATGAATTTATTGAGACAAAATTAAATCATTTCTAAATGTAAATATGAAATAATTTAAGCAAAAAAGTTTTAATTATCTTTATTTCGAGAAAATAAAACAAACATTTGAAAGGAAATACGTATTATACAGGAGAAATATTTCTTTAAAACAGATAATCATCAATCCGGATAAAAATTAATTGTTAAAATGGAAACAATATTTAGTTTTTCAGTTATCATTTAATAGTTAATGTTACAAATAATTATAAACATTTTAAACAATATTATATTAGAAAATTTAAAAACAAATAGTCTAAGTTGAAAAAATTCTCAGATTTAATATTGCAAAAAGTTATTTACAGAAAATTTATTAGCTGAAAATCAGAGAGTAAATAGCCCATTTTTGTGTGTAAGAATTTATTTTCAAAAGTTTATTTGGTGCCAATTTCAGCTATGAAAATAAGCAATTAAGAAAACATTCGAGAAAAAATAGACAGATTTATATCAGCTGGCAGCCTTGAAAAAAGAAATCTCAATTGAAAATAAATTTTGCAGTATTCATCTTGAAAAAATCAAGTCGCACAAAGGTCAACGAGATACTGAAATATATGAATTGGTTTTATAGGCCTTAAATATAGTTCAAGACATTATTATCGAAAAAAAAGAAAAACGAATTCATTTTTTTTCTTTCTTTTTTTTAAATATTCGGCTATTATATGAGAAACAAGTTACAGATGAAGAATATATAATATATACTATAAACTAACATTTGAAAGATATTTCATATAATTATTTGTTATAATCAACTACTAAGATCAGAGAATAATCAATGATTTCGATTGTTATTTCTTGTAAAACTTATTTTTGAATGATTATTGTCAAAGACAAATTGATGTAAAAGTTAAAATTAGAAAAACAACCTTTTCGTTTTATAAATTTCTTTAAGATTTTTGTAAGTAATAATTTTTGCAATAATATGTGTGATCGCTATGCATTTTAAAATGGAATGCATTCTTCATAATTTTATCTTTCATTTGAAGCCATAAAATTAAATAGGGAAAGGTTTCTATTACTTTATTGTTATGTTTGGTTCATGAGAGCAAGTTATACCAAAACCTAAGATTAGAAGTGGATTTCGGCCGACACACGACAAACATCCAAGACCACAGTAGGAATCAAACATATAAACTGCTCTACTGAAAGCAAAAATCCTGGCTAACAAAGACATGGGCATATTCCCACATCAGATGGGTCCCCAAATCGAATAGAAAGTTTATTTACGTTGTCACTCAAATTGTATAGTTTGCCCAATCGATTAGAAAGTTTAATGGTGTGAAGCAGAAGGGGCCACCAAAAAAATACTGCCCCGGGCCTCAATTAGGCTAAATGCGGCCCTGCTGACCAATCAGCTATCATGTCGTTGTTTTGAAGGTTCTGAGTCATATATATATATTATTAGCGATGAAAAATGCAAACATCCTAAGATTTTTTAACAAACAATATTTGATGATTCTGGACATAGTATTTACCAATAACAAGTTTAATATGAGTGTTTTTTTTATCTACATGATTAATTTCGGAAGTTCAAACCGAGCGACAATTTCAGCCTTCCTTTCATTCAACGCTATTGCGTCTGTCAAAATTTATACAGATAAAATAGCTGGTTTTCATCTGCTTAAATGTACATGTCTATTTATGCTTTTTAAAAGGCCTTTAAATATTAATTATGCTTTCCACACAGAAATGATAAAATGGTAGTTTAATGAATAGTTAAAGTTTAAGCAAAAATATTATAATCTCTTATTATTTAAGTTTTGATTGGCAATATTCCGATTTTTAATTTAAAATTATTTGAAATGAATAAAATATAAATTGAATAAAGAAAGCTTAATTTATTGTGTGTGTGTATGTGTGCCTTTTTCTTCATTCACAAACTCAATCGCTGGAATATGAAATTATTAAAAATAAATTATAACTTGGTACTGCAAGGTGTTTTTCATTTTTATATTGCGTCTTTTTATGCAGCTTTCTATCCACGAGCATCTATTCACGTGTCAATGCTATTAACCATTAAAAAAATCGTTTTAACTAGAACAATCAAACCTGTTATACACAAAGAACTTTGTTATTCTTTTTCAATGTTTCTCTTCGGTTGAGCAATGGGAGCCTGAATCCTCGAAGGTTGGTATCCAACTTGAAGGCCAGGCAAACCGGATTCATCTGAGAGATGTGTTGTTGACCCTGATAGGAGTCTAGAATGCTTTTTCTCAATGACTTCGTCACTAGTTTAAACAAGGGTCACAAGGCAACCTCAACGGGAGGTCACTAAATGTTACGATTCTGACAACGAAAAATTTGACAAGCTTACTTTTCCGATGTCATGAATTCTAACTCAGACAAAAACGTTCTAGAGTTGTGATGCTATTTTCTAGCCAGAATAATATGACCATATGGAATATAACTTAATTTTAGATATAACGTAAAATTAGATAATTTTTAATATAATTTTAAAATAATTTTATATATAACATATAATTAACTACTCAGATAAAAAGCTCTAAAGTGGTGACCTTACTTTAATAGCATAATATAACAATATATAATATAGAAGGGACTACATGAAGTATATATTTTAGATAAATATAAACATTAAATAAATAATTTTAAACATAATTTTAGAATAATTTTAGTTATAAAATGTAATTAAATTACAGTAAATACTGAGATAAAAAGTTCTAGAGTTGAAATGCTACTCTCTGGATGGAGTGAATAACATATAATATAGTGGGAAATATATGAAACACATCTTAAATTTAGACATAACATAAAAATTAAATTAAATAAATTTGAATCTCATTAATCTACGCTCGATGGTTTTGGATTACAAGAAATCCGAATTAAATGAGTGTAAAACAAATTTGGGATGTAGTATACATTAATGTCCAGTTAGGATTAGACTTTTGGATAGTTAAAAAAACTAATAATATTTTATATAAGTTTTACATTTTAAATTTTAGTTCTTCAGCATGAGTTCAGAATTTTTTAATCAGCAAATTGACGTAAGTCCAGTGATACGTAATTTCTTTCAAATATAATCTTATAATAATGCTTTTCCTAGTTTTTTTCAGATGCCTGTTGTTTTTTCTTTCTAAAAACCTAATTTAATTCTGTCTTTCGTCAGTTACATTAGCTAGTTATGAACAATACAGGAAATCCAAACTAAACATTTTGCACTGAATATCTTATTTATAATTTTTACCTTCTATAACATAAATTTTGAAAAATATGGCTTTTGTATTATCAAATATTGTACCTTTTAAATTATGACCGCTTTTGAGGCTGCCCACCCTGTCTAGTGGTCAGCCTGCCTGATTGCGGATAGGGAGGTCCTGGGTTCGATTCCTGGTATGGGTATGGATGTACTTTCTCTCTCTCCTGTCTCTGTCATTTCCTTGTATGAATGGGTTGTGAATGGTACCCTACTCTATTAACGGGTACCTATGGCATGTGTGTACTGAGGAAGTCGGTTTCCACACCAAATTACGGTTCAGTTGGAAAAGTGGAGCAGCGCACCCCATATTGCCAGCCTAGCTGGTACAAGACAACAACAACCGCTTTTAAAGTTCTGGTAATTGTCATGGGCGGTAATTGGTTTTTTGTGCAAGGGTCAAATCGGGGAAAATGTGGATACCGGACGGCCGCATTAAATGAGGGTCAATTTTTAACACCTTTTTAAAATGAGTGCAATTATTCGTTAATTTTGCACCTCAGAAAAGGTATGAATTGTACCATATATATCAACAAATATAAATTAGAATAAATAGCGGTAGTTTTATACAATTAATTTATCGTGCTAATTTCAAACCATAAAATGCTGCTAGTACATTTAATTTTATAGCAAGTTTAATGAGAGACAAATGCACCATGGCAAGGGACTCATTTTAGATTAGTGGTAGGAATTTACTTTATGGAGCACAAGAACCCGGGTTATATTCCACCAGTTGTTGAAAAACAATAGATATATGTTGCGCTTTTGCCTTCTGCAACTACGTATGTCAGAATGGGTGCTTGGTAGTTACCTAAGTTTTCGCTTTTGCGTTACGAACCCGGCTCGGTATTTATGAAATAATCTCCCTTAAAACACTTTAAACAATATATTAAAATGCCCTACGAAGACATTAATAGAGTTGTATAGTAAGCGGGGTTAAATTATTTTATCAAAATTTTAGACATTTTTTAAGTAAAATCTAGAGTAAGATTGTTGAAATTCTCATCACAACCTTAACATTCTTAAATAAAATCAAAGACGAATTTTTGTTGATCAGGGAAAAGAATCTCAGATCAAAGCAGAATTTTCTGACAGTCTTGGCTGTCCAGGAAAAATATCTTTGAGGGGTATATGTGGCCTGCTGGTCACTATTTAACCATCCTTATTCTACTTATCCAAATTCCAATTCAGTTATGTGCTTTTCACTCTCCTAAACTGAGTCACTTACAGTGAAGTTATTTTACTATTTCAAAAAATTTATTTACAATTTTTTATACATATAATAGCTGAGCTCTCTTAAGATATGTCTTTTGTGTTGCTGAAATATATTTCAATATGATATACTGATATTGTTGTCTTCCTGAAAGATATTTATTTCTAAGTATTCCAAGCAATTCATGAAATTTTCCAGAAGGGTATATTCTACATGTTTGAATTCAAAAGATTATAAATTCTCATTAATCAGCCACTTCTTCTGGAATTACTAAATATTAAGTATGTTAAGGAATTAAGTAAGTGAAAATTAAACAAACTTAAAAATCTCAACTTGAGCTAAATGCTAAAAAAAGTGAACCAGACAATGAATCACAAAAATGTTAGAAAATGTTTACCAGACAATGAGCCAGAAAAATACTAATAAAGGTAAACCAGACAATGAACCAGAAAAATGTTAAAAAAGGTGAACCAGACAATGAACCAGAAAAATGTAAGTAAAGGTGAACCGGACATTTTCGTTTTTTCAATTTCGAAGAAAATGCTAGGAAAAATGAACAAGGAATTTTTGTTTTCTCAGTTTCGAATTCACTTGCTTGAAAGTGTTTTTTTTACCATATAAAAGTGTTATGCAAATAATGAAACTGCTTGCATTTTTGAGCAGTAAATCTCAGTACATAACTAATAATACATAATGTATTTTGGCGTTCGTGTAAATAAACAATAATTTAAATAAATTTAAATAATTAAAAATGAGCCCAAACAGATATTTATATACATAACTTTTAATTAAACAGAGGATATATATATCCTCTACTAATTATATATGGAAATAATATATATATATATATATATATATATATATATATATATATATATATATATATATATATATAATTATTACTTCCATATATAATTATATGGTCCTAAATAAAATTCCTAAAAAAGAAACATTCTATTAACATAAATCTTAATTTAATGATTCCCAATCAGAGGAATAAATAAAAACAATTGAATATCTTTAAAGTAAATTGAATCAATGTTTAATGATTTTCTGTCTCATTAATGATTGATGAGGACATAAAAATGGCATTAGTCATAGTTTATAAAGAAGTTCTTTTAGTCTTCAGTTTGAAGAGCGTAATTAACGTGTTATTCTCACAAATAATTCAACTCACCTGAAAGATACCAAGGCATATTGTAGACCAGAAAATAACCTGAAAAAAGAAAGAAAATCTCATTAAATCATCACCCAATAGATGGCAGTTTATTTTGAAGGACAAGTAATTTATTGCATAATGTAAATAACATGAATTAGTAAGAGATTTTTTCTTTTTTTCTTTTCATTTTGCTTGTTTATATTTTTGTATCGTGTAAAAATAAGAATAAAAGAAAATATGTTTTCCATTATTATCTGAACAGCATTCATTATTTTCTTTCGGTATTAGGAAATTTTCCAACAATAATATTATTGTTTTTGGAAATTTTTTTAATATATCAGGAAGTGAATATAATGATAACATAGGCCATTTTCATTCATTTCAACTGAGCAACACAGCAACCGTTTCCATAGTTACGATATTTTGTTTTATTAATGATAGCTATTACGATGTGGTAATATTCGCATGACGAGATGGTAATATTCGTATAAATTGATTATTCAAAAGTGAAAGATTCAAGAACGAATTTCGTACGATTATTTTTCCATTGCTCATGATTTTTCCAAGAGTACTGGATACCTTTTTTTGGTATAATGAGGAAATTCGAAAGGAAGGATGCTAGTTTAGATGTCGACTTTGTCACTTGACCGTGCTCCAGAATTATGTGTCAGTTTAGAAAATTACGGGTTTATTTACTTTTGGCGAGATGGTAATATACAAAAAGAAATATTTAATTAGCTCTCCGCTTAATAGACATGACTTTAAAATAGCAGTCGATAATTATCTACAAATATATGTCATTAAATACTTTTCGATAAATTCATAATTCATTTTTCTAATTATAACAAGCTGGAAAGTAAAGTTTAATGAAAAACTTATAAGGGCATATTATAATTAACTCCTTGTGTAACATATTCTTACAAGTTCCGCGAAATTTTATTATATATCTGCACAGTTTAAAACGCAATTTAATGGTAAAACATTTCCGTTTCAGAATCTTTCGGGAATAGTTTAATATGTTTTATAATGTAATGTTATTGACATAATTACTTTGATTGATATAATTGTATAAATATAATAAAATGAAGCTTATTATATTTCATTGTGATTGAAAGCTCTTAATGTGAACATCTATAATTAATAATTTATATAATGAAAAATTATATATTTAAGCGTAAAATAATGATTAATTTACGTTTTTGATTTTTCTGGAAAGGTGAGAGCAAAATAATTCACACAAGACTTTCACTAAATAAAAGTTTTGATCATAAATGTAACACTTCGTAGTATAAAGTATTCATAATACTTACACAATCCCCATGGGCAATATTTCTTGAAGACGTCGAAAATGAAACGAATCATATCTAAATCCTATAAAAATTAAAAAATTCTAAGATGTTATTTAATTAATTACTAATTATTGAAATTTTGGCACAAATGTGAAAATTTTATCATAGCGCTTGAAATTATTTTAAAAGGGCACAAATGCCGTATAATCAAGGATTCCAAATTTTTTTTGACGATTAGGAAATGTTGCCAAGATGAGGTATTGTGACGTGCGCAATGACGTAAATACTAGAGTTGCCAAAATATAATTTTCTGTATAATTCTTATAGGCGCATCTTCTATGATGTAATAAAATCCAGGTTGCCAGATACATAAGAAAATCCGCAGAAATATTCATCAAATTCAGAATTTGGAATCCTGGATAATACGACATTTATACCGAAATTTTTCTGTCTCTATTTAATATTGAAAAAAAACATATGAATACATGATACAGATATATCAATGAACATATACATTTTCAATTGATTACGTAGAAAGAATAGGCCGCAAAATGTATTTTAAATCAACGCTTTTCTGATGTTGTTGATCACACATCGATACTATAATTTAAAATTAAGTAATAACTAACGAAGGTTATAATTTAATTAAAATTATTTTAAAGATTAAAAGCATTTTATTTTGATACCAATGAGCATATTTTTGTATAACTAATCTTAGAAACATAAAATAGTTCATTAAATCTCAAATCAATTCTTGAGTACTTTCTCTGAAGATTTCATATTTATCCACTGATAAATGAGGTGAATAAGCAGTTGCCAATGAAATACCTCGAACTTTGATTGACATTCAATCAAAAAATTTTAAGTCTTATTACCATGTATGAAGCCGAAACCACTTTTAAAGTTCGATTCTTAGGTTCGTGTATTAATTAACTCGTTTCCTTGTTGGAACTAACTGTTGATTACGCGGACTTTAACCAGTAATTAATTAAACTTAATTTCTTATAATAAGCTTAATTTCATTTAAATAACAGTTCAAGTGAAATAGAATTTGTGTGACTGATTCTATGTTGTTAATGTAAAATTCAGTTTTTAAATTATTTGTATTGAGAATGTGATGTATGTCAAGAATAAATCAAAAGTAACAAGCTGTGTGTATAAACGTATGGCTTTTTGTTTAAAAGTTAATGTTTTAAATTTCTTTTATTAATTGTTTGGAGTTCAGTGTAGAATCGGGTGTCACTTGGTTTGGCGATACATTTTGGTCATAAACTTTTATTTCTGGTAATCCTGGTAACCCTACCTTTGGATAGCTTTTGTGTAACAGCCATCTTGTTTGACACATCTTGACACCTATCTTAACTTCAAAAAATAGCCCAAGAATTAAGAGGTACCCGATTGTAAACTTTTACTAATAGTTTGTATTAGCGGTAAAATAATGAAATTTTATAAAAAATTTAAAAAGTTATAAAGGCAACAGCTTACAATCGAGTATCTTTTGATTCTTTGGCGATTTTTTTGACGCCAAGATAGGTGCCAAGTTGTGATTAACAAGATGGTCGCTACACAAACTCTTTACAAAGATAGGTTTAACATGATTGTCAGAAATTAAAGCGTATCGCCAAAAATGTATCGCTAAGCCAAGTGGTACTGGATTCCATACCGAACCCAAAAAATGTTAGCTCACTGCGCATTTATATAACATAATGTATATTGAAGAAAATTATGTTAAAAATACGTTCCTTTTTATATTTCAAATCATTAGAAAGAATATATAGCTGAATATACGTTCACTGATCTTTATATTACCGAGCTCAATATGGTTTCAATAATAATAATTCAGAAATATTTGAGTTATAATTACATAGAATTTGCACAAACGGATGATATGGAAAGTGCAGAAAATATTAAATTTAATATTAATTTGATACGAGAGAAACGCAATTTTATTGTGCTAAGCAGTACCATCAAAAACGAAATATTAATTTATCCGATAATAATTTTGCAACTATTGAATATCTTTTTTAATTTTTGAAGTGATGGAATATTTTTATTCTTAATGTGCATTGTAACATGCACCTTAAGAATAAAAAAATTTGTGATATAAAACTGTGATATGAACACGCAGAGAAAGTTCATTATTATTAATTAACTATAATGAAATAATTTGATGATACTGCAAAAATAAAAATTACGATTGTATAAGACTAAAGTAAAATAAGTATCATTGTATACTCTTTAATAATAATATAAATTTTTAATGAATATTGCTTAGAGATAAGAAGGATCATTTTTAAATCCTTTTTTAATTGTAAATATATGAGCTTGAACTTTTTAAACGGATAATGTTATATATTTTCATATCTTAACTTCTAAATATCTACACACTGCAAAAAAATAATAAAAAATAAATAAATAAATAAAATTCAATATTGACATTTATATAATTATACAAAACCATGTAATTATTCAAATAATTTCTTTTGTAACTACATCGCAAACAATGAATGTGAAAACATATTAATTCAAACATTTGCTTATTTATTTTTAAAATCTCTGCTTTAAATATTCTTCAATCTATATTTATCAAATCGATTTCGTAATAAGGCATGCCACACAGCAATAAGCAACTAAAATTAAAAAGAAAGCAATATTTTGATCATCAAAGGGAAAATTTCAATGTGTAAGAAAATAAACATTGAATTTTTTCATTAAATTTGTTCTTTTTCTCTTCAATTTAGGAAGAATATAATTTCTTTTCATTCTTTTTATATATATATATATATATATATATATATATATATATATATATATATATATATATATATATATATATATATATATATATATATATAAATTAAAATTTTGTTTTTTAATGTTCTGAACAAACAGAAGACAATAATATGAAGATAAAACAATATGAATTTCAAGAAAGTGAAATCATAGTTTTTTTATAGTGGTAGAAATAATATGACATATTTGGTGTGGTAAAGTAATATTGTAATATTTTGTATAAAGGAATAGAAAATTTTGTTTTTGGGATATATTTCTCATAAACACGGGAAAAGCTCTTTTATAAATGATATTTCTTTGAACCAAGACATATTTTCATATTTGAAATTACCAAACTATAAATTTTCATATTGGAATATATATCTTTTTATATACAATTGTGAAATAGAAATGAGAAATGTAAGACAGGTATTTGTATTAATATATAAAACTAATTTTATGAATATATTCAACGTTATACTGATAATTCAAAATACCATGAAATCAGAGTACCAATAATTCTTATTTTTAATGAATAAATGTATTGATAATGAGTGAATTACAAAGATCTCAAGGGGGAAAAACATGAATTGAATATGATTCTTATATTTACTTGATTTTATATTTTGAAAATTATATAACTTATTAGAATATTACTTGATATAACTCAATAAATGATAAAATAAATAACTTGTGTGATTTTACACAAAATAATATAATTCATTAATTTGATATATAGAAATATAGTGATAAGTAATATATTATACTTTTTTGATGTATTTTTTCAGTTTTCGTTAGAAATATTTAATTTGGATTTATTTTTAAAGTGTCATATACCCTTTTTAAATTTTAATTACAAATATCGTTAAGAATTTATTAATGCAATTTAGTTTATTTATTGATTGAATACAATGTTTAAGAAAAATAACTTTAAGAATAGAAAAATATAAATCAGAAGGAAAACTCAATTTTTTCTCAATCGACATTTGCGTGAACTAATACTCAAATCCTTGCGATTAAGAAGAGGCTTCTACTGAAAAACAGCAGCTGGAAAAACACAACTTTAGTACAGACACCTGCTCGTAAAATGAAAGACACTTTTTTCTTATTCATAACAAATGGATTTCGATTATCTGTTAAATAAATAAATCATCAGGAAAAGTTTCTTTTGAGGTTTCTAAGTCTTATATTCTTGAGAATAATAACTACTTCAATAACAGCCTATGAAAATTTAACCGAATGGAATGAAATTGAAGAAATATGTGTGTGACAGTTATTTTTTTAAAAATAATGTTACTTGGTAAAAGAATTAAATTTAAATAATTTTCAATACAATTTTTTTTGACCAAGTTACTAAAAAGACTTAAATACAAGGGTTGCTCGTTTTCTACATGTTTAATTAAAAACTCGTCCTTTTTTCAGTAGAAAAGGATCAAAGTCTGAGTTTTTTTTCTCAGATGAGGTGTAAATTTTTTCAACAAATGTATCTTGGATTTAACTTTACTGGAAATTGGTCCCTTTCGCACGTTTTAAGTTCTGTATTCTCTTTCCTTCAGCTCACATTTCCTTCATGCATTTGTTTCAAAAGTTATTAAATTTCGCTTTAACTTAGGCATTTTAGCAGGAAAATCTTTCTTTTCAGAAAAATAGTATTAAAAATAAATTCCGAAACATAGAGCTTCAAAAGTAGAAATTAAAGGAACGCCTTACCTCTCTAACGGTTCCAAGTAATAATTCAATCAAGTCTTTTTTAATCAGACAGCAATGTTACTTCATGTAATTATTATCGAAAAGGTTCTTCTTACCTGAATAAAATATGCACAATCAATCATACCCTGTACTCTCCTGTCACCCACCCTGTCTAGACTGTGGATAGGAGGTCCTGGGTTCGAATCCCGGTTCGGACATGGATGTACATTCTCTCTCTTTTTCCTGTCTTTGTTTTTTCCTTGTATGAATGAGCTGTGAATGGTTGCCTACCCTATAATCGGATACCTATGGCATGTGTGAACCGAGGAAGTTGAACTCCCCACCAAATTACGGTTCAGTTTAAAAAGTGGTGCAGCTCACCCCATATTGCCAGCCTAGCAGGCACAAGAAGCAATAATTGTACTCTCCTAATTTATACACTTTTTTGATACCTCTTATGTTAATTTCATAGTGTGGAAAAAATATTTTGAACAAGCTAAGAGCTTGTCAAGTTAAATTTAAACATTTTCACAAAAGCAATTCAATTTAAGTCATATTCTAATTTTTAGAAAAATATGTGGGAAAAAACTTGACAACATGCAAATGCAACGATATTTTTTCAATTTTTTGGTCTAAATCCTCTGTTTTAAAAATAAAAAAATAAAGAATGATTTATTGTTTTATGAGCAGTATATACAGATGAGTTAAAGATTTCAATTCTTTGATAACGGATACTTTAATGTGTAAAAGATTATGTAAATCTTTACCAAATAAAAAACGGAGCTACAGAAAAGACTGTTAATTTCGAGAAATAAGCAATTAGGTAAGGGAAAAAAATTTTTTTTAGAAAGAAATCTGGAAAATTGTAATATGTTTAAGTGGAATAATGATCAATATGATTAATAATTATATGCTTATAACAATAATGTGTATTTATAACTAAAATCCAACTATAGCAATTAAATCATATATCTGCAAGAAACACTGTTAAAAAATTTCGAGAAACAAATGGCTTCGTGAATTAATAAAACATGTTAAAGCAATGAATGTCAGCTTAAAAGTATAATGTTTGTTCTAGTACTAATATAAAACAACTATAAAAACAATTTTAATCTTGAAATCTACCAGTGCAACTGATTGAGTTAATGAAATAATACATTTACTCACCATGTTAGAAATACCAGAATCCGTACAATCGAATAGTATACTAACCACGCCCCAGTCAGATATTTTTAATGCTTTTTCCAACCAATACATGAAATATTGTTGTTGAGCGCGTCTGGTTTCTTCTTTTTTGAAATGTGTCTTACAACGAATGGCAACTGTGTTTAAACAAATTCACAAATTTGTATTTTATTTAAGAACAAAACAATTTACATGCATTTAAATTAGAAGAGAAATGTATAGTTGACTTACTAATGGGATGATCCCGGTGATCAAAATTGTACAGCAAAACTGCTCTGACATTGAAATAATCTTTCGGAAGATCCTTCTTACGAAGAGCTGGAATGGAATAAAATATCTCACAAACACTTTACCAAAAGAATAATAATTTATGAAACAAAGAGAAAAAAATCACTAAATATTTTTCACATTTATGAAAACTAGAAAAGGTTAACATTGTATATTGTTTGCTTTTAATCACAGATCTCTACATTTATGAATGACACTTAAACAACGAAATATTAACGCATGTAATTTATGATTGTACACAAGAAAACTGAGAAAACTGTTAAAACTACATATAAACGTGATTTATATCTAGACAACAATGATTATCCGATTTACTGCAATATTTAAAAATTTTTTATGCTGGTCGATTGATGGTGGAGTGGTTAGGTTTCCTGACACCTGGGCTGTTGGTCCCAGGTTTGAATCCCGGTTCGGGCGTGGATGTTTCTTTCTCTCTGTGCTTTCTTCTGAGATGTAATATGAACGTAGCCAACCCTATAAATATGTTTGTGGTGGTATGGCGTGGGTAATGCTACTCGCCTTTAGTACTTGGTTCACAGGTGCCCACCAGGATAACGGTAAATGAGTAGCAGTTTTATACCTTGTTGTGGTGAAAGGTTAGTCATCCTGTGTCCGTCGTTATTTAAAAAATTTTTTTTCTGTATTAAATGCCCTTCAATGTTATGCAGGAGTTACTTAAAATAAGAAGACTAGCCAGTTTGCTTTACAAATATATCCATATGGTAAGGTATTACCGGTATCAATATGGCATTATATATATATATATATATATATATATATATATATACGAAAACTTGTTGAGTCTAAATATTCTCTATTGGTATGTAGAGATAAGGAACGTATGATTTTTTCATTTTAACAAGACTCAAAATTACATGGTAATTGGATGTATTTAACAACTTCTGATCGCTAGAGACAGAAAAGTTCTAATTGGAATTAAATTACATAAAGAATTGAAATGATTTTATAAATAATTGTCTGTGTTTAAAGCTCGGCTTTATTTTCCGAAGCTCGTTGGACAAATTATATTGCTTCGAAATCCTTTGTAGTATTTTGATTGGCTCTGAGCAAAAAAGCATAATTTATTTTATTACAAGTTAAATCATACTGCATTTTAAATGTAAACCTTATATTTAAACCAAAATTTGGTTGATATATCTCTTATCAATTCCTTTTAAATACAATCATAAATATATTATTTATTAAAAATATTTCTAGAATTATTAGTACCAATTTGAACATGCTTAAATCTGAAAAAAAAAATCCTTATTTTTCTTTTGTTTAAAATCTTGTCCTTTTTTAAGTAATATAATAAAATGTTTGTTAAGATTTAATGTTCACTAAAGAAATTCCTGTAAGTGTAAGATATATCTAAGTATTATATGTATATAATAAAAATAATTTTTATAGGAATTGCTAACTTATATACGTAATCATCAACATATGTTAGAAATCCGATTATTAAAAAGTTGAAAGTGTAATGTTTACATTTTAAGAAATACTAAAATTTAGGGATATTACATATTACTTCCTGATAATAAGAGTTTTTAAATTACAAAATTAATAGTCTAACGTTTCTTTCTTCAAAATTAATAAAAAGAAAAGCAATATATTCATAAAATTGTAAATTGTGCAGAATCAATGCAAAATTTACATACTGTTCACTCCTATTTCTTTTCTGAATTTCAAGGAATCAGTCATGAGGGCCATTGCCTTTTCTAAATCACTGTCTACATGCAACAGGTAGCGTCCGATGAACCAATCATTGTCCTTCACCCTCTGTATATCATCCGGATGGTACAGCTCCTCATCTGCATAAAAAGAACTTAATTTGTAAAATTAACAATGAATCCACAGTTTGATAAATTTTCAATATATTACATTCTCATAATCAATATTGCTGCCTCTAAATTAACTATTAAATTGCATTTAACGAATGAATCTCCATAAAAGTCTTTATCTATAATAATGTTTTTGTCCTGCATTAAAATGTAATAAAAATGTGTAACTTTTATTATTGGATTTTTGAGATTTTGAGAAAATTAATGTAAAAAGTAACTGTTATTCAATCCATTCATACTGGTTCCACAAAGCAGTACTTTAAAATGATCCATGTAATAAGTAACTGTTAAAAATTTTATATTTCTTTTATTTAAATAGCAGTTTTTGTTTCACATTACAATTAATATGAAATATTACTTATGTAATTGAAATCTTTCAAACATATTTCATTTTAATGAGACTAAGAAAGTGAGATTTACAAAAGCTATATATTTTGAATCACTTATATCTTTGTGTCTGTATCCAGTGAAACATTTTACACAAATTTTAAATTCATATAAAAATTATTGTTTTATATTTTTCACAAAAATTAAGTGCTATTTTAAATTTATCATAAAAATCGCTCATTATTCTTAAAAAAATTAAAAGTTGAGATAATGTATACAAAATGTTATGGGTGAATACCATAAAAAGCATGTTTGCTATTAATTGTAAAATGTCATAATTTGAAAAATAGAATAAATCAGTTATTTGTTTTAGATTATTTTAGATAATTAAATTAAAAAAATTTTAAATTACATAAACATTTTTTTTATGATTGAAACACTAAATTTAACTTAATTTAAAGATTTTTACATAATTATTTAAACTTTTCTTGAAACAGTTTTTTGTCAGTTCGGAAGCAATTTTTGTTTAAGTTTTTTATTAATTGTAACAATTTTGCTTTTTAAAAATACATAAATTAATTATTTTTTTAAATTAGATAAACGAAATTTTGATTATTTACTCGTCACATCTTTTATTTCCAATGCAACGGAAATGAATACTATTTTCCTTTCTTTAATTTTCATTACTTTTGAATGTTCTTTTTTACTATGCAAAAAAGAATGTTAAAAAATATCTTTCTTAATGATGCTTAGCAAATAATAAACAGAGAATTTTTTTAATAAATATTAAAAAATAAAAATAATTAAATGATGAATTATTAAAATATTAATATAAACATATATAAAAAACATTAGTACATCAAGCATAGTGGGCTGGCTATTAAGTATATATATAAGAGCATATTTTAAATTATATTTTAATTTTTAAATGAATATATATTTAAATATTTCTATTTTAAATAAAGTCATAAATATTTGTTAATTATTGTAAAAGCAAAAAATAAATTTATGATATTTTATAAATTTATTCAGTAAATAAAAATTTTAAAACACATTAATAGTAATTAAATTTTGAAACTCTATTATTTTTAATATGATAGAAAATTCGATAGCAAGATTTTATATTTATGTTATAAATAATATGATATTTATGATTTATATTTATAACAGTATACTTTTATGAGAGAAATTCGGTAATATTATACTCTTCACATTAATTAGAGCTGTTGACTTTCAGTTCTGGGAATAATAATACGCTTGAAAATTTTGTTAATGGAAGAGTTAAAATATTTTAATATTTATGTGTGACAAAGTAATAGAAATAAAATTATTTCAAGCTAACTACTCTCTACCACGAAAGTTGATTACAAATTTTATAACAAGTGTTTTAGAAACGTATGAATATATTTATTAATATTATTATGTATGATATTGTACTTAATTGTGTGTGTTGTTAATGCTCATTAGCATTTATAATATAGAGAATTTAATGTATAATAATAGATTAATATATGATCTTAATGGTTGTTATCTATGTAATTACTCAGTGAAAAAATAAAATAAATATAATATTTAAAATAAATAAATTGCTCAAATCTAAAATATAAAAAATAATGATAAAAAAGCTTTATTAAAATAACAATAATATTATGGAAAACTTTAATATAAATAAAAGCAGTAAATATTTTATCTGTTATAAGAGAAATATTTTTAGCTAGTATAAATTGTAAAGAATTATGCATAGAAGCTTTTAAATTATTAAGCAATAAAGTTAAAAATGTTTTAAATATAAGAAAAACGTTCTGATAAAATTGAAGTGATTTCAGGATGAATGAAACAAGGAGGTAACGACCACGGAAGTTCAACGGATTGTTTATTGAAAGGGGGGAAGTGTTTCGCAATAAGGTGGTCGATTTGGTCCCTTGTTGGTACCTCACTACTTTCTCTTCTAAGGTCGTTGTACGTGGAGGTTAGTGAACATGTCTTCCCACATTCAAGTGCTGACAAAGCTGACTTATCGCATTACATTGTGAAAACTAATCTTAAATAATTATTGTTATAAGGGAAAAATAATGAGATAAATTGTAAGTTTCATGGATATGTAAAAATGAATACATCAGAATATATATATATATATAATAAAACTTTTTCTTAATAATATTTAATAGTGTTGCTTTTCTGAAGATAATAAAGAAAAATGAATTTTCGAATAAGTATAAATAAAAATAATAGGAAATTTATAACTATTTTAAAATTAATAGGATAGTAAAATAAATTGTAGAAAAACTGAGCATTTTTTTCTTACGGTAGTAGCAGTATTACTGTATTCAGCTGAGTTATAAATTGAGATAAAATGTAATAAAAGTATTGATTAATAAAATGCACATGTCATAAAAATATAGTATTTTTATCTATATTTTTAAATGTGTGATTAGAAAACATACTAAATAAATTACAATTAAATGAAAGTTGTATTTACATAAAAAAAAAAAAATAGCTCAAAACACGAATTTTATGTTTATATAATCACATAAAATTTATATTAAATTTAATGGTTGTAAATTTATCGCTTAATCATTTTGAAAACCAAATATTTATGAAAAAGATGCTAGAAACTGGGTACTTAAATTTTATTTCATTAAATATATTTTTATGATACAATTTGTTTTTAGTTTCAGATATTAGATTAAATAAAGGAAATCTTAGAAGCCTGAATTAAATATTTATATTCAAATAAATCAAAGTAAATTAATAAATGTGCTATATTTGAAAGCATAATTGATGCATATTTTAGGATATATTAAGCTTATATAAGTATTTATTACATAAGACTAAGCTGAATATTAAACATTGTAGACGGGAAAAATATTTTTATAAGTTATTTCCTAATTTGTTATTAAAAATGCATAAAAATATTTAGAAACGATTGACATTTTTTAATCGGTTTTTAAAAGAAGTAATGAAGGAATGAATAAAGCATTTATATTTGTGTAATGAATACATTTATATTTATTTTAAAAAATTGATTCAATTCAATTATTGGGATTGAAACCACTTATATTTTTGGTTTCTATAAATTTGAAAAACACTTTTAATACGGATGAAACATGAACTTCATTTGTTAATGTAGAGTATTGATTTCATATTACATAAAAATCAAAAACAAATTATATTTAATCCAGCTAAAATCAATACAATAAAGTTAGGTTGCACAGTTCCCAGATTAAAGATATTTTTTTAATGTTTTTTTTTTAAATTTATATGATCTACTTTTTTGACAGATTATTTTGTGTACCTCCTTTATTATGTTATCATATATATTACGAAGTGAATTATTTTATGAAATGGATAATATTAATTTCGAATGACATTTAAATACTCATCTATATACGGAATAATTACTTTTAAATTAATAATAAGTTCTTATTACTGGTTCATAGAATGAAAACTAATTACAATACTTATGATTTAAATCCTTTTGATTATCAAGAAAACATTTTACTGAAAGAATTGGATTTTTAAGAAATAGGACAACAATTTTCGGAATAAATATTTCAAACGCTGATTCTAATTCCTATTAAATATGTAGGAGGGGGATTTTATGTTATATTTTATAAATGTTTTTTATATTACATTTCTTATTTATAAGTATAAAATGTATGCTGGTTTTTATATAATATATTGGAATTTTTTTACAGTAAAAATAGAACTAAGCTATTCTGATTGGATAATCCGAGATTTAAACTTAGTCTCAATTGAACACGCGGAGGAATGTGTGTTGTGGAATTTTAAAGATGATTGTCAACAGAGAAGCATTTATTGTAATTTTCAGGCTATTTCTTGTAGCTGGAGAATGTCCTATAGTTGATGAAAAGGGACAATGCGCAGCACAAAAATCAGCTTTTTAGCTAACTCTTACGTAATGAAAAATTAATTGTTTTTAATCTCTATAGCCAAGTTTTCAATAAATTAACTATATAATTTAATTAAACTATGATTAATAAAATAAGTTTTTTTCCCCAAAATATGAACTGCACCATTCTGGCCATAAACGAGGAGGAGGAAATTGTGACAAATGTGGCAGTGCTTAATAGATATTTTAATAGTCAGCATTCTGTTTCTCAGCTTAACAAGTTAAACAATTCTTTGGTTCGAGTCCTCCTTCTCACATTGACAAACGTGGTCCAATAGCTGAAAACTATATATATATATACATATTATTATTCTTTCTTGCATCCATAACGTCTACTGAGATTATTTTCTATCGACAGTGGAGCATATTCATATTCATATATCAAAAAGGTAGTAAGTCGAAAGACTCGCAATTAACAAGTCCGATAAGTGAATATATGAAACCAGAAGAGTATTCATTTTTAATTGTGAAACGGTAATTAAAATCGATCGTAGAAAGATCAGAAAATCAAATTTCTATAATTTAATTTCATAAAAGTTTTAGCCAAATTCAGTTTCGAAAATTTAATTTTTTTTGACTTAAAAAAAAAAACTATTGTGAAATAAAAATTCAAAATTTTCATATGTATGTAATTTTCAATATATATGTAATGTATAAAAATTTCATATATGTGTAATTATCAAATATTGAATGAGAATACTCTTTAAGCCTAATGAACAAATGACAAATATGAGAATTTTTGTTGAAAAATAACCACTGCCATCCTGTGATTCTGAGCATCAAATGAAGAGCACGCCACATGAAAAGCCTTACTTTTCCCGGAACGAGGTGAGTATTGGTTGTTAATGATCAGTGGAGCCTCACAGTTGCAAAAGGGACCTACTTTTTTCGAGAAACTGCTATTAATATATAGATATTCAACACATGTCCACTTTATCACTAGTTATTTCCGGTTGACATTAGCTACGTTTTGTTCTTTGTCTTCTGACAGAATTGCGACAGAAAAACTGTGCTCAAATTAAGAGGAAAGAAACAAGTAGTTGATCCAGTTTACTCTGAAACAGCTGTAATGAATTAATAACTGACATTGTTCTGACTAAATTGCTATTTTTTGTATTAATAAGCTATATGTTTGGAAATTTGTATAGTTGTATAAACATAACGATTAGGTATAAATATTGAAACTTAGGTAGTTTTGAATTAATTATAAACACTGCAATCGAAAATTTAAATAAAACAGTCTGTGTCTTAAGTGAACCGAAGACCAACACGCTAGTTTAAGTTTCATTCCATTCTGTGCAACTATTTGTAGTTCAATTCTAAATAACGATTCATTTTTCTCACAGAATGAAGATTTTTTTATAAGGCGATATTTAAATGAACAAATAATTAAAACTATCAAATACAAATTAAAAGATTTAATAGATCGTAACAAAATATATTGATGCAGAATATTCATCTTATTCTTACGTCAGATCTTTTTCATGAATAGGTTGTAAAATTTAAATGAGTATTATACTTTTTCTTCTGATTTTTCTTTTTCCTTTTTTGACAATCTTTTAAATAAAGCTAAGCAAATAGTTAAATTATTATTTTTTCAAACTGTAGTTTGTACCCGAAAGATTGGTTTACCTTTTCCATTAGTAGATAATACCAATTTTTTTTATCTTCAAATATACATAATATATATATTTAAATATTTTTAAAATACATGTATTCTTATATATTTATAATTTTATGTTTTCCTAATCTAGAAAATAAAATAAAAATTATATAATAGACAAAATGTTAAAAAATACAAATATACCTAATAATATATGTATATGCAATCAATACAAGGTACACAATATAATATATATTATATATGAATAGAATATATATGAATATTATATATGATATATGAATAGAATATATTATATATGAATAGAATATATATTTATATATTTTATTAAGCACTTGCTTATGTATATTTCATATCGGTTACATTATTTTTATTTTATTTTCTGGCTGCTAAAAACAGAAAGTTACAATAGTAAAGGAAAATTTAATGTCCTATTAAACTTTTTAGGATTTATTTAGGACTTTAAACTTTTTAAAATAAACTGAATATTTTAATTTTGATGGCATACATTAAAAAGATACTTTATTAATGCCATGACATTGATTCATATATGTACACATATTCTTCAAATTTTATAACATAACTAGTTAAAAAATTTACTGTAGTAATTGTAATCTCTAAGCATAACTGAAAAAGTTAAATATAGATTTATAAGGTCATAGTTGGTCATATAGAGAAATTGTCATCGAAAGGAAACAAATATTCAAACATTTTTTTAATGTAATGCATCTTACTCAACATAATATGATGCAAAAAAAATTCCAACTTTTTATAAGTGAGGAAATGTTAATTCATAAAGCAAATAATTAGTCATAAATCAATAATAATAATATCAGAAAGTGTGTTACAATTTTGATTAAATCATTATTGCAAGTTATTAGTTTTTGTAATGCGAAAATACAAATGTATTAAACTGTAATGTTTTTTTTTCTTTTTTTAAAGCACAAAAATTATAAATAAAAAATGACTGTAAAAAAGGGTTTAAGAGATTTACTATCACATTTAAAAACTATTTTTTTTATTATTAAGGTTTTGTTTACTAAAATAAAAATTTGGGACTTTACCTGTGTATATTATCGCAGAATTTTATGCAGTAAAATTGTTTTATTTATTTTCCATTATTATTAATTTAAATATTGTCATTATCTGAAACTTTTGCCTTTTATTGTAAGTAGTATATTTATCCTTTTGACATTTTATGCAAGAAAACTCCATATGATTGTTAAAACTAGTTGCAAATTAAATAAACAAGAAATATCATTATCAACAATGGCATCTCATTCCAAAATCTGTAGACAAATTTCATTCCCTAATGATGTGAGAATAATGAACTTAACAGCATAAATCTTTCATGGTCAGTTTCCTTTTTGTTTCCTTTCAAACAACTTTATTTTAATAAGGCAGGACAATTTCATTAATGTCCACTACCGCACTTATCCTCCAAACGATACGCTTGAATAGGTTGAATTTCGAACGTAAACATTCGAGAGCATAAACGTTGTTTCAAGGTTACTGAATGAATAGCGGCATCCGCAGTGAGAAGGCTATAACGAGAGCAATATATCTAACAAGTTACTTGAAATGCAAATCATGTTTATTTTTAGCATTGTAGTTTCAAACTTCACACTGTTCTATAAGGAAAAAAATTAGAAAAAAGTACGTGAGAAACTGGTATGCGTGATAAAGGAGAAACAAGTTATGTTGCAAGCAATAGTAATTGTGAAATTATAGTTCGAATTCTAAATCTTATTTTAAGGACCTTAGGACACATGGTTTTAACCGGAAATGCAAGTACCTTCTGACACGCAAAAAAATTTCTGGGGAGGTTGAAATTATCGCCAAGATGACGTATTGTGACGGGCGCGCTGACGTAAATACTAGGGTTGCCAAAATAGAATTTTTTGCATATTACTTATTGATCTCCATCACTATGGCGTAATAAAAGCAAGGTTGCCACATACATAAGAAAATCCGCCAAAAAAAATCACCAAACTCAGAATTTGACTTCCTGGATTATTATACGGCATCTGTGCCGATCATTTAAATGTATTTGAGCAGTCATCCTTCCTGGGTGACTCTTTAAGAACTATTAACAGTATTGCAGCTTACACAAGGCAGAAGGGCCGGGATAGGAAAAATGATGCTAAGAAAATCTCAGCAAACTTTTAGCAGCTACCACGAGAGACGAATGAATGTAAGCAGCTGAAATTGAACATTCATCACTTCAAAATCAACCATATCAAGGATTTTTCATTTCAAAGAGCTCATCCCACCCTAGCTTGTTGTAAAATTCAGATATCGGGTACTTCGGAACTATTAATACGGAAATATTTCTATGAAAATTTGGGAAAAGGAGAGAAGACCAAAGCAAATATATTTTTCTGTTGGATAGTTCACAATAGCTCTGTAAAATTTTGAACTTTCTACAAATGTTTTTATAAACCATAAAGGGGTTGATTTTTTCATTTCAAACCAGATCATGTCTACATCACTTTATTCCAACTATCATTGGTTTAAAATATCCATGACGTCAGATAAGGTTTCATTTACGTCACGTCATATTGAGACAGCGTCGTAAATCCGATTTGTCTATGAATTTGCTCCCTGCCTTCAACTTACATTCTTCGGGTGGCAGCAAACAAGGCGAAGTTCACCGTCGAATGTCTGAGAGTGCTGTCAAAATTCATTTTGTTAATAAAAGATTTCTTATATAAGGACCAAAGCATTCGTTTGAGATGACGTTTTCCAATGATTCCAGCCATTAACACATGAATAATAGAACAGAAGAAAAATCAAAATAAAAAGGACAAGACAAAACATTCTCTTTATCGTTAGTTTAATTCGGCAACGACATTTTATGTCATCACTTAATAGAATTCTTTTTTATACATTTTTTGTGACATTATAAACAGAATAATCTTAAATTGAAAAAAATTATATTTATTGGATTTTAAATCTAATTTGTATGTTTTACTTAAATTTATAATATTTTTGAAAGCGTTTTTTTTTACCCATTTCTTCCCAAAACATTCATAATTTCAAATTACATGATTTGAAAGCATTTACTTTTGCAACTATTTCAGGCTTTATGATATCCATAGAATTTGAATAGTATTCATGTCTCAAGGAGAAATTTGAAAACTCCTCAACATTACTTTTGACACATATGCATACAAAAAGTAAAAATGCATAGTTAATTTGACATTTTTCAAATATGGTTAGAAACTAATTTGGAACCTTCTTACTGGTTTGGAAATCGCTTCCAACAGAAGGATTATTTAGAAGTAACATTCACATATAAAAGCGATATTAAAATGAAGATATAATCCATTCCTAACTCTCCTCTACCTCCAAATATTTGAAAATTACGAAATTAAATAATTGTTTTTAAAATTTGTTTTCCGATATTGAGAGAAGCTACGATAAAGAAATAAACTTCTTGATATACTTTTATCTCCATCACAAACATCATGTTTTTTGATACAGTGCCAAAAAATTCGCGTTGTCAAATTTATTTTAGATGTCTTTATCAGTATAGATAATAACTGAAAACACAAAAGATATGCTATTTTTAAATACGATTTTATATTTGATAATATTAAATTTGCACTAGACAAAGTTGTTTATACTTTGAACTTTACGCCTATTGTATTATTAGACATTAATTTTCTCTGAAACATTTATCAAGAATTCTGCGTTAATTTTACTTTCATCTAGTTTTACTATAAAATTCGATTTTTCATTATTAATCTCCGATTTTTGTTAAAACAGATTTCTTAGAAATAAATCTTGATAATAAGTGAAACTATACTTCATACTGAACACAATTAACTTAGTGTTAGTTGTGTTATTTTAAATTAAACATCAAAAGAAAAAGAGTATAAATTTTCAGCAATGAAATTTTTATAAATATTTTACGTAAATTTAAAATATTCTTTTTATATAATAATTTATTATATTAATATATAATATTTATTAATTAATAATACATAATATTAAATAATTTAAAATATTAAAATATAATAATTTTTAAATTCAAAATATTCTTTTTAAATTTATGATAATAAAGTAAAAAATTCTTGAGTAAAGAAAAATAACATTAATAACACATAAATAAAAATAGACTATTTTTCTGAAATTTGTTTAAAATAATTTTAATACTGCGATTTTCTTGCTAATTTCTTATTCAGTATGTTATGATTTATTATATATGCAAAAAATTTTTTTTCATACATAAAATATACAATGCAAAAGCATAATTTTGTTCATGAATATGTTTACTTAAATAGCTTGATAATACTTACTTAACAGTTAATTTAGCTGTAAATATAAAAACTATAAATTATTTATTTTCCAATATAATGAGTATCTATTCCTAAGCTAAATTTAAAAAAGTATAAATATCGAGAAAAAAATGAGATGACTTATTTAAATTACAAGTTAATTCTTAGTGCTGTTTTTTTTTTAATTTTTGTAGAAACATCGGAAATTAATCATTTAGCTTTGTTTCCCTTTATAATTTTAAACGTATGTGGACATATGTATGCACAACTTAACCTTTCCAAATAAGCAAATTAACTTGATGAAGTTTATTTATATGCAAAGCACACACATACACAAAAGTCCTTCACTTCGGTCATTTTCTATGATTACTAATGGAGAAACTGCACTTGTCTTCTTCTATTTAGCAATAAATTTTTATTTAAATGTTTTTAAAACTGCTGTTAAATATTATTTTCTTTTTAAATAGTCAATTAAATGAATATCTTGGTTTAAGAAATAAGATTTTTACACATTGTGCTTTTTTTCTTTTTAATGTAATTATTAATTTAATTATTTCAAACTTTTAGTCAATACTTTAATGCAGTGTTTATCTTTTATTCTTATATTTATGTATATGTAATTCATTGATTATATTCAAGTTGAAGTTCTTATATAATATAAAAGTTGCTATATTAAAGGTTAGAAAATCTGGAATTATTACAAAACTTTAAACAATGATTTTGTTATAAATACTTTCATTTATGCTTTTCTGATAGTTTTTAATCTGAATTTATTATTTTTCATCTTCTTCCTTGCTAAAGTGCATACAGGATTTAAACTGCTAAAAATTATGAATTAAGGATTGAAAACATTTATATGAATGGCACTCTTTTGTGTGATTCAAATGAACGTAATGAAAACATGCGAATTTAAATATAATGTCCAAGACTAAGCTTTTTTTGTAGAAGTTGGAATCTTATATATGACGGGATTTCATTGTATTTCATAAAGATTTAAAGGATCACATTAAACTTCTGCTCTTGGTTGTAATGAGATCTTGTTTACAAACTGCGTAATATTAAACAAAGAGTATAAAAACTTCAACTTGTTATTGTAATACTGAAAATTTTGAACTATCTTTTTTCAAAAGCCTTTGGCCTGAATCATGCAGGTTTTAAATTACGATAATTTGTTCTAATGGGTAATGATATTCCTGCAACTTTAAGAAAGAAATTTGGATTTATTTTTCAGTCTAATTCCTCAATGATAGAAACATAAAAGCTAACTGAAATGATAAAAAAACAATTGCACGAGAAGATGCAACTTCTACATTATTCATTATCGCAAAATATTTGTTTCGGAATAATAAAAACAATCTAAAAAAGATATGTCGTTGAAATTGCCCGACAATTAGAGATTTCTATTTATGACTTTATATCGAAAATTTTGTTTACTTTTTATTTTATTTAAAATATTACTTTTTTATGACTGCTATTGAAATTTAAATAATTAAAAAATAAGAACATTGAAAATAAATTTTTACAAGATTTAATATTTAAATACTTAATTTTTAGATTCAATATTAAGTAGTCACTTTTTATTCTCTTATATAATATCTTGCATGAATAGGTATGTATATGTTCATATTTCTGATGATAACTGGTATATATTATGAAAACTTATAAATCCTCATGTGCCATAATTGAAATTTAAAGAAGTAAATTAATATTTTCATGCTATATTATATGATTTGAATTATATTCTATTATTATAGAAATAATCAATGATTAGTGATACATCTGTGAATGAAAGCACGTTTTTAAATTGTTTTCGATTTTTAAAATATTTATATGGAAAATATATAATCTTTTATATGTCAAATATATAATCTTGTTATAAATTTTGAAACAAGGTAAACATTTTAAAAATAAATATATGTTTTATAACAGTGTTCTCCGAATTAATAAATTTTACATATTAAATAATTTTAACTTATCATAAAATTTTATTTTTGAAAAGTTTTCTGCTGTGCATCTTTTATAATTGCAAACTTTAAGACTAAACATAAATGTTATTTGTATGTAAAATCATTGTAATAGGAAAAACAATGTTTGTTTTCAATATTTACATCGTAAATAATAATGTAAATGCAATATATATCTGTATATATATATGATATATATGATATATATATATATATATATATATATATATATATATATATATATATATATATATATATATATATAATTTATAAAAGATAGCATATATAAATATTAATAAATAATTACTTTAAATTTATATATTCGATTAGAATTTGAGAACTTATTTATTTATTTTTACGCATATACAGTAAAATTATTTTTATGTATTTTAGTTAGTTACTAGAAAACTAGTTATTAGCTAATTAAAATAATTATTTACCAAAAAATGTTTTTAGTAAAATTATTTACTAAAAAACTTTATGTGTTTTATTTATTTAGCAATAAAAAAAACTAGGTTCAAAAAATACTAAAAAAAAATTACTTTTAATGAATTTAATATGAAAAACATTTTACCTGAAGTATTCAGTTCGTCGATGAATTTCTGCCTAAGTTGCCGTATAAGATCATCTTCAACCAAAAATTTCCCTTTGAAAAGTGGCATCGTTTCAACTGAAGACGAACGCTCGGCGCGGTTTCCAAACGAAGCTCAGAGTGGTTACGAGAGTGATACAGATAGTGAAATTACTATCGAGGAAACCCCCAACGCAATAATCAAGGTAGGAGTGAAAGTGGTTTATTTAGCGGAAACTCGTTCCTCCACTTCTTGTTTCGTCACAATCAGAGAAGAGAGACTTCCGATTCTCGTGCAAAGAGATTTATTATCTCTTTTACTCTCATTATTTTAATTTTTTTTTAAATTCTTGGCGACCTCGAAATGGCAAAACACTCTGGGGAAAGATCGTCACCCGCCCCAAGGTCAGTCGGTTCTAGATCTTGTGTATCCAGCGGCTAGTAATGAAGGAGGTTCTGCCGAGTGTCAGCGTACGCAGATAACGAGGTGGGAAGAATAAACAGCCAACTTTTCTTGACGAAAATGGTACGTGATGTTGGAATCAATCACTAATGGGAGATTTGATATGCGATAGTTGTTATCATAAGAAAAATTTTCACATTATCTCGTAAATCCGATGACATTTCCATGACTACATTTCGTTTAGGAAAAAGAATTCAGGCTTAAAGATGATTGCAAAATGATCAGAAATTGATGCATGTGACGGTTTGAAACTTGTAAGAATATTTCCGTCAACATATGTTTCTAAAATGACGCCCCAATTGCATTAATCTGTAGAGTATATCTTAAGTTACATTTAAATGTATAAAAGTGATATTTAAGTATCTTTAGGAAATAATTTTTATACGTAAATAAGCAACGCATATCATACAAAATATAATTATAACTCATGTAACTGATTTAAAAAATAATTCTTTTTTGCCTACACTATATATATTTTTGGATGCAATAACAAGAGTTAAAATTAAAAAAAAATCCTATAGAGCAATTTTAACCTGTAAATAAGAAATGTATCATACAAAATGTAAACTATGGTAACTGATTTAAAAAAATTTATATGCCTAGACTACACATTTTTTGTTGCAATAAAAAGAGTTAATATTATAAAATCCAAATACGATAGTCAAATCATTTGATGAATCACTTATTGGAAACAAAATGTGTAGTTTCATATAAGACAGTATCATGACATCATGTAATGAAGTTATATCTATTCCTTTATAGCAGTTTTATAAAAAATAACTCATCTCGAAAAGTAATTTGATGAACAGTGTACAGTGCCAAGAAACATTATATATATACATATATATATATATATATATATATATATATATATATATATATATATATATATATATATATATATATATATATATATATATATATATATATATATATATATATATATATATATATATATATATATATATATATATATATATATATATATATATATATATATATATGTATATATATATATATATATATATATATATATATATATATATATATATATATATATATATATATATATATATATATATATATATATATATATATATATATATATATATATATTATATATATATAAATGCAAGGTTAGATATAGAACTAAAAGCACAAGAATATATAAAAATGTTTAAGTTTAGCAATACATTTAGCGCAAAAGCAGCTAGAATAGTATTACTAAGATATAGTTAATAGTATATTTTATAAAATACAATGAATATAATGAAACAAAATACAATGAAAATGCCAAATGGAGAATAGTACATTGAAAATATTAAATGCCAAATGTAGAATATTAAATGGAAAACAATATGTTGAAAATATTAAATGGAAAATAATACATTGAAAAGAATTACATTGAAAATACTTGAAAGAAATACATTGATAATACTTGAAAGAAATTTCAAAGAAAGATAGATAGTTATAAATGGTAGATATGATTTAAATTTGATAATTATATATTAAATGTATTTTGGCAACATTGGATTTTGACTTATATATTTTAGATTAAATTCTACTTACATATTTTGGATTAAATTCTACTTCTTTTATTCTTGTTTGATACTTTGGTTTGAATTTTTGGTATGGCTTTGGGGTGTACTGGCTTTTTTAAGACATGTCTTGGGCCATTGCAGAAAAGCCATAATTATGCCAATGTGGTCAACACCCCCTGATGAAGCTGGCCATATTGGTACTTAATTCAATTTATATTCATTGTATTTTAGTATTTTATAAAATATACTATATATATATATATATATATATATATATATATATATATATATATATATATATATATATATATATATATATATATATATATATATATATATATATATATATAATCTGCTTTAGAAATATTACCAATATTGATCAATTTTATTTCTGTACATAGTAAATTCAAAATTATACATAAATCCAAAACTGAGTAAAAAGTGAAAAATGTAAGATTGAACAGAAATAAGTAAATTAGTGATTTTTCGAATAATTTATCTCACTGAAGATAGTTAACAATATTTTTTTCACTAGAATTATATTTCATGAATAAATCATCATTGTTTTTTTAATTTTATTTAATAAAAAGCTTACAGAAATGCTGATTAAATATATTAAATACTACTGTAAGCTTTTTACAGTGTGACTAGTCGTTCTTATGCTTGGAGATTTGATCTTAACACAGCTGCAAACTTTGCTTATGATAAGAGCTAATTGGCCACTGATTGGTTAAAATATGTACGGACTTTAATTAATCGGGGCTCAATTTTCCTTTTTTGGAGCACAAATTTTAAAAAGGAAAATATAACAAAAAGGAAGGATCACAATTTTTTTAATTGATTGTCATTGACAATTGTGAGGTCTGGAAGCATAAAAACGAATAGCATATGAACTAAATAATGAGATACAAATAAATAAATATAATGGCAAAAATAATACGACTGTAAAAGTAACAGCTGTTGAGCACAAAATAATAGACTTCAGCAATATACTATTAAAACAAATTTATAGCGAATATATTAAGAAATAACAAGTGTAGAGCTATATATTAAAATTTCAATTATGTCATTATAGATTATTGCCAACTATCTGGAAAAATCTGATTGCAAGTAACGAATTGCACACATGGTTATTAAGCAATTTTACAGAATCAGCAAAATGTAGTAACAATGATAAATCAGACGTCGTACACTGGCTCAGTCGAATCTGTTTCTAATTTAAACTTAAATTAACGAAAACATATATAAAATTCACACACTTATTTTTACACTTAGACGTGCACACGTTTTACAAAGTTAAAATTTTTTGAGCTGCTTTTTATAAAGGCTCGACAATCGAAAGATATTTTGTAAGGATTTGAAACCCTCCTTATCTTGTCGTTTGATAAGATTTCTTATCGATAATGCTCCTTATTCCTGATAGTGAGAAACTGAAAACAATTAAGTAACCTGTATTCGGCAGACCAGATTTGCATGCAGAAATCAAAAATACATAATCCATCTTTCATTATTAAACTGTATCTGGAATCGAGTTCGTATTCTTCCATTTTAAACACGTGGTCTCAGTAATGAGCAAAGTATTTCGTAATAGTGAAATCACGTCATGATGAGTCAAACATTTCTCAACTCTGCTGTTTTCTTTGAAAAATTTTAGAAGCATGTTTCATAGAAAGAAAAAAATCTATTATAAAACAAGCATTTGTGCTTGAAATTTATTAATTTGTTTAATCGAATTCACATCATATGTCTTCACAAAAAATTGCATAAAAATTCAAAAAATAAAAAATAAATAAAAATAAAAGTAAATGAATGCAAATTCAATAAAATAAATATAAATCCAAATGTAAACATAAATTTAAATAAAAAATAAAAGTACTTTTTTTTGAGAATCATTTTTGGTGAAATATATTTATTATATAATGAAATTATTGCAGCATTCTAATAAGTTTAGTTATTTATACAAATTGTTAAAAATTTATAAATAATGATTATATTTATCTTAAAATATCTCAGACAGATCGGAAATTCTCATATTTTAGGCAAAAATTGCGGTATTTAGACGTGTTGTAGTTTAAAAGCGGATTTCCTAATAATTTGGCGACTTGGCGAGAAATCGATACTTCTGGAAACATCCATCACCTAAGCTCTAGGACCAATATTTTTCGAGATAACCTAGAAGCTTCCAGAACCTTGGTGAAATTGGTAGATTTCTCCGCCAAGTCAGGTATAAATACCGCAGCCCGACATGGAAGAAGTAGTTTTTTGAAGACAGTCAGTGAGTGAATACGATTAGTTGTGACTGCTAGTTGTTCTCTGTCTGAGGTATTTGAAACCTGTGATTGGAAGCTGTTTTTTTATTATATCTGACGAATTGCAGCTGTATAATTGTGATTGTTACAGCGGGAATTTCGTTTATCTAGTGAGATTTTTACGAATATAAGTCTTGTGTTCATTAAGTGGTTGCTTTATTCAACTCTCAATCGACACGAACCCGTGGAGCTCGGTACAACTGGTGTCAGAAGTGGGGTTGAAGAGTTGATGCAGCGTGTCACAAGAAAAATGGATATGGATTTAATGAAAAGTCTTCTCGAAAAATTAGCGGAGCAGATGGCTGAGATGAAAGCTGGACAAGAAGATATTAAAACCGAGATGAAAGCTGGACAAGAAGAGATTAAAACCGAGATGATCAAAGAGATAAAATCTGGACAGGAGGAACTTAAGAAGGTCATTGTAAGAGTTAAAGAAGAATTCTCCAACATCATTTAGGAGAAGATGAATGCAATGGAAGATAAGGTAACTTCAGTTGAAACTAAAGTTCTGGAGATAGAAGAAAACGTCGAAGAAGCATTAGACAATATGAATAAGAAGATTGAAAGCTTGGAGAAGCAAATATCAAACAAACATGAGGAACCCAACGTGGCATTTGTGCCTTCCCTAGCCAATATTAAACTCTCAACATTTGATGGGAAATCTTCCTGGCAAGTATACAAGACCCAGTTTATGATGGTAGCGGAAGCTAATGGATGGAATCCCCGAGCCCAAGTTTTTCACCTGGCGGCTTCTTTAAGAGGAGACGCGGCTGACATCCTCGAGACGCTTCCGGAGGAGCAGAGGCACGATTTCCAAGCCCTATCGAGTGCGCTTGAGCTGCGGTTTGGAGATAAGTGCACTAAAGAATATAGCAGACTACATTTAAAGTCCCGCTATCAAAAAGCGGGTGAAAGTCTGCAAGAATTGGCTGCCGATATTCAGCGACTTTCCCATCCAGCATTTTCGGATTGCCCAGCTGAGACACGTCAAGATCTGGCTCTCCATCACTTCATCGATAGTGTGCGGGATCCGGAGATACAGAAAACACTTAGACTCGCCGATGTCAAAATCAGATCTGCCCTAGTATACGCACATAAGATAGAGGTTGCCCAGCAGGCCGCGCGTAAAGACCGGCACTCAATCAGAGCCGTCTCTGCTACTGATACGGAGTGTAATCTAAGAAAGCAAATTGAAGATCTGCGGCGAAAAGTCCGTAGCTTAGAATTGAGTAAAGGTGGCAGAAACATGAAGATTCAGTGTTGGACTTGCGGTGCAGTCGGACACGTCCATAGAAACTGCCCGAAGCGAAAAGATGGTGGAAATGATCTTCCACCACAGCAGGGAAACTAATATGTGGCCATCTCGCGGGGCTTGGTGAGAAACTCATCTGGACGCCACCCTGCATTACCCTCCAAACTGTGACAGGTAATAAAATTAACGTGCATGGAAAAGTCAATGTAAACATTGCATTTGGTAATGCCGTGTACTATCATATGGCATATGTCGCTGATATAAATGACGAATATATTCTCGGATTGGATTTCCTCAAAGAAAACCATTTCAAGTTAGATTTTAAAAATAATGAACTACACTCATGTTCTGAAGACATAGCGATTTTTAAGACGAAATATTCAGATATTAAAACAGTCCATTATATAATTGCAACGAGTGAAACAACATTACCACCGAGAACTGAGACAATAGTTTGCGGAGCTCTTTCAGAAGATAATAATTTTCATTATGGATTGACTGAATATCCAGATTCCGACAATAGCGTTAAAGGAGTACTAGTGGCTTCTTCACTCGTCGACCTTTCACGAAATGTAATCCCGGTAAGAGTTGCTAATCTAAGCAATAAGGTAAAACTTATAAAAGAAGGAGAAGTGCTAGCGACTTGCACTCCAGTGACTTGTATTAACCGAAATATTCAAGCCACACTATCTGAGCCTCCTGACACTGTAATTAATGAACTCCTTCAGAGAGCAGAGTTAGATGATAAACAGAGGAATGCTGCAAGAAATTTATTATTAGAATTCGGAGATCTCTTTTCCAAGAAATCAGATGATGTTGGGCGAACCAAATTGACGCAGCACCGAATCAATACAGGAAATCATCCACCCATTAAACAACATCCGAGAAGATTGCCATTCGCTAAGCAGGAAGAGGTAGACAATCTTCTGATGGAAATGCAGCAGAATGACATTATTGAGCCATCAGAGAGTCCTTGGGCTTCACCTATTGTTTTAGTTCGGAAGAAAGATGGTTCTACCCGATTCTGCGTTGACTATCGTCGGTTAAACAACATCACTAAAAAAGATAGTTACACTTTTCCTAGGATTGACGATACACTTGATGCTTTATCTGGAAAACAATGGTTTTCGACTCTGGATCTCAAGAGTGGTTATTGGCAAGTAGAGATACATCCTGAGGATCGAGAAAAGACTGCGTTCACCACAGGACAAGGACTTTGGCAGTTCAAGGTTATGCCATTTGGGCTTTGCAAAGCACCAGCAACGTTTGAGCGGCTGATGGAGACAGTATTACGAGGACTTTCCTACGAAGCCTGTTTGGTATATTTGGACGATATCATTATTGTAGGGCGCACATTCGAAGACCATTTAAGAAACATCCGAAAGGTGCTGGAAAAATTAAAAATGGCCAACCTGAAGCTGAATCCTTGCAAATGTAATTTATTCCGACGTGAAGTAAGCTATCTGGGACACATTATCTCTGCTGAAGGTGTAAGAACAGATCCTGAAAAGATCTCTGCTGTTAAGGACTGGGTCGTCCAAAAGATGTCCACCAATTAAGAAGTTTTCTTGGACTATGCACGTATTACAGGAAATTTGTTAAGGGTTTTTCAAGTATTGCCAGACCTCTTCACAAGTTGACAGAAGTTAAACAGAGATTTCTATGGACAGATGAATGTGAGAAAGCTTTTAAGCAACTGAAGGAGGCGTTGACATCTTCGCCCGTTCTTGCATATCCCCAGCCCGGAAAATTATTCATTTTAGATACAGATGCCAGCAACGAAAATATCGGAGCTGTTTTGTCGCAGGAAATTGATGATAAAGAATATGTCATTGCTTATTGGAGTAAATGTCTATCGAAACCAGAGCGGAATTATTGTACAACCAGGAAGGAATTGCTGGCAATCGTCAAAGCCATAGAACATTTCCACCATTATCTCTACGGAAGAAAATTCTTGCTCCGGACCGATCACGCATCCTTAACCTGGCTTTTAAATTTTAAAAATCCAGAAGGACAGGTAGCTAGATGGATTCAACGGCTCCAGGAGTTTGACTTTGAAATACGTCATCGCAAAGGAACTCTTCTTGGAAATGCTGATGCACTATCAAGGAAACCGTGTAATGAAAGCTGCCGATATTGTTCTAGAGTAGAGAAGAACTATCAGTTAGTAAATCCTTCGGTACGCCAAGTTACTGTTTCACCTCCATTGAAACCAGACCCATGGAGTGATAAAGAACTTAGAGAAGCCCAAAAAGAAGACCCAGATATAAATCCAATTTTAGAATTAAAAGAATCTTCCAGTATGAAACCAAGTTGGCAGGATATCTCCACCTACAGTCCTGCTACTAAATAATATTGGGCTCTTTGGGACTCACTCCATATAAGAAATGGTGTCTTATACAGGAAATGGGAGTCCGATGATGGACGTAATTTCAAATGGCAGCTTGTTCTTCCAAAATCAAGAATTTCAGATGTTTTGAAAGAATTGCATAGTAGCTCAACTGGAGGCCACTTTGGAGTAATGAAAACTCTACAGAAGGTTCGAGAACGCTTCTATTGGAGCAAAACTAGACAAGATGTAGAGAAATGGTGTCAATCTTGTGATGACTGTGCGGCACGTAAGGGACCAAAGAAACGTAGCCGAGGAAGGTTGCAGCTGTACAACGTAGGAGCACCTTTTGAGCGAATAGCATTAGACATTTTGGGTCCTTTACCACGATCTTCAAATGGCAACAAATACATACTAGTTGTCATGGACTACTTTAGTAAGTGGCCTGAAGCGTTTGCAATCCCCGATCAAGAGGCGACTACAGTAGCCGAGGTTCTAGTGCAGCAATGGGTTTCCAGATTCGGCACACCCTTACAAATCCATTCTGATCAAGGGACAAATTTCACCTCTGTTGTGTTTAAAGGAATGTGTCAAATTCTCGGAATAGACAAGACTCAGACCACGCCACTACACCCACAATCGGACGGCATGGTAGAGAGATTTAACAGAACCATCTTGAATAATCTCTCACTTATGGTTTCCAGAAATCAGCAAGATTGGGATTTGAAGCTACCGCTGTTTCTGCTTGCATATCGCAGTGCTGTCCATGAGACTACCGGATATACTCCTTCACAGATGCTCTTTGGTCGCGAACTTCGCCTCCCTTGTGATCTTCAGTTTGGTCGTCCACCGGATACATCTTCATCGCCAGAGGAATACCTTCGAGACCTTCAGGCACGTCTTGAAGATGTCCATAACTTCGCTCGAGACCGAATCAACCTGACGACCGAAAGAATGAAGACAAGGTATGACACAAGAGCGACAGGACATGAATTTCAAGAAGGTGACAAAGTTTGGTTGTGGAACCGGATTCGACGTAAAGGGCTTTCTCCAAAGTTGCAAGCCAACTGGGAAGGTCCCTACACAGTCCTAAAAAGACTGAACGACGTCGTGGTTCGTATAAGGAAATCATCTTCTTCAAAACCAAAGGTAGTACATTATGATAGATTAGCTCCTTATCGTAATGTAAGGTAAAAATTTGTAGACCATGGTCTCTTTGTAAATAGTATACATAATTTTAATTTTTTCTATTTTCTTGTATTTTTAGTTGCTTGTGTATGTAATGTGCTCTGTATACTCTTGAAATGTAAATTCTCTTTTATTAAATTTGGCCTCCTATCAGGGGATTGTACTGCCCGGGACGTGCAGTCCTTGAGAGGGGGCAATGTTACAAATTTATAAATAATGATTATATTTGTCTTAAAATATCTCAGACAGATCGGAAATTCTCATATTTTAGGCAAAAATTGCGGTATTTAGACGTGTTGTAGTTTAAAAGCGGATTTCCTAATAATTTGGCGACTTGGCGACAGTTGGCGAAATTCTTGGCGACTTGGCGACGCTTGGCGAGATTTTTGGCGACTTGGCAAGAAATCGATACTTTTGGAAACATCCATCACCTAAGCTCTAGGACCAATATTTTTCGAGATAACCTAGAAGCTTCCAGAACCTTGGTGAAATTGGTAGATTTCTCCGCCAAGTCAGGTATAAATACCGCAGCCCGACATGGAAGAAGTCAGTTTTTTGAAGACAGTCAGTGAGTGAATACGATTAGTTGTGACTGCTAGTTGTTCTCTGTCTGAGGTATTTGAAACCTGTGATTGGAAGCTGTATTTTTATTATATCTGACGAATTGTAGCTGTATAATTGTGATTGTTACAGCGGGAATTTCGTTTATCTAGTGAGATTTTTACGAATATAAGTCTTGTGTTCATTAAGTGGTTGTTTTATTCAACTCTCAATCGACACGAACCCGTGGAGCTCGGTACAAAATGTTACCAAAAATTACTCAAGAACTGTTGAAACATCATAATAACTCATTTTCGACAATAACTTTAATTATTTATGTTTCGGTTGGAAAAAATAATATTGATAACAATAACTCTTGCCTAGGTGTAATAATAAAGTAATAAAAATGATCATGTTTCATTATGTTCATTTTTTGCGTAAGATAAAAAATAAATAAGCACATATGTAAAAATATCAAAAATCATTTTCAGAGAAGAAATATCTTTAATGTTTTGTTTAAGTTTTGATTATGAAATGGTAATATTGGTAACTATAATTCTTGATTAAGTGCATAGTAATAAAGTAATAAAAAACTTTTAGAAGTATTTTGTTAATTTATGTTAATTATATATGTGTTCATTTTCCTCTGAGAAAAATTTGAATAGTTCCTTTTTAAATTTTTCGACTCGTACGCCAGGTAATATATTAAAAGTCAAAGTAAAGACCGATAAGAGTTATTAGGGAATTTTTTCAAATGTGAAAAGAGAGATAATTTATAGAAAATTATAAATTAAAATACATTTCTTAATATTACTAAATTAATTATATGCGTGGTAGCCAAAAAACGTTTGTTTTTTAATATCAGTTATAGAAACGTAGTATTTTTACAATTTTTAATCCTATTGCAATTTTGAAAATTAGAGATTAAAGATAAATCATTATCTGTTTTCAACATATATTTTATTTTATTGTCATGTAAATAAAGCATGTCAATTTTTGCAAATTTTATATAAATTGCTTTCCATGTAATCATTATATTTGCATAAAAATATTTTTGTATGTTTTTACAGGGTTCTTTTAAATATACTTTGTTTTCTTGGCATTCAAAATAATATCATTCTAAAATACGTTATTGAATTTTTTAAATTCATCTTGTTTTCTGGTATACACAAAATATATTTCTTAGAGGAAGAATAAGAATATTATTGCAGCATTCTAATAAGTTTAGTTATTGATACAAATGTTACCAAATATTACTCAAGAACTGTTGCAACATCATAACTCATTTTCGACAGTAACTTTAACAAAATAACTTGCTTCCTGTGGTACAACTGTTAACTTTTATTAATAACTGATAATTTTTCTGTTAATTTTTACTGATGATAAATTAATGGGAATCATCAAGGATTTTTATTTCATTGAGGTTATTAATTTAATATTCAGTTACATTAAAACTAAAATATCTATGGAATACATTACAAACGAAATTAATTTGAATTAAAATCAACATACAAAAGTGATTCAATGGCATTTCTTTGGAAAAGTTAGAAAGTTACTTTCTCTGTGTTAGTTAAATAATTTTATTGGATGAAAATGCAGATAAAAATATAAAATATTCAGAAAACTGATATTGGTAATTTATTAATACTGAATTTTAAAAATGAAGAAAAATCGAAATAATTACTTTTTTAACATTTTACATCCGATTATTTCTGTGATAGTCGGAAGCTTCTTGAGACGACATCCGGGCATTACTTCCTCTACCCCACCATCCTTTACGACCGGGGAGAAGAAGGGTAACAAGGACGGAATTTTTTTTTAGTTTAAGTTTGGAGTCGAATTCCTGCGGGGGTACAGGACAGAGAGGACCTCGCCTTGTAACGAAAATGGCTGTGTTTTAGGCTCCCTAAGCATACTTAAGATATAGCATTATTATGCTCGTAGAGACGCCTGTCTCTTTTTGTCTAAATAACCAATTAGTTTGGCTTCTCAAGCAGTTTTATTAATAAGTGCTATGTTATTAGAGACATCAGTCTCGAAACTAATGATTAATCATTCGTTTGGGCTTCTTAAGCCAGCTTTATGTGTAATTCTTCTGAATATTTGAAACGCCAGTCTCTTATGAATATATTTATCGCCTTCACAAGCCATTTTTTGTATTTTGTTAGGCGATGCTTAGAAAATAAATTAAAAATTAGCATCTGACATAGTGTTATCGCATTCTTTTCTCCAAGATCTACGAAATAGAAATTCTTTCCCAACGGATTACCATTTCCGATTTAGAAGGAGGGAGAACTTCACTATTTCTTTTGAAAGTAATTCAATACACTCTTAAAACTTGAATGTCTCCTCAAATTATTCATTCTAACAAAACTGCAATATGTAAATCAGAAATCTTATAATTAGAATACTTCCTCAATGAGAAGTATAAAAATAGATGGTTGAAATAAATACTTGCTGTAAAAGACTATGAATTTTGCTGAGATATTAGAAATGAAATCTAAGATAATCACTTCGTAACTGTGATGTTAAAGAATCACTTAATAAATAAACTAAATTAAAAGCTATTATAGACTAAAAATCATGACTGACGTGTTGTAAAACTGTATTGAAATATCTAAGCTTGAATTAATGATTTACGGAGTTTGGTTACATATTTGAATTACACATTTAGTTTCCAAAAATAAATAGAGAAAGTTAATCAATACGAGCATACTAAATGGATATTTGTGATCATGCAATAGACGGCTCACATTCTCTTAGTAGTAAAATCACGATCTGTGAAGAACAGAGAACCCGAATTCGATCCTAATTACTGCAGGTTAAGGATGGTGAGAGGTTCTGGGCTACTTTCTGCAAGCACATCTGTCGAGGTTGCTACTCGAGAATTTTATTGTTTCCCTCTTTTATGACATAAATATTTCCACTGTGTGTCAAAACTTCTTTCGAAGGGAAGATACATCGTATGCTCAAATATTGTGCAACAGTTTTAGTTTACAGGCCTTCTTGTGATAAATTACAAGACTACGAGCACAAGGGAATGGAGTTATTAATAAAATTCATTCATCCAATTCCCGTGATATACAATCAACAGAAATCTTCCCCTAGTTAACAGAAGATGGTCATTTCTTCTATTATATTTATAAGCTTAACATATATGGGATTCATAGCAGTCATTAGCTATTTCTGTGTTTGAAATGGAGATATTCAGTTATAATTATTCAGTTATTTGAAATGGTGATATCAATTCGTCCAAGAGACAAGTGCTTTTCGAAGAAATTTCGCGGATGGGTCCCGGTTTAGATTCCGAGGTGATAACAGGCGCATCTAGTTGATGAGAAAGTGGAACATTATTGAATTTTGAAGTAGATCCATATGACTGTCTTTCATAAAGCCATCGTGAAATTGATTCATTCGGATAAAACAGCATGTTTGTTCTGAAGGAAGCAAGTAGCATGATAAAACAGCATGTCTGTTCTGAAGTAGTTTATGTGGACATTCATGGTTCTCCGGGAAGAAGCGGACACGCTCTGTTCTGGATCTGTAACAACCATAATGCATATTTCAAACCTTAAATCAAAGCAGAAAAGAGCTTTATCCAATAAAAATGGTAAATCTAAAAGATTGAGGACTCTAGATGACAGTAGAATCAACCAAGAACGAACAGCAGTAAATAATTATGTTTAGGTAGTTAATCAAATGCAAATAGTTCATTCATCTAAAAAATTAAAAATAAATAAAATATTTTAGGAAAATGAGTCATTAATTTCAATCATACTTAACCCTTTGTCATGATCACATTAGATTTGCAAGAGCAACGTTCCTCACTTTCAACAGAACTGATAAAGAATATCGTATATACGAAGAAAGCATTTTACAGGTTGTATTGATTCTAGGAGTTGATCATTCTTCTTACTAAAGGTGCTCGAACAACCTATTCAAAAATGGACAATTTTATTCAACATTTATTTATTTGTATTACCTATTACATCATTATTGACTATTGATGCATTTAGAATGAATTTATATTTCCTTCCCCTCCAGATCGATATCAAAATTGGGGGAGTGGATACTCTGGTGGTACCCTCTATCGGAGGAGTTTAGAGCTAAATCGTACTTTCACCTTCATGGTGCTCTGGCTGAGCGAAAGAAACACCTTACGATTTAAATTCGCATAGCCAACAGTATAGCAAGCATGCCTTGTCTAAGTGTCATAAGTAACAACAACAAAATTAATTTATACATATTCCATATTGGATAGTATCAATCATTTAATTTCATTGAAATATATAAATTTTTATAATACTTTTTAGTTTCTTTAATTTTTGAAAAATATTATAAGCATATAAGATAAACGAATCATTTTTATGTGTTCAGAGTACTTCATAATAAGTTTTTTAAGTCACAGATCCAGCGGCATTAAAAAATTCATTAAGCAAATTTTAAAGAACTCATCTTTAAATCTACAAATAAAGTGAAATGAAGCCAAGTTTTTAGAAGGATTCTTAAGCAACTGACTTAGTATACGTATTGCTTTCGATATTACATCGGTGTGTCTGAATATATAATATTTTGTATAAATCATTAATATATCTACATTTTGTTTTGTTCACTTAAAAAAAATAAAACTTTAAGACTCTATTATTATTATTTTAACATTAATTATTGTGATCTGGCAACAGATATTAATGTAGAATGATGAATTTAAGTACATAAACTTATAAATGTAAGGGGTATTAGTCATGAGCAAACTCGGAGTCACAACAAAAGCCATACTGAGAGAGAATGTGCAAGTTAAAAACATGAAATTTAATTTTCTTTTGGTGAAAAATAGTAGTAAGAAAAAAGAGAGTATAGCTCTTTTGACTAAACCATCGTCTACTGCTACACGAAAGTATTTAACATCATTTGTTGGTAATGATTAATGAATAAAAAACGCTGTAATGTAAAATAAACTTTACATTTCTGTGTTTGAAATATTTCTCTCTTTCTTGGGTAGTTAACCTTGAATTTCATCTTAGAATTATCATTTGCCAAAACTTTTTTTTTTAAAAAAAACTTAGCTCGTTTTATTTTTCGATATTTTTTTAATATTAAAACATAAAAGAACCCTTTAGATTTAAATTTCAATGTTAAAAATAATATAATTTAGACAACTTTATTTTTCTGAATATAAGTTTAAATAGGTTTAAGTTAACGTAAAGATATTAACATCATTTTGATATAATTGACTTATTATGATATGTTGATTTCTCATATAAAATATTACGTAATTTGGCTCATTATAAAGCGTTTTGGTGATTGTAAAAATTTGTAAAAAAGATTGTAAAAATTATTTGTAAGAAAGAAGCTGAATAGATTTGTGAAAACGTAATCCTTGATAATAGAAAAGGCAGAATTTACAAATCATTTATTGCAGATATTATCTTATCTCGCTTTTTAATTTGCATTTCAGATAAAAATGCAAGACTTATTTAAATTTTTAAATTTTTCGTATGTATTGCAATAGTTTCGTGATTGTTGGATCTATCTCATTGTGGAACAATGCGGCAAGCTGAAATATTACGATTAGTAAGAAATTATACTTACAAAATCATTTTTATCAATATCGTCTTGAAATAGAGATTTTTGATGTAAGATTAAAAGTAGATAACTTTTACTATATGCTACTACATTCTGATTTTGTTAGTTGTTACTTTTATTTTGCTAATTCAGAAAAATTGCTTGGAAATTGCTATGAAATCTTTGCAGCTCCTGTTTAGTGTCCTTTTAATTTTCCTAAATTGTGTCTATTATTATATAATGCCTAATTATGACCAAATTTTTTAAGCATAATATTTTTGTTTAGTTTTTTAATTTAAATAATTGTCCGAATTATATCCTTTTTTTAAAAAAAAATTCCACATTTACATACATAAAAAACTTTTTAATAACACATACACACACAGATATATATATATATACATATATATATGTAATTACTGAAGATACTTCTGTTAATTTCAAACTGAATTTCATCCTAAAAAGATTGTAAAACTAACGGAGAATATTATGAATTATTCAACTGAAAGATTCATTATCAAGTAATTTTATGTTCAATAATACAAAAGTAGTTAGATCAATAGAAATTTTATTTCTGAGGTCGCTATGACTTTAGTTGGAAACAGAAATTTTGGCAGTTTTTAAAATTGACAAGATACGAAACCTTTTTTCTTGTTTTATACATTCCTACACGTATCCAGAAAAATTAGCCACGATGAACAATTTCTAGAAACTGGAAATAAAAAAATCAGGCACAAAAAATTTATGACAAACTATAAAATAACCATGAAATACACAAATTTTGGTCTCAATTATTTTTTCTCGCTAGTTAATAAAGATCTACCTTCCTTTAAATAATGAAATTGTCAGTTTCTAATGTGATTGACAACTATATTTTTGTATTTATATATTCATTTTTACAAGGTCAAGTGCTAAAATTTTTGTTAGTGTAAAAGGTAATGAATTCATTTTTACATTGAAATGTTAATTACCTGCCAATGTTGAAGACTTCTTTACAAGTACATGATTCTGTAAAACGAGAATATCAATCCTTATTAGGATTTTTTCAAATGATGGAATAAGTCTGAAGTCAAGTGTCTAAGAAAATAAAAAACATTAATTAGTCATAAAAATAGTATATGAAAAACACATCCACATTATAATTACTATGATTTCTATTTATAACACAAATTAAAAGTTTGGCTTCAAATTTATCTCCTTAAAAAATACTTCATACTTTAGATTCGGTGAAAACATCAAATAATGAAATCATTGTGAAATTGAGAGTTCTGAAAGGACAACTTTTAAATAGATTCTGTTTCAATAATTTGAATAATAAACAGATAATGAAAATAAGACATATTTCCACCATTGAAAAATACAATATGACTAATTTTCCGTAAAAACTGAGCTTCGAATAAGAAAATATTAATAAAAATTAAATTTTAAGCCAATTAATAAAAATTTTAATAAAGAAGTAAGATGGAGTATTCTAAAATCTCCATAATAACTAAGCTGCCGGAGAAAATGAAAAGTAAGTTGGAAAGCATGACTGTTATAGTTACTTATAACTGCTTTATAAATAACTACAACAGTAATTTATACATGCAGTATATCATTATATTAGATTAGGGAATAAGCTCGTAGAGATTTTACCAAAGACTTTTATTTAAACAAAAAAAAAAACAATAATTATATCAATTATATATTAGCCATTGCTGTTTACAACTTCTTCCCACCTCTCGACCAATTTGTTGATGCCGTTCCGCCAAAAATCAGCTGGTCTGGTGTCAAAGAAATTGTTGAGCCAGTTTTTAAGGACCTCTTGGTGCACTGGGAAATGCTCGAAAAGAATGCCACAGTCAACAAGGAGCTCTACATGCCCAGCTACACCGCGTGAATGAGGCTATTCGACTGAAAAGACCTGATCACGCGACATGGTCAAACCATACTCCTTCACGACAACGACAGGCCTCATGTTGCGCAAGTCGTCAAAGTTGCACTCCAAGAGCTCGAATGGGAGGTCCCACAGCACCCAACATATTCTCCGGACTTGGCACCGATCGATTACCATCTTTTCCGCTCCTTGTAAATCCATATGAAGGCTGTTACCTTCGATAACAAACAGGTCCTCAAAAACTGGTTGAACAACTCCTTTGTCACCAGACCAGATGATTTTTGGCGGAACGGCATCAACAAATGGGTCGAAAGGTGGGAAGCGGTTGTAAACAGCAACGGTGAATATATAATTGATTAACTTATTGTATAATTATTGTTTTTTGTTTAAATAAAAGTCTTTGGTAAAATCGCTACGAACTTATTTCCCAACCTAATATAAATATTTATGATTTGTTAGGAAAATCACGGTGTAAGTTTTACGTTTAACGTCAGGATGATCCGCTTGGGATGAGCTTTACCAGTTTAGGTAGAGATCACTGGAGAATTCAATATTTTTTATAATTACAAAAAGAGGCTCTTAAGCCCTTCTAAACAATAACTAAACAAAAGGAAAAAAATTAGGTAAAACAAATTAAAATATTTATTTCAATTATGAAGGATAAAAGTAACTGATGTTCACGATATACGTGTCAATAATTATTAATTCAATCAAATAAAATAATCAGCAATTTTTTGGTAAGCTATTGCAAATAACAATATTATAAAAATTTTCATTCATAAATGGAATGAAATTCATCTATAAATGATACTAAATATTTATCATAATATTTACCAATTATCAAGTTTCTACCTCAAGTAGTTTTTAAAGTATTCATATTACATCCTTCTTTTAGTTTGTACACTATTTAAAGAAGATTATTATTTTTAGTAATGTGGTTATGATTTAAAACTACTTAAGAGTAGGTTTCTTTAATTATTTTCTTTCTCACGAAAGAAATGATATTGAATAAAATTTAAGATGTCGAACATTTCATTTCCAATCACTTTGACTTGATTGTGAAAGTTTCTTGGTTTTAACAGGAATGTTTTTCCCACTTCACCGGAGGGAATTTGAAATCAAGCTTCAGTCTAATAGTTTTAAAATCAGTCGGCTTATGCAGCATATTTTTTAAAAATCTTTCAGCCAATAGAGTTAATACTGTTTACTTATTTTTCCTGTGGTGACATCATGCTTAAATTACAAAATTGTATACATAATTACTTCAGGAAATGAAAGTTTCATTTAGGTATTACGATTCCTTTGAATTTTGTAAGAAATCCATTCAATCTTTACCTTTCGCTTTTATTTTTTCATGGAAAAATTGTTTGCTTCTATTGAAAAGGTGTCTAGACGTGTCTCGTGGTAGGACAGAAGATGTTTTGTTTCATAATTGAATTTCAATTAAAAAATAAAAATGAAATAAGAATTATTTTGAATGCTAAAGCATTATACAGAGAACACTCTTATCTTTGAAAGGCACAAACTTATTTATCATGCTGTTTTAGTGAGTAATATTAAAAATAAATATCATAAATAGCTTATATCGAGATCTGAATTCATTAAAAAATTAATATTTTATAAATTTGGTACAAAATGTCAAATAATTTGTCATTCAAGCAAAAATCTCATTCGAACGATCGATCGCGTTTTATATATTTATGAAACAATAAGTTTTATGATATTTTACTCATTAGATATTAATTAAGATTGGGCTATAAAATGTTATTGAACCATTGGAATGACGTGTTTAAAGCTAATGATTTTAGCAAGTATATATTCAGAAACATATAGAGTTGTCACGCAGGGTAGAATCAGATCTATCGTTGGATTTTCTTCATTATTTAACATTCTAAGGGAAAATAACGGATTCCAAGTATCAGCTTAAGAATAGAAAGATCTTATCTGTGGCTCTGGTAATGAATGACTCATTGAGTCTATCTCCAAAAATCAGCTCTCTTATTGTTTTCTAGAATATTCTACGATTACCTTTCTTGGTGGCAGATAAGTATAATTGGACCTCGAAGTTATACATATTTTAGTTTATGTGTTTGTTTGCTTTATCTTTTGCAAGTTAATGAAAGGTAAAAATATATCCAGTTAATAATTTAAGATTAAATCAAAAATCTTAATTAAAAATTAAACTACCCAATTGTTTTTTTAAATTTTGAAATGCATGCGAGTTTCAGAAATTCCGTTATACTTATTCTTATGTTATGAGTTTTAAACATTAAAAAGACTAGAAATCCTAGGGTAATTTCGTGAAATCGCATTAGTGTTGAGATATATAACTGGAATATCCAATTAATTATGGAACATATTATTTGTTCTATGATACGAGAAAATTATAACTAAATAGCAATAAAATTTATATGGAAAGGATTGAAATAAACAACATGAACTTTACTTTTAATACTCTTTTAAAATTTCCGACCAACTTAAGTGATAACAATTTCGTATTTTTTTGGAACAAAATCTTTTATTGGGAAAATATCCTTCAAATACAGTACGAAATAATGTTCTCAATTAAGACAAATTAAAACTATAAATGTTTATTAAACTCAGTAACCAAACTTATAATACCGAAAACAAAAATCATTATAGACTGTGTTGTAACTGAAGCCTTTTTTCTATATACAAATGGTTCAACATATCAAAAAATATTTGATAGAAAAGTGATCTATTTATAAAAAATTAGTAAAAATATTAATGTCGCATATTTAAATGTTCAAAAATTAATCAAAAGTTTTTTAAAAAAATAAATATAATAAATGAAATATGATAATGAACTTTATAACAATCAAATGTAAAAACAATTTATTTGTACTTTATGCATATTTATTTACATAAAGAAATCGTTTCCATATAGATAAATTAATAAATATTTAATAAGATAAAAGAAAGCGATATGAAAAATTTGTGCTAATGTATTGAAATTAAGGATCTCACAATTACAAATAAAAAAACACAATTTCCGACATAAAATATTTAAAATATAAAGTGTAAAAAGATAATGAGGAAATGATAAAGAAGAGAAAAATAAGAATTAAAAAAATAAAAAGCCGTAAAAAAATAATGCAATCAAATTGAGGTCATTTCTTGGTATGATGATAATAATTTCAACTTACTTTACGAAAAGTTTAGAAAATATTTCGAAAAAAGTACTTTCAAATTTATAATTATTTTTATCTTAGCAATTCAAGGCTATCTCTAAGAAGAAAAAAGATCTTAAATGTTTTTTTTTTATTTCTACTTATGTAGACTTATAAATTTCATTTCTGAAAAATGTGGAACCTCATTATAATAGAAAAACATGTGAGCTCATGGAAACGTTACATTAGTTGTCTCCAATAAGAAGTACAAGCAATTGTTACATTCTTTATTAAATAAATATTAATAAGAATGAATAAAGAAAGAGCATTGTAAAGCTTTTTATTTTTTGTGAATTCGTGAATATAAATGAGATTTATAAAATTCCACATACTCACACATTTTTTAATGGTATAGAGTTAAGTTAGTATAATGTCACTCGATCTGGTTATATTACATTTTATTATATTCGAGAGGAAAATTATCTGTATTTAAGAGGACTATTATAAAAGAAGAATGTTTTCAACGAGAAAAACTTTGGTATTAATGCTTTAAAGCATCAAATAGCACTTTTTGAAGTAATACCGCCAGATTATTTCAAATTCAATTTTGTTTGCTTATACACAAAAATTTAAGCCTAAGCACAATAAAACAAAACACTTAATAAAAATTAAAAAAAGAGAAATCAATGGAAGATTTAAATACGTCAATTTGTTTTTTTTTTCCGTAATTATTTTATAATTTGAAAGGAGATGAATTTATTATTCGAGATGCTACAAAAATCTTTTCAATATAAAACTATGTCTGACAGACATTCAAAAATCTTATTTTTCAACTTGATTTTAAAACAAGATACTTCAATAGATTTTATAAATATAGGAAAATATATGGAGAAAATCCCATATTGAATGCTGAGATAGTTTAAAAATATTATTTGAACGAGGTTTTTTTTTCTTTTATGTGTAACTTCTAGAAAAAAATCTTTATGGACTAGATTTTTAAAAAGTCTTTCAAAAAATTACCATTTTTCACGAGACATAAAAATTGATTGATTGTTCACCCATTAAATGTTGAATGCATCCAAGAGAGTAATATCTTTTATTAGTTAACCTGCGATTCCATTGCTTACTTGCATGCGTTATGACTCAAGTAGTACCTGTTGATTATGAGGTTCATGAAAAAGTTTCTGAACTTGATAAATTAGTTGTATGCAAACTAAATATTTCTCGAAATAGGAAGACTCTATGAATAATAAAAAAGTGAGGAAAATAAAATATAAAATAAATAAAATAAATAAATAAAAAGTAAAATATAAATGTAAAATAAGATATGGAAACATGTCTAGAAAATCAAAAAATGTGATGCTATTGAAGTATATATTTTGTACCACTCTTAAATGTAGATATACATAAGTGTACACGAATTATTTATAAATTGTAAATTTTATAAAGTATACTTTTATGATATACATTCAAAATTTTGTAAAAATCATTATTACGTATACATTTGTTTTTATTTGAGTTTTTATTGCATTATAACTATATTCTGACATAATAATTGAATTTTACGCATTTTTTCTGAATACCATATTTCTGACATTCTTCCTAGCACATTTAATATTAATTTAAAGTAACTAGTCTTAATTAATTTCTATACTTTTTACTAAATGAATCAATAATTATCTTTCTTATACTAATTAAAAGCAAAGGTAGCAATACTGACGATTATAAATCTACGCTATTAATGCGATAAGTTAAATGCATAATTAAAAAATGCAGGAAAAATTATCTTCGGTAACTATTGACACTTAATGAATTTTAATCTGAAACTTGAAGACCAATGAATTTAAAGTAGGTTATATACAGAATTATTGAGTTTAAAAATGGTGAGAAAACTGTATCATGTTAAAAAGATTTACGGTAAAACAAAGGATATAATATTAAACAACTAAAGCAATTTTTTTAAAGTGATCATGTTTAATCTGCTTCTAGCAAAATAAAAGTTAGAACTAAAGTAATTACTGTAATAATTATTTCAAACCATAATAACATAAACATAAAGTACGCAATTTCAAAGTTCGTAATAAATGATTTTATTATAACCATGAAATTGTTAAACAAAGAATTATTGATAGGCACATTTTGGTTTTCAGTGACGGAATTTGTTAGACTTTAAATTTGTTAGATTTGTTAGAGAGGAATTAAATGATACTCAATAGGTAAGAGTCTGTTGGTGTCAAGAAGATAAAGGTCATTCGACTCTAATTGGTGAAAGCCATATTGTTTGCAAACGTGAAATAATGGTTTCAAGGACAATCAGATACATTGGAAAATCACCCTCACTTTGGATTAAAAGAGCAGTGAAAGCACAGCGATATATTGATGAGGAGATATATATAAATTTACCACTTTATTTTCAGCCACTGGAAAGTAGCATTTTTTAGTGGGACAACTGGAGATCACTCTTAGCATTTGTCAATGGCACTTGCTTGCGATATTTTATGATCTTTCAGCGATAGAACTTGTCTGAGACCAGACTGACCTTTGTTTGTCTGTTATACACCAATCACGGCTGGTGAATAATCTGTAGAGAATTATTTGGTACAAACGTACTTGCTTTCCTTGACACCATCGGTACTTCAATTTAATCTCTACCTCACAGGGTGTCGACTTGCATCATCTTGAGAGGTTAACATACATTTTACTGATTATTAGTCATATTTCATAATATATTTATTCGATTCTCTGGCTGTGTCAAGTCAGTCTTTCATCTCTTCAGTGGGTCGATTAACTGAGTATCAAACATGCTTGAAAACTAAACACTGAGGATTTCATGTTAGACTGTTTCACACCTCAGCGCCCTAGGTCAGGAAAACAGTTATGAGTATTTGTAGGGCTTAACCCATGTTGGATGGTCGAGACACAGGTTTACACACACACACACACACACACACACACACACACACACACACACACACACACACACACACACACACACACACACACACACACACACACACACACACACACACACACACACACACACACACACACACACACACACACACATGTGTGTGATTTCATGACACACACACGAAAATCTAGTTTGCTTAACCTTCAAAGGTCTATATATGAATTGGCAATCTCCATTTTCTAGAATACTTCTATAAAAGAGGAGCACACGCGGATACACGAGAGGAATCACCTTTCAGCAGGGGCAAATTACATTTCCAATGCTTGTATATATTTTTTTATTCCTTCAATTTGTAAATAGATCTGGATTTATATGTTTGTTTCTTAATAAATAGTAAAAATGTAAACCCAGAAAATTATAAAATGTTTCATGTTATTTCATATACCTGAAATTTTCGAAACTTTTATCTTTTGTTCAAGGTGAGTCTTATATAATGATTTATTTCTTTATACGAGTAAAATTTAAATGATAATTTTTCTGAATATTTTATGTATATCTGGCTTAAAATTTAAATATTAGAAATATTAGAGAATATCAGAAAATTAAAAAATATTAGAAAATATTAGAGAATATCAGAGATAGGATTATAGTTTGATTTTTAGTTCTGAGGCATTCGTTTCGATGCAATGATTGCGCGACTGAGTGGCGTAGTGGTAAGAAGTTTGCTTTCCGGTCCAGCTACGGTGGTTTTACCCAGGTGACGCTGCAGCTGCATGCAAGCTATGATTGAAATTTAAGAAACCATTTTGAATAAGTCTGTTTTTTGTAAAATCTAATTCAAATAACATATGATTATTCCCACAACAGGGACACTTTTTATTCTCTTTGTTGATAACTATGTATTCTATATTTTTGGAAATTAAGGGATTTCATGACAGAAATCCTTAATGCACAGACTTGCTATGCGAATAATAACATATTAATTAGGATCGACATAAAATAAAGATTCAAAAAATAAGAATGATTTTATGTGGATAACATTTAAAAACTATCAAGCCAAAAAGTAGTGCATGTAGTACAAAAAAAAAATAAAACAAATAAAGGGACTAAATGAGTAAAAAAATACCTTTAATTTAAGAGTATAGTTCACTGTGTGCAATAAATTAGTCTATAAAATTCACTTATTAATTTCCTTTACTACGACAAACTTTCATGTTATTTTTAATTTTAGTGCTGCCATCTATAGGGAATATTTATTACCATTTACTTATAAACGTTTCAAGATTACTTTTATTGTATAAATTTGTTGCTTGAATATTCATATTCAAATTCATGCAATAAATATAGTAAATATTCATGCAATAAATTTACAAGTACGAAAACATTTTGAATAACAATGAATGAACTAAAAGAATTTACTCATTTTCATTTCATCCATTTTTACTACATTTAAATACTTTATTTTATTCAAAACACACTTTCTAACGATAAGAATGAAGGTTATAGGATCAATAACTGTAGTTTAACTCTTTTGAATCATGCAGTTTCTTTTACAAATCTTTTATTAAAATGTTTAAAATATCTGCTTTTAATTTTCAAAACAAAATCACTTTGAATTCCCCTCCCCGTATTGTCTTCTTTACATTAAACTATAAATACCTTACTTGTTTATATTAATTTTAAAATTTCAAATGCTATGAAAAGAATACTTGATCTTAATAGTCGGACTAAATACTCATTGTTTGATAATTGATTGATTGATAGAACTCATATTTATTTATAGAGCTGATGAGAGATATATGTTTACATATTCTACATATGTGTCTGTGCTTATGTGAATTTTAAATTAAATTTATATTTAAATTTAAGTCATTTTTATGACGTTAAGTACTGTTTTGTGTTTTAATCATTCTCAGCTTATCTTAAAAATTTAACGTTTATTTATTATATTTATAGTCGAAATAAAGTTATATTTAAATATTGTAGTGCTGCCATCTAGTTTTCATTAGTGATACTATTTTGATTAGTAAATTTTTTAATGTTTTTTTGACATTTTTCAGTTGATTTTGAAATTTTTCTGATAATCTGTCTGAAAAATGATTATGTTTTTAATGTATATACATTTATGATAATAGAACTAAAAATATTCATAGATGAGATTGAAACATTCCGTTTTAGATACATAAAAGTGACACAATGTTAATAAATTTCTTTATTAGATCTCATATTTAATTTATATGATGCAATTAACCTACCTATTTTAAGAGTCTGTTTTTACGAAAGTACTTTGTTACAAAAATTTCTTATTTATATCATTTCATACATATTTTATCGTATTTATACTATCCAAATGATATTGTAAAATTGTAGGAGAAATACTAATAATCTTGATTTCGATTAATATGATGGTTGTAATTTATTAATTATGAAGCTTTTGTTAGATTAAAGCTATATTTCAAATGTTAAACTCTTTATTTAAAATTGAAAAAAATTAGAAGTTGAATGAAAATGTAACTTTTGTTTTCTGTTGGAAATAAAGTTATATTTAAAGCTATATTTTGAGTTGCTTTTTTTACAAGTCTAAAATACTCCAAATTCTCAAAAGATTATACTTTAAATATTTCTAAATAAAATTAGTAGAATGAAATAATTTTAAAAACAGTTAATTTTTTAAATAAGTAATATGTCGATTCTAAATTTATACGAGTAAGAGAAAAACTTTTTATTATTTTGTCATTTGATAAATACAACATTCATGCAAAATTACATTGATTATAAATTTTAAGCAGAAAGGCTTTAAATTTCGTTACTCTAAATTTAATACTGTTGTTTATTTTTCTCATTTCATTTGGATGGAATAACCTCATAAAATAATAATTTTTTGGTTATTATTTATAACTTAAGTGTTTGTGCAAAATAATATAAATGACGTAAAGAAGTATTTCCTTTCCTTAATGCATTTTATGTAAGGCATACTCCAATAATGCATTTTAAGTTTTCTCTAATAATGTATTTTGAGTTTTCTAAACTAATGCATTTTAAGTTTCCTCCAACAATGCATTATTAGCTCAATTTTCTGACCAATTGGGTGTTGTAAAGTTCTTGTGACGTATGAATATATTAATCTATTAATAACTCCATTATCAAATATTCACACAGAGACCGTTATATATTAAAAGAATTATTATAATGTTCCTTAAGCAGAAATATCACATGAAATAAGGGCTGCATTTAGGGAATTGATTCTAGAAAACGGAATCCCTGGTTGGATTATAATGTCAACGAAATATCTTGAAAAAAACATTTGACGAATTTTTGGTTTACTGTAGAAAAAATGTTAGAATAATATTTATTATTATTTGGCTTTAGTAAAATTTTAAAAAACACACAGTAAATGATCTAATCTACAAACTTTATTTTTTTTATTTGGGAAAAAAACCCGTATAATATTTTATAATTGAAAATTCATTCAGAAAAATATTTTATCCTCTTTTGAAGGTAACACATATTTTATACTAAACCCAACATCAAAATAACTAAAGAAAAATTATAATTTTTTGTGTGAAAATGTTTAGAGAATATATGAACATAACTTGTGCACAAGATACAGTTGTTAGAGCAGTGTATATTATTATGATTTCACGAGATTGTTAGTATTACATTAGGAATAAAGCTTATTCTCGGATTAATAATATCGTAATAATTTTTGCACTTCTAGTTTTTGCATTCTGAAAGATCGACACATGTTTACAAGTGATTAGGATTTCTATGTGATTGTAGTTAAAATTAAAAAATTTTTTTTATGTTTCAAAATAATGCGTTCCAACAAAGCATTGGCATTCAGAAAAGTACTAAATAAATTGCACATAATTGTGCTTAAAATAAACTTTAAAATAGTTTCCAATTTTTAGTAAAAGTTTATTCAAAATCTTAATGTACAGGGATCATGAATAAAATTAATTAAATGACCCTACTTTAGAGTTATCTGTAGACTAAACTAATGCTCAAAGAAATATGAAATTTTCTCTGGAACATAAGAAACTGATGAGAATTTATTTGAGCAAATAAAAAAGGCTCATAAAATTGCCACCAGAGGAAGTTTTCTCATGTGAATTACGCATTAAAGATTGATTTTTTTAAAATTTAGATTTCTTCATGTTTTTATTCATATATCACTCTATTACAATGATTTTTACTCCTTAAATTGTATAATCTCTACTGTGGATTGTAGAATTTATTAAAATACTGAAAATACTCATTTAATTACACCTTTGACAACAGCTGTCATTGATCATACTAGCTTACTTTTCTCAACTGAAGCATAAAAAGAATAAATAAACAGTCACTCTGACAATTTATACGAAAAAAAAACAAAAAATTTAGGCAATGAAATGTCTTTCAATGCTGTCATCCGAAACCTCATAATCCTTTTAGACAAATTTTATCTGATCTTAAGGACAACATTTTACGAAAGCACATAACATTTCACAGAACACACTGAGATTAACTGTTGAACAATCTGTTTTACGATTTTATATAATAGTTGGAAATGATGACCGTAATGTTAAACTCGTTTTGTTGCAATGAAATTATTAACGTAAATGTATACTTATTGCGTAATTCACTACAAATAGTCAACCTGTGGCGAAATTTTTGAGTTATTTTCTTTCATTCGCGATCGAACGAATTCCTTAAATTGCCCTAACTTTCTGGGCAACAATTTCGCCTGTAGACAGTTTAAAAAAATTAATGTTGGCATAAGCAAGGCATTAGCTTTAAGATTTAAGAGAGACTGTTTACAAATATTACAATTATTAATTTAAAATTATATTAATTAATGAAATTTTTAAAAAATTAAATCGTCAAAGACGATTTAAATTAATTATAAAGTGGATGTTTTCTCTCGTCTTTCACATTTATTTCAATTGTCAACATGTTAATGGGTTGAATCAATGAAAAATGGCTTCTCAAACTGCGTGTGATGCTTTGCTCTTTATATAAGAAATCGTTTTATTAACAAAACGGGCACAGATGCCGTATGATTCCAGGATGCCATATTCTGTGTTTAGTAATTACTTTGGCGGATTTTCTTATGTATCTGGCAACCTCGCTTTTATTACGTCATAGATATGGAGACCTATAAGAATTATGTAGAAAATTCTATTTTGTCAACCCTAATATTTACGTCGTCGCGCATGTCACAATACATCCTCTTGGCAACATTTCTTCATCGTCAAAAAAATTTGGCATCCCGGATTATACGGCATCAGCACCACAAAATGAATTTCGACAATATTCTCAGAAATTCGAAAGTGAACTTTGCTTTGTTTGCTGTTTTTCGAAAAATGCGATTTGAAGGCAGGCATCGAATTTGTTGACAAGTCGGATTTACCATACCATTTCAATACCATGTGTGACATAGATGAAACGTTTTCTGATGTCATGGATGCTTTAAACCAATGAAAATTGTAAGTATCGTAGTTATAATCTTAACTGGAACGAAAGAAAAAACCACTTATGGTTAATAAGGTAATTTAATTATAGTTATCTTATAGTTCACTTTCATGTTTAAGATCTTAATAGATATTGTATAACATCGTAATTATTAAATATTTTCCAGAATTGAAACAAATATCATTCAATATCTGAGTGTATCGAGAGTTTAAGATATCAGTAAGTGTGTACAAGAAAGCATAAAATTTAATTTAATGAAAAAATAGTATGGAATTAAGGACTTTTATTTGAAACGCTTTTTTACTTGGAAGATTAGTAATTTCGAGGCGAAATTACTTCATTCACCTTACACTTTAAGCTTACAAAAGCTCACAAATTGTGCAGTTTCAGAAATGCTTCATTCGTTACCACAAAAATAAATCACAAACTCTTTTTCACATCAAATTAAAGGCATATTTTACTGATTACAGCAATAAAAGAATGTTCTATAATAGTCCAAGTTCCAACTTTTGTATCTATCCCACTACTGGAGTGTTACACGTCGTTATTTGACAAATTATAAGTTGTTGATCTCTGAAATAAGCGTTGGTCATAATAATGTTACTAAAAATGTTGAAAATGCTTTTTGTATATTAAATCAATTATTTAAAAAAGATTCTCTTGGTCATGTGTAGAAAAAATAGTATGGAATTAAATGAAATGTGACTATTTTATTGGACAATGTTATTGTTATGTTTATTCTGGTACCTGTTTTTACCAACAGAAGCAGTTAAACGCTGCAAACTGTCTCGTAAATTTTAACTGCAGACAAGTGACGAAATCTGAGCTGGCATGTTTTTTATGAAATAATTGTTGAAATAATATTATAATTTAAAATGATTGCTAGGACTATATAAACTAATTCACCATTTAGGAAAAATAAACAATGACAGTGAAGCAATGAAAAGAAAAAAATATTAATTTTTTATTAATAAAGAAAATATAAGACAACGTCTTCTTAGAATTAATCGAATCGATTATTGGTAGGATTCGAGATCCCAAAGTATCTTGAAAACTATAAACGCAGTTTTTATAATTCGAGATACTTAGGGAAACTTTATATTGTCACTTTTAATTGTCATCAACAATTACTTGTACTTTTCATTTTAATAGCAATTTCCTTTTTCTGAACAGAAAAGAAAAATGGACAAAAAAAAAAATTCAACCTGTCAGATACATGAATTTCTAGTTGTCTTTTTATTAATATTAATGTCTCTTGTTGAAATAGACAGATGCCATTCATGAAATTTCCACAATCTGAAGTTCCACTTCCAAAATATTTTCGAAACTATTTATGAAGAATAAATAGTTTTGGAAATATTCTTTTTGCAATTTCGATTCTTGGACATATATGCTTGTATCGTCTTTATATTTTCATGTTATCAACTACACATGGGATAAATATAGATATAAATCCCAGAAAAAAGAATGTAGTATTAATAATATTGTAATTTTATCTAATCACTTTAAGATATTTCCTGAATACTTCATCCTGAACCAACAACAATATCCTTTTGTACAACAAAAGTGAATGGTTAATGAATTATGACTCTTTCAAAGTAACGTAAAACCATTCGCTGCACTTCAAGAAATGAAATCATTGTAAAAGTAACTGCGAATAGATGTGAAATATAAGAATATCTATGTTTAAAATTCAGATTAATTATGAAAATTTAAAACGCGTAACAAAAACGTGTCTAATTTTTCCAAAACAATGAATTCATGAAGAAGTTCGATCTTGTACAAGAAATATTAAATGATATAGCTTATCAGTTACCTAAATGATCATCCCTCTAGTCTTTGGTTCATGAATACGAATCCTATTCCGAGAACTGACGTTTGCAATTATTCAAAATCTACTTAATCTAAAAGTACCAGATGAACTACCCTCATGCGAAAAGAAATCGTTGTTTGACCGTTACAACAATTATATGATTATTGGGAAGATATGCTAAAAATTGACATTAAACCTTCTCTGTGGATACAGAATTGCTTAAAACGTGCCTCACTTTTGCTTCCACATAGGCCTACACATTAGGTACGGTGGCCTGGTTGGTTAGGATGTCGTTCTCACTATCGGAAGGTATTGAGCTCGAATCCCGGCCGACCGAAGATCCGTCATGTTTGCTAAAGACGGCTGGGGTACGTTGAAACTCGGTGTGGTCGCAATGTCCTTCAAGGGAAGTGATATTTCTGCGGGTGGCAGGCCAAGAATCGGGAGTTTTCTACTTGGTTTCTGCTTTAAAATCACGAAGACGCCACCTGATGCTTCTGTCTATCTGGTAGAGCCCAACTCAGGGCAATACAGGGAAGCATGCTGGAGCAACAACATATTATGTACGGAAAATGTCACGACATTGAAATGCACATCATAATAATTTTATAATAAGAGATTTTACTTAAAAAAATATATGATTTTTTTTTCAATTAAAAATTAAATTAGAAATTGGTTTAAAAATATACGAAAGGTCATAATTTCGAACTAGGATTTGTGTAGCTGTAAAATGAAAATGGGATGCAAGAATACCGACTTATTCATGCATAATTTTAGTATGATTTCTTTTAATACTGGTTTTTACTCTGTTCATTGGCAAGCCATGGCTGTGCATATACGAGTTGGGAATGTAAAAATGGAAGGCTCAAAAGAGTTCTCCTATGCCAGTGAACTCGGACGAAAAACTCATTTCCACACCTTTTGAGCTCCAGTGGCTTAGTAGCTTCACGCCGCTTTTTGTAAGCTCAGCAAAGTGAAGCATCATTTGCCGCGGGCAGTGGTTGGGAGGGTGACCACGGTGTACTCTCCTTCACTGGGTTGCTGGAACTCCGTGGGTTGGGGACGTGTCCACGTTAATCTGTGACGTTTAAAGTCCTTCCGCTGGTGTGGCGTGGATGTGGAGAGGAGGGTGCCAGCTCAGGTGTGGCCTCCTCACCTGACCGTGATTCAAAATGACGAAGCACCTTAATAGAGCAAAGTCGTACTTTCACCTTCGTGGTGCTCTGGTTCAACGAAAGACGCTCCTTACTGACGTAAATTCGCATAGCCAACGGCATAGCGAGCTTGGCTTGTCCAAGTGTCATATGCAACAACAACAACACTCTGTGGTATCCGTTTCAGTAATGCTGTTGTAGGTTAGGTTAGGTTACGACAAAAAACTGTATTGGAGCTTTATGCTCATAGGCTTATAGCTCGCATTGAGTAAGATGAGTTTTTATTTGAAATCTAAACAAAAATTCCTAGAATTCTAAATTAATCTGCTGTCGTATGTTTCTCTTTTCGTAACCACTCATTTTAGTTTATTTCATTTCAGTTCTTAAATATGTTCTGCTAGTTTTAAGCCTCCTTTTACTGACAGTTATTCGTGTTCATAACAGCGTTTTATATGCCATTGTTTTCTGATTTTAATGATCCTACACACACAATAAACCAATTTTTCTCATTTATGAAATAATTAAAGCCATATACAATTTCATATTTATAATCTTGCAATAAAGCGTTATCTTCTATCAAAACCGGAAAGATAAATTTTTGTTTGTTGTATTCCGCATATGTATAGTAAAGTAAGTATAATTTAATCGCATACAAATTGTACAGTTGAATTATGTCCCCTTTATCATATATACTTCTAACATACTAATTAAGTTCTTATAGGTATATAATAATTAGATATATTTTAAAAATAAAAGACAAATTATTTAATACTTATTATGGAAGTTACTCAAAAAGAAAATATAGGCCGAAAATATAAACATGATAAATATTTACTAATTTCAAGAGCTTATTAATATAAAAACGCAGTTATACATGTTCTTTAAAAATGAAATACTCGAGCAGAACAATTCTTAAAACAAAAAGTTTCATTTATGTATTAAAATTTAAAAATGGATAAGGAAAGAGCAGAAAAATTATTCCATCGATAAGATAAAGCCAAAAAAAAATTTAATTCCTCTTAAATTCTAGTTTGTTTAGAGAATAACAAACACAAACATTCTTTTTTTGAGAGTCTTTTTGAAATTTCTTACAATTGTTCTGTTTAAATTTTTTAAAAAGAATGTTCGATTTACGGAAATAAAGTTAAAACAAAGTTTGCGTTGCTTATTACTTAAAATGTAAGTAAATAAATAAATCAAATACAAAAATGGAAAAGAAATGTTACTTAAAAAGTGAATGATAGATTATTTAAGTTAACAGGAAAATGAATTTATTATTTCTCTACACTCTTAGAATTATAACTGCTGTTTAAATTCTTGATATTTTTGATTAAAACGATTCATATTTTTGGAATCTATTTTTATTTAATAACATAAATGGAAGACTATATTGGTTATTTCTAAGAATTTGGATTTCGTGACATTTTTAAATACATTATTTTAAGGAAATGGTGACCAATGAAAATGTTTTAATGAACAAATGCATTTTAATGAATTTGATTATTTGTAAATAAAATTTAGCACATATAAAAATCAAGTTGTAATAATTACGAACTATTATTGTTCTCAGTGATACGATTTAAACAATAACCGATATTTAATTTTAGAAACATTAAATTTTATTTGACAATTTGTGTGCATTATTCAAATTTACAGTCATTAGTGACCCATTCATTGTATAAATGAGACAAAGGTATCTAATACTTGGCTTAATTATTATGTCTAAGGTATTCATTTCTTGAGTAATATATCTAAAAACTAAAATGTTTTTTGGAAGTTTAAAAAAAGTTCTATTTTGTATTGATATGATTAGACAAAACTTCAAAATCTGTGAATTTGTAGGATTTCATGACTAACAACTCATGAACTTATAATATTGTGGATGGATTGTGGTTTGGGTCTTGAACATTGTGGGTAGGTAGGGGATTATGTTCTAAGCATTGTGCATTATTATGTTCAATTAATTATCAGTTTGAGAGCTGACAAACATATTTTATATTAGTCATTTTTTAAAAATTTTTTATTCATTTTTTAATAACCATGAGATTCTACTGGTTTTAAAAATGGTAGTATTGCTAAAGACGATGTAAGCATTTGTAATTTAAATTACTAAATTTTATTTAGATGAGTGATGCAATTTAAGTAGATGCTAATCTTTAGTTTAATTTCATTTTCAGTTTTTACTTTTCAAAATATTCAATTATCCTTCTGAAATTTATGAATAGTTGCAATATCTGTTCAATCCATGTCTCATTAACGCTTCCTAGTGGTTAATAGGAGAAACCTAAAATGTGCAATAAGAGATATAAACAAGAACATAATGGAAAACTCAATCAAATGAGTGCTTGTTTTTGTCTTTTAATGTACTATAGAAGCATTGTTTTAAAATGTGGATTTACACTAGAACAGTCTGTTGACAATACCTTCTATGACCAAAGAATCTATAATTTTAAAATGTATGTGTATAAATGACAGAGTTGACATTTCAGCTTTAAAAATTAACGGTTCCAGTTAATATTTTTAGTGTTTCATACATGACAATCTCTGCAATTTGTGCATTAAAGTCACACTGTAGCTTCACTTTATGATGTTGACACTTTAGAACAGAAATCCTAGAAAATAGACAAATGTTAATTTTTAGACACAAGAGGGAGAATTGTTCTGTTTTAGGATTAAAATTTGACAAAAATGAAATAATCAACGTTTATGCTCGACCAAAAGTATTTGGAGTTTGGTACTCGGTATTTTTTTCTGGTAAAGGAAGCAGCATATTTTCCCCTGATCTATTGTAATCTTATGGTGGATATAAAAATTGTTTGAAAAACAATTTTATAATTTCATCTGGATTATTTTAATTTGAATTTACATAACTCTCATTTTAATTTTATTTTGCTTCTTATAAGCCTTTAAAATTTCAAATAATAAATTATTATTTATTGTCATATAATTCATTAGGCATTTAAAAATTTCTATGGGTGAACTTACAGAAAATGTAAATTGAAATAATCTGAGCCGGCTTGTTTTGCCTATCAAAATGTTCGTACAATGATTTAAACGTGTTGTATATTCTATATATTTCTCTAATATTTTGCAATGTAGTTATTTAAAATAAATTTTCATGATTTTATAAATAGTCCAGTGGAAATTATTAATTTCAACTTTTCATTCTTTTTTGTTAATATATAATAAATAATTTGTTTTTTGTGATAAATAGTTTTGAGGAAAAATATATAACTTATAATTATAGCTTTGAATTGCTATTTCAATTGTTGATTTTGTATATTTCACATGCATTTTCAAATATTTTTCTCTTTTTGTACCTCATTATGAGTTAAAAAATACAAGTTTTCTAATGCATTCTTTATTTTTGGATGATAGTATTATGGTTTGCTTTTATTTATAAATATGCTGTAACTTCACGTATCGATTCAGATGATATTCATTAAAACTTAGTGTCACAGAAAAACATGTCACCAAACAAATTATACCCAAACTGTTTTATAAATATAAAAAGAATTCTAAGATGTTATTGTTTCATATTAAGCTTTTGGTGAAGAATCTTTTATTTTTTCTTTAATATCACCACTTCCTCTACAATTTGTAATTTGAAGTGACTCTTTTAGTTGTACACGAAGATCATTTATTATGTGGTCTTTATGAAGAAGCAAATACTCTAAATCTCTAATTCTAGCTTTCAGATTCACTATGGTTTCTTCTTTTGCCAAGAGCAATTCATGCACAGTATGTTCATAAGTCTCTCGTGGAACTGTTGGAGAATTGTAATCAAACAACCATTTGTATTTGTTGTCGTCAATGTTGCTTTCTTTCTTATGGATTTTGCTTGATGTTGTAGCTTCTGAAACCATTGGTGATTCGAAAATAGAATCTACTGTACTTAAATTTTCAATGAGAGGAAATGTTTCTTTATTTCGTGTCGACTTTTCGAACGTTTTTTGAGTATAAGCCGCGATTTTTTTCCGTAAATGACTTAAAAAGTATTCTAAAGCTTCTCTTTTCGCTGCAGCAAGTTCGTTCATGGTCATATCTGACAGGGGAAAGTCCAACTTCCTTAGAACTTTTCTGTTTAGCGTATACCAGTTTATTTTCTTTTTCGCTAGTGTGTTAGTGGTTGGATAATTATGTAAATCAACAATTGATGGAATGAAATACTTTATAAGTTCAGCAACAAGCACGGCATCCGAAAAATCTCGGGCTAAGTTCTTTTTCGGCCGTGAGAATGGGATCGTATCTAGCCAATTGTAAAGTTTAGTTAGGTCTTTTTCATCCATTTAATTCTTTACTTGTGAAGTTGAATTAAAACTGAATAACAGAAGCTGTCTTTTTGTTTATTTTACACTGATAGAAGAATTTTGAAAAACAATGTCCGGAAAATACTGTTTTGTTTTGAATGTGTTGTTGCCAGATTTTATTTCATTTCTTAATTACTAAATGATTTTAGTTTGCTTAATATTACAATATTTCTTTTCTGTTATGAATAAAAATATTTATAAATATGAAGAATTTTTTTAAACTCAAATTAAGAATTAATTGTAATCAATATCAATGTTTATATATATATATATATATATATATATATATATATATATATATATATATATATATTACTAGGTATTCCGTAGAGTTATATTTAATCATTTACAAAATTTTAAACACGATCATTTTCGGAAAATAATGCGGGTTTAAATTAATAGACTTTTGTTGGAAGTATCGTGTAACTAAATTTAGAAATAAGTTTGTTGCGTATGCTCGCGTATAGCATTAGATATTATGATAGATACTTAAAAATTAGAGAACAAATGTGTAGCGAATATTTAATTCTTCGCTAAATAGAGTATAGTTTAAATAGAATTAAATGTTAACTTTGCTTAATATAAATACAAATTTTGATAAAAACTTGCTGTTTTGAATGGAATATATTTAGTGATTTCAAAGTGGATAAAAATGTTTAAAGATGTGAAAGAAAGAAAAAACTCTACGCTTACATATACTCTTAATTCAAAGTAAAACAAGTGTAATAAGAGTGAAATCATTTTAAATAAAGGTAATTTAATTTTTTGATCAATGAAACTATACACGTTGACGGACAAATAATAAGTAAGGCATTCAATTGTCATACATCAGGAGGAGAATGAATGACAGGATTTTTTGAAATATTTGTGGCGAGTATACGATACAGCTCCCTCGGCTGGAATGTTTAGTATTTATGTGTTTATTACACATTGGATTTTGTGAAATAATGTTTTCAAATAAAATATAAAATGATAAAGTAATTTAAATAAAGTATTTTTTTCCATTTAAAGAGTAATAATTTAATAATTAAAACTTATAAAATTTATAAATTATAATTAATTTAAAAGATTTAAAATACAGTCAATATAATCTATTGAAGACTTTATACCTTCATAATAAGTACAGCTAATGTATTATTTGTTATAAATTTTATCAATTGGAGTATTTTAGAGAAAGGCTTTCTCGCACAAAGAGTAATGTAATATAGAATGTTTCGAATATAATTATAAAATACAATTCGTATTTAGTAGCAATTTTTATTGTGATTGGAAGTTTATCTTTACAATTATTATTTTAAAATACATTTTTTTGAGAAAAACAATTTATGCTTCTCTAACTTAAATATAATCTATTTACTAAATCAATATATTTATTGTAATGTAAGGGGGTTTAACAAAACAAATATTTGAGATATAAATAAAAAATTAGGAACAAGTTCAGTATCCCCATACACTTGGCGATGCGGCGAATTTTTTTGTCGCCAAGTCGCTAAGCTTGGCGCGCGTTTTTTAAAACGGGAAATTTCCCTAAGTTCGATCGAAAAATAAGCATTTCAGAAAATTTAAAAAGGGAAATAAAGATAAATAATGGACTTACTTGATATGCAGTGAAGCTAACATTATTCGTTTGTCACCAGTGTCACCATTATCAAATTTTACAAAAAAAAAAAAAAATAAAATAAAATAAAAATAATAAATAAAAAATAAAGTAAAATAAAATAAAAAAGTCATGCAAAAACTATTTTTTCAAATACATATATTTTTTTAAAATTAAAAAAATTAAATAAATACACTTGTTATATAAATAAAAATGAAATACGAATACAATATAAAATACATGTCAGCAATAGAATTTAAATACAATAATCACACCTCCGAAATTTTGTACTCATCCCAATTAATTCCCGAAACGATTTCAATAAATTTATTAAAACAATCATCATTTGAAGCTATACGAGATTTATGAAACATTTTGCTAGTACATTGCTAGGTAAAATTTAAAATCTGTCTTACGATTATACGTTGGTAAAGAAGCTTTTACATGCCTCCAGGTACTTTCAATTGTATTCAACAATAAAACAATTGGGGACTTTTAATAAATTAATTTCCGTTAAAAATTCAATTAATAATTTAGAATTCTGAGCAAGTTGAACTAAGAAAATTCTATTAGCAATTCCGGGTTTTCCAACTGTTGGTCTAGAGCTGGAAAAATTAAAAAAATCATCATTATTTTCTTTAATTTTAGTTAACAAAATTTGTTGATATTTTTCAACCGTATTTTTAACATGAGACATTTTTTTATAAAGAAAGTAATTAAAACAATAAAAATATGATAAAAAATTAAGAAAACGAATTGAAAAAAAGAATAGTTAAGGATTTAAAATGTATAAAATAAATTTAAATCAATAAAAAAATATATATTAAAATTAAACTAAATAAAAGTAAATTATATAAAAGAAATAATAAAAAAGAAAACATTTACGATAATTGGACACTGGAGACAACGAAACACAAGAGCTGGAAATCCACTAATTCCGTCAGCTAATGAAAACGAAATTAAAATGACTAGAAATTAAAACGTAGAACAATTCGTAAAGAAATTTCTGGAAAGTTCTAGAAGTGAAACTTATTAATCTATTGCCACTAAAAAAAGCACATATATAACATAAAAATTATTTAAAACACGAGAAACACGGAATCTGGCAACAAAAAAATAAAAATAGTAACAAAAACTAAATTTGGCAACAAAACAATGAAAACAAAAGCTGAAATCGGCAACACTACAACGTAAACAACGGTTACCAGATTTGGCGAGAAATCAGTGTATGGGGATACTGAACTTGTTCCAAAAATTAAAAGCTTAACTATTCCTAAAAACAAATGTATATAGTGCAATGCAGTTGTTTTGACTCAAAATTCTTTTTTTTTTCATTTAATATTTTATTTTCCCGAATATAGAGGGAGCTATTTATATAGATAATTTAAAACGATCAGAGGATTCGTACTTTATAATGATGAATAATATTCAGGATTTTTAAAATGTAAATATTTAAAAAAACATTAAATGACACGCTAATTTTAAAAAAGTAGTATTCACGTAAGTTTGCGGGATCCTTTTCTAAATTTGTCGCCAAGGCAAAGAGCTAAATGCTTTATAAATACATTTGTCTGTACTACACAGTTGGTATAATTTGTATCATATATTAAATTGTTAACGTAAGCACTAAAAATCAAAAATAATCATTTATAGGAAAATTATTCAATAAGTTATTTTGGGGTGAGATATTTACATATTACATATAGTTAATGGTTTCAGCTAAGAAACTATCTTTTATCTAAACAAAAAAAAATTGTTAATTTAATGAAAATCTTTTAGATTTTTTATTTTAAAATGATATTTCTATTGCAAAAAAGGTTGAATGGAACATAATAGCTCCAAGTTTATAAGTGTTGTGTTACTCACATACTTCTCGTATTTCTTCATTTTCTTAACTTTAAGTTTTCCGTTAAGGCAACACTAAGTTTTGTTGTTCTTAAAAAAGTTTAAAAACAAAAGTAGATAAGATTCTAAGCATTTAAGTTCATGAAATTAAAGGTAAATGCCGTATAATCCATGATTCCAAATTCTGAATTTTTTTGGCGATGAAGAAATGTTTCCAACGTACCGTGACGTGCGCAATGACGTAAATACTAGGGTTACCAAAATATAATTTTAATTTTTAATTCTTATAGGTCTCGATGTGTATGACGTAATAAAAACGAGGTTGCCAGATACATAAGAAAATCCACTAAAAAAATTGGCAATCTCAGAATTTGGCATCGTGGATTATACGGCACCTGTGCCAAATTAAATATTAAAATGGTAATATCTTTGTTCTTCTAGTAAATAGTGTACTGTAGTTAGTTTAGCGGGCACAGATGTCGGATTACCCAGGATGCCAAGATCTAAATTTTTTTGGTGAAGAAGAAATGTTGCCAAGATGACATAGTATGACGTGCGCGATGATGTAAATACTAGGGTTGCCAAAATAGAATACATAATTCGGAACAAGTTCAGTATCCCCATACACTTGGCGACGCGGCGAATTTTTTGTCGCCAAGTTGCCAAGCTAGGCGCGCGTTTATTTAAACAGGAAATTTCCCTAAATTCGATCGAAAAATAAGTATTTCAGAAAACTTAAAAAGGGAAATAAATATAAATAATGGACTTACTTGATATGAAGTTAAGCTGACATGCCGATTGGTATATTTATTTCGACATTTTATTCGTTTGTCACCAGTGTCACATTTCAGTAAAAATAATTATCTAATTTTACAAAAAAAAGCATGCAAAAATATTTTTCTAAATCTATACACTTTATAAAATTTAAAAAAGCATGCAAAAACTTATTTTTCAAATATATACGTTTTTAAATTTAAAAAAAAAACATGAATAAAATATTTTTTAAATATATACACATTTTAAGTAAATAAAAATGAAACAAGAATACAATAAAAAAATATATGTGAGCAATAGAATTTAAATAAAATAATTACACCTTCTCCAAATCCAATTTCCGTTAAAAATTAATTTATATTTGGGAATCCTAAATTAATTAATAATTTGGAATCCTGAGCAATAATCCATCATTATTATCTTTAATTTTTGGTAAAATAATTTGTTGATATTTTTCAACAACATTTTGAATATGAGACATTTTAAATTAAAATAAAAAATAAAGTAATTAAAACAATAAAAAGATGATAATAAATTAAGAAAACGAAATAAGGAAAAAAGAATATTTAACGGTTTTAAATACATAAAATATAATATATCATTTAATAAAAAAATTTATATTAAAATTAAACCAAATAAAAATAATAATGAAAAAGAAATAGTAAAAAGAAAAATTTACGATGGTTGGACACTGGAGACAACGAAACACAAGAGCGGGAAATCCACTAATTCCGTCAGCTAATGTAAACGAAATTAAAATGACTAGCAATTAAAACGTAGAACAATTCGTAAAGAAATTTCTTGAAAGTTCTAGAAGTGAAACTAATTAAGCTATTGCCACTAAAAAAAAGCACATTTATAACGTAAAAATTATTTAAAACACGAGAAATACGGAATCTGGCAACAAAAAATAAAAATAGTAACAAAAACTAAATTTGGCAACAAAACAATGAAAACAAAAACTGTAATCAGCAACACTACTACGTAAACAACGGTTACCAGATTTGGCGAGAAATCAGTGTATGGGGATACTGAACTTGTTCCCATAATTCTTATAAGTTTCCGTATCTATGACGTAATAAAAATCGGTTGCTAAATACATAAGAAAATCCGCCAAAACAATCACCAAGCTCAGAATTTGACATCCTGGATTATACGTCCCCTGTACCGTTTAGCGTTGTTGTTAATAAATTAATTTCAAGACAACAAACGTCTTTTTTCTCGAGTCGTAACATATGGCGTCCGCCTGACCCGACAAAAATGGAAAGTAAGAGTACATTTTGGATTCGATTTCTGTACGAACAATATAATTTGCGTTTCAGGCATAAATATTTCTACAGTTTAAGTTCGTTAACACTTTATCATGGATTCTATACAATTAAAGGGTTTGCTTCAAAAAGGAGGTAGCTCCATCCCATAGCTGTTGGGAGTTATAAACACTTTCTTGTCCGAAAAAAAACAAACTCTTATTTGGCACCAAAAGGAAGCAGCTCCATCTCTTGAATAACTCTGGAAATAACGATTGGAGCTGCATCCTTTTGGTGCCAAATAAAAGAGTTTTTTTCGCACAAGAAAGTGCTTATAACTCCCAACAGCTATGGGATGGAGCTACCTCCTTTTGAAGCAAACCCTTCATTGGGTAACGTATGATTTTGCGTATGGCATTTACGAACACTTCTAAGAATATCAATGAAAAAATTTCGAAAACGTAAGTTGATGTTTTCAAGATTCGTGACTAAAGTTCATTCTTATAAGTTTAAATGCTGGGAAGTAACTCAAAATGCAATTTCTAAATTATTACTTTGCGATAGTGACGAAACACAAGAGAAAGAGTACGGTAAGGATTTTGGCGAAGCTCTAGATATAAGAAATAAGTTATAGAGTGAACAGAGTACATTTTTTCTCTCTCAAGAAAAAGGCTGTAAATTTTGAAAATTCCGATGATAGAATAATCCAGTCGCCATGTAATCGTAAGTCTGATTACCAAAATTCAAAAATTAGGAAAAATAAATAATTCGAAATTTTAGTGTATTGTAGGCAACTTTTAATTAAGAATATTTATAAATTTAATTTTGTAGCATTGGTCTTTTTAATTTGTATTTTGAGGTAAGACATCTTTTTGTAATATTCGATATCATTGTGGTTTATCATATATTTAAATGAAAATAAATTTTCGAAATATATAAAGGTAAGATTTTTATTCATTAAATTTTTGAAGACTGTATTGGTTTGTTTGTCACTCAACGGTTATTTTTGCATACGAGGGCTAATCAGACCGGGACCTACGGTTTAAAGTGGATTCTGAACCACTACAAACATGCCCAAGGTGGGATTCGAACCCACGAACTGCTGAACCCGAAGGCAAGAGCGCTAACCATTCGGATACCAGCTCGGCTTTAAAGATTAGAATTTAACGTCTAAGAGCAGAGAACTGTACAATGGGTAAAATACGCCGAGTGGGCGATTAAGTGCAGCAAATGAACTTAACAATTCGGAATGCGTTTGCATGACGTGTTTTCGTTTTGTGACGTAAGGTGATCATTGATATGTACGAAATTCATTTTGTGTGCAACCCTTGAAACATTTAATGAATAATTTTATTTGTTTACTATTTAAGAATTTATTACATTAATATTCCCATTATTGGACTTCGTATTTTTTCAAAGTTATATTATTTCGAATTTTTGGAAAATATGTTGTTTATAATTCTTAAAATATTGTTTCGAATTTTTCCAAGGTATATTCTTTGGAGTTTTTTAAAGTACTACAACAACATACTTTGTTTGGTCTACCATTAAAAGATCTGTACGGGGTACTAATCAAGTGTGCCGGGTTAGTTTGATTCATACATCGCAGAATATGTATGGCGAAGAAACCATAAAGAAAATGCAGTAGATTTATTCGAAGCCATTAAAACCGTTTATTCTCCGGCCCGGTGCAATGATTGCGAAAGTAGTAAAATTAGGTGAATTATTTTGTTTTTCATGAAAATTTCTTTCAGAGGGGTAATAAAAAACTCTAGTTTATTTTTAATAAAAATGTATGTTTACATAAGTAAATACATCTTTAAGTTAAGACTTCATTGCGTGTTTCACGTTAATTTTAGATTGTGCAGTGCTGAAATTTTTTTAAGGAGTTCGCGTCTACCTGGTATATTAAAATTCGTGTTTAAATAAAAAAACGTTGTTTGTTAACGTTAGATATTTAGCTTTATTGCCCGGCTGTCACTGTACTAGGTAGCTCTACACTGTAGCTCTACAGAGTCTCCCCTTTATGCTGATGCGGCTATAGTCAGGCAATGGAAAACTGTACTTGATGGGAACAATAAAATCCATAACTCTTTATCACAAGTTGTTGGTGCCGCTTGTTTCCGGATGACAACTGAACAAGACACTACCGGTTCCATACCCGAACCGGGATTCGAACCCGAGACCCACAGCTCAGGAGTCAGGAATGCTAACCACTCTGTCATCAATCGGCAAAAATTATAATATTATGTAATAATATATGAAAAGGTTTATGTATTTCTGTTTCAGAATGATATAAAATAATTATTTTTTAAAAATTTTTTATCTTTGCGTTTTAATTGAACCCATTTTTAACGTTTTGATAAAAAATATAATTTGCACTTCATAAGTCCTGAGTCGCTTTTAACTGCAACAATATTTCTCTTTGAACATTCATCGAGGATTTTCTTTAGTTATTTAATTTGCCTAAACTAATATGTTTAGTTAGAAAATCAGATTTCTTCGGGCATCATGTATTTATTGTAATACTTCAGATGCATTTAATTAATTACTTATGAATCTAATCTTATTTATTAGTGGCAATATTGGTTATAATTTAGGCACAAACGAAATTATATTAACTCTCAGATAAAATGTATTTTCTTATGAAAAATATTGCAGTTTTCCTTATCGCTCGATGCATTTATTTCATAATTGCTTATCTCTGTTTTTTCATTCAGCTAAATTAAATTAGAAAATGATTTATTACACATTAATATAACCATATGTATTCTTGAGACATTAGTTTTTTTTATTAAAAAATATCACTTTTTGATTATCTTTGATATTTATATTATTACATTTTGATGAAGAGTTATATTTTAAGAGTTTTTTAATAAAAATAATCGATGTTTCTGCAAATTCCTGGCAAAAATTGATAGTTTAATTTGGAAAAACGGAAGATATTATTTTTAATGCTAATAAAGCGAAAATCCTTCATGGTGATAATGTTTGATTCGTTAGAAGAGAGTAAACTGGTTCCGTTGTTGGTTTTTGTTTTATTGTTGCAATATATTGGTTTCATAGTAACTTTGTCTCATTTTGTTGTAAGTGGAACTTTGTAAGCTGAAACACTCAAACTGTAACAAAGTGTTAGGTAAGCGGTGAATTAGTTGGTAAAAGATTCGTTCAAGTGAACGAAATATTTTATAAGCTCGATTCTGTCAGATTTTAATACTGGTACATTGATAGGCATGTTAATTAATATATGAAGTTGGAAAGAATTAGAGATTTAAATTATTTTAAGAATTTCTTAGAAAAAGATATAATCGACATTTTTTACAAATTCCAACAAAGTTTACTCAATAAAATCGTAATAGTTGAATTTGAAAAGGTGGAAGATAGCATTTTTGATATTGATATGGCCTTCTTGGTGATTATGTGTTTGAGTCTTAAGGACTAAACTGGTTCGACTGTTAGCTTTGTTTTAATGTTAAAATATACTGTGTGAGAGAGATAATTAACTGCTTCATTGTGTAAGTGGAACTGCAAACGTTGTAAGCTGAAACATGCAATCTCTAATGAAGTATTAGGGACGTAGTAATTTGGCTAGTGAAAGCTCCGTTCTTATAAATGCAGGTGTTATAAGCTCTATTTCGTCTAATTTTACTACTGTTATATTGATAGGTATGTGTGAACTAATATATTGAGTGAAGGAAGAATCAGAGGTTTTAATCATTTTAAAAGTTTTTTAAGGAAATAGTCGGCTTTTTTTGCAAATTCCTAGCAAAAGATTTGTTTATTAAAAATGTGATAATTAAATTTGGAATGGTGGAAGATAGCATATTTAATACTGATATGGTAAAAGTTCTTCATAATGGTAACGTCTGAGCCTTTATTAGTACATTGGTTCGACTGTTAATTTAGTTTTATTGTATTGTAATATATATATATATATATATATATATATATATATATATATATATATATATATATATATATATGGGCTTTATATATAGTTAACTTTTTATTTCATTTTCTTAAGTGGAACTTTGAAAGTTGTAAGCTGAAACACTTAATCTGTAATAAAGTATTAAGAATGATTTGTTAATTTGGCTAGTAAATGCTTCGTTCAATGGATCGAGATGTAATGGGCTTGATTCTGTCCAGTTTCACTACTTTTATATTCATAAGTATGAGAATGTTAATTAATATGTTAGGTTGGAGTGAGAGAAATTTCAAGAGAACAAATAATGGAAATGTCATCGCTTCTTTTGCTCATGATGTTATCCGAGGCTTTATTTAGGTGTAATCGCTTCTGGGTACATCTTAGCTTATAGTTTTACCAGTGTAAGTCACTGGATAGGTAAATAAAGAAAATATATAAACATGGATCGTCTTCTTTTTGGCTTTGAGATAAACAATTATAGGTATAATTTTTTTCAAAGTTAAAGAAGTAAATTTTTTACAAATCTTAACGTAAGACATCATTTCTATCCATACGCTAGTTTTTTGGGATTATTTACAATAGTATATCCGATTATAACAAATATTTTTTGCAATTAAATTTTTGATTTCAAACTTTTATACAATTGTTTTACTTTGGGTTAATAAGTAATAACGTTTTTTTTAAATATTACCATCCATTTCCTTTTCTTAAACCAAATGATATTAAATTGTTCTTGACGTATTATTGGTGCATTTTCTTGTCAATTTATATGACTTTAATTAGAGTTGACGTGAAACTTAATGTCTTTATGTAAATGAATTCTTGAAATTAGACCTCTAATCATTCAAATCTTAGAAAAAAACAGCATTTTAACAGTTAAGTTTTCCAAACTTCAATATAAGTTGAGATTTTTCCTGTCACATATATTAAGGATGACACCAAGAACTGAAATTAATGCATTAAAATAAGAAAAAATATTTAATCGCAAAGCAAAAATTAATCAGCAGTTCATTTCCAAAACCAAAAAATAGAAGTGATCTATTCTAAAGTAACATATAATTATAATAAGTTCTGTTCTAAGGTGACCTATGTCGAAGATAAGGAATGATACTTCTAATGCCATCGTATGTACGAGGTTTGTCCGGAAAATACGTATAAAAGTCGAATAACTTTATTTTACAGTTTGCAGCCTCCGCCAGGTGACACTACTGTTGTAACCAATCCCATCAACGCTCAGTTCGAGTCAGACCGCTCTGCGTGTACATAGGAGTGTGCGGCTGCTTGTTGAAAGTTCCCTTTTGTCACCTGCCGTTGGTATGAAGTTCTCTCTGATTGAGGAACGTGCATCAACATCAAGTTTCTTGCAAAGCTGGGCAAGAATGGTGGTGAGAATGGCCAAAAGGGGACAGGTGGATCCTTCATCACGACAATGCACCGTCGCTGGTTGTGCGTGAGTTTTTGGCCCGAAGCTTAATAACCGTGACAGAGCACCCGCCTTATTCACCCGATTTAGCCCCTTGTGACTTCTTGTTCCCGAAGTGCAAAATGGTGCTTCGGGGGTGGCACTTGGGAGATATGGAAGGCAGAAACGACGCGGCAACTGAACAGCATCACAACTGAAGACTTTCAGCAATGTTATCAACAGTGGAAACGGCGTTGGCAGAAGTGTATCTCGTCTCAGGGTGAGTACTTTGAAGGAGACCATATTGTAATACCTGAATAATTATAAAATAAAGTTATTTTTTATTAAACTTTCATATGTATTTTCCGGACAAACCTCGTACAAGCTCACTCATTTGTTTTTAATTTCATGGATTCTTTGAAAATGTTCTTAGGATTCTCAATTTTTCCTTATAACTTGATCGACATTTAATGCAAATTTTAGTTTTTATTGAGGGAGATTCCGCCTTATTTTTGATAACTATTATTTAGACAGTTTATCAAATTATATTATAAACTATCATCCAAATAAGTAAAAAAGAATAGTGTAGTTTATCAAAAGGAGTCTTTTCTTTTCATCCTTCTTGATTGAATCAGACTTCAGTGTGTCAGGGGTTAATTAATGTTAAATATTCGTAGGATCACTAAAGCCAAATGTGGTGAGGAGCTTCCAGAATGGCAGTCGACCAGATTACAAACAGATTTAAAAGTCATCGGGAATCTATTTTTGGTATTTTTAATTAAATAAGTAAATTTTTGGTTCCCCTTTTATGCGTCTGTAAATGTGTTATTTGATACTTTAAACTATTTTCAATGCTTGATATTAATTTTTTCTGAGGTTTAATTCTCTTTAGTTTATTTGTCATTAAAATAGTCTTAATCCTTACAGAACTTATGAAGGGCTTAGAAAGTAGATATTGCCTCATTTATTTTCAAATTTGAATTTTTTATAACATATCAGAAAGAGATTTTTGTTAGAAATTTAAAATGAAAAAACTGATCACATCCAAATTTAAGACAATTGCAAACACATTCAATCGAAAATGAGATAATATGTAACTAATCTTTCAAATTATTTTTTAAAAAAATTAAAATAAATATAAATACCCTTTATTATTTTTCGCTAAAGTTTTATTAAAGATTTTTTCATCTAAAGTAATTGAATTTTCTATGATTGTAGAAAAATGGAGACTTTAAGAAGGACGTATTCTTCCAAATATAAGTTTTCTGATTTCCTTGTTCAAAATTTGGATGTTAATAAATACAATTATTTTATAAATAAAGCAGTCCTATTTTAATAAAATTTTATTAATAAAGAAAAGAGTTTATAAAAAAAGTCATATTTTAATGAAATATTTAGCAAATTTTATTTTCAGAATGACATCTTTTATTTATTGTTGCGAAATGTACTTCTTTCCTAATAAATTGAAAAAGAAGTTTAATTTAAGGTTAATGATTATTTTACAAAAGATAATTACTAGACTGAGGATTATTTTTTCAGTTTTTTTTCATTTTATTTCTTTTATATATGGAAAAAAAACCTTAAAAACTATAGACGAAGAAAGGAGAGCATAAAAAGAACAAATTTCACTTTGGGAATCCTTTTTCTCATGAATAAAAACAGTCATTCTGATAATTAATAATACTGATTAACGACGTTTCTCATAAATTAATCAATAGAAAAATCTAATGAAAATGTACTCGTTTCTAAATTCATATACTTCTTAAAAACAAAAATTCTGTAAGCTGTCATTTTGGCATTTCTCAGTAGAAAATCTTCTATGATCCTTCTGGTAATAGTTAGAATCAATTATTTATAAACAATACTAGACTTGATCGCCTTTTAAAAATGAAACTTTGTATGCTGCATTGCAATATGGTTGATCCTTTTTAATAATGCGTCTTTCTTTGTTTCCACATATTTCATGCATATTACAGATCTTAATTAGAAGAAGCGTTGCTTCGGTTAACGTATGTAAATTTTTAATCGGCGTATAATCAGATATTTTTCATAGCTACACCTAAAAGATTAGTGTGCGAAATAATTATTAGTGAAACAAAGTGAAGAAAAAACATCGCATTCTTTTCATACTCAATGCCTTATTTTTTATTGATTGTTAATTTTTAAAAAGTCTGTTTTAATTAATAGAGTAAACTCTGAGGAAAAATGCTTAAAATAATTTTTTTGATGATGGCTCACAGCCGGAAGAAATCAAAGCCGTATATATTTGCTTCAAATATTCTCATTGCTTTCATAAAAAACTAAGCACCCTATTAATTTCTCAGTAAATATTTTAATTGCTGTTTGCTGAAGCAATCAAAGTCTACATAGCAGAAAATAGGATTACATGCTGAATTGAGTTATGCTCACAATCAAGGTGATAATAAATAAAAAGGGATTGCTTTAATAACAAATAAATTTTCTTGTGTTGAATAAAATGAGAATACAGTCAGTCATAAAGCTTGTGAATATTCTATTCTATTGATGAAAAATAACTGATAAGGAAGTAAATTTGATTGGCAACCATTGTTCCATTTGTTTTAAATCTATGATTAAAATAATACCATTTTGATAAGCTACTTAATAGTTATTACCAAACTTCGTTGCTTATATCACACTTTTGCTAAGCAATCAATAATATTTGGTAATATTCATCTCACACACACAGAAAATCGTTTGATATTTTCTGCATTACACTATTATATTTTTTATCATTGAACTGAAATGAAATGTGTCTTTATGTTATTTAAAGCTTATGTTTCTTTTATTTAAAATGTATTTCTAAATACTTTGCGTTTTGCTTAAATTTTTCCATTTAATTGCTGTTGTAAAAAATGTGAAGAGTGTGTGAAATATTATTTATATCATACATGATATCTTATTTTAAGCATACTATACATAATTTAATTTGTTTCTTTATGAAAAATCTTGGAAACTAATAGTTAAATTAATAATTATTTTAAATTACTGAAATTAATTTCCTAATTATTAATCAAAATATTATACAGATAATAATATTTTAATTAATAATTAGTTAATCACTTTCAGTTAATTAAAATATATACATATATTATACTGATAGTAATATTTGTCAGTCAATAAAACATTTTTGTTTTATTTTTGCAAATGTTTCTGATCAGAGGTAGTCAACTATTTATGTAACACTTACTTCTTTGTATTTCCGTTTGCAATAATTTCTTATAATCGTCTACTGGTTCCACAGAAATGGTGATTTATAATAATGATAATCGCGTTCCATTACGGTTCACTATAAAAGTGGGATCGTCCTCCAATTGGAGGAAGGGTAGGACCTTTCCTCCTATTGGTTGCTACTGTTTTAGAATGATATGTAAACAAATAAATTAAAAACAAGGATGGTATTCAAATTTGGGTGTATTTTTAAATTGCTCTTATAACTATTTTTAGAATTTTTTTCATTTTTGAACTAAAATTTTCAAAATATTTTGTTTTATTTGGTTAGTCTTTAGAATTAATTTTAATCATAATCTTAACAGAGAAAATTGACTGATTAAAAAGTAGCGTTATTTGAAAATATTGATCTTTTAAACATTATTTCTTCTTTTCCAATTATTAGTTATAAATTGATAATTTGCTAATTTTTAATATCAAAAATTTATGAAAATGATTAATTGCAATATAATGGTGGTAGAATAAGCTGGGCTCTCTCTCTGTATATGAATACGTGATTGAAAGAATGTATTGTAATGTAATTTCTCAAATGTTAAAAACAAATGTTTAGTAAATCCCAAAAAAATGTTATTTTTTAAAATTATTTTCTACAAATCATGAACTAACATGTATGTAGCACCAACGTTGGTAATCAATAAAAACAGCACACAAAGAGAATGAATGAACAACATGTGAAATAAAGACGAATTTACATCGATAATTTATGGAACGAATAAGAAGAAATTTACATCATATAATTTACATGAATATATACACAACAATGATGACTAGAACGAGCATCGAAAACAAAACGATCCCAGACCAACTTCCTATAACAAGAGTTCAACAACTATATATAAGTACATTAGTTTATGAACGTGTTCATGTATAACACAACCAGTATAACTGAGACACAAATTCTTGACAGTGAGTTGCTTCTATACACGTTCACGGAGGATCATTGATTGTCTTTTCGATGGGATGCTTCAGTTATGTCGTGACGTCATGAAGGATTACGATTAGGAACAAAACTATCCATGTGACATTATTTATGTTGCAGACACCTTGGCCACTTGTCTCTGTAACAAAAATAAAATGAGTAAGATATATATAAGGATATATGCATACATATACTGTGATATATATATATATATATATATATATATATATATATATATATATATATATATATATATATATATATATATATATATATATATATTTTGATATATGCATATATATACATTTTGAACTTTAAATTTTTCTCTCAAAAGAATTTATTTTGCTTAGAGATAAAAATATTTTATTTCTCTATAGAAAACGTTGCAATTAAATATGAAAAACACATAAATCAAAATTTTACAAAATTTGCATAAAATATAAATAATGTACAATATTTTTGAATTATAAAATTTTGTAATTAGATTTTACAAATATAACTGGTATATAATAAATATTTAATAAGAAAGTTTTGCTATCCAAAAGTGTTTAGTGTTGAAGTTATTATGAAAGAAATTTAAGTTTGAATATAAAACACTATTTGATGACATTGTTAAAGGAAAAATACTATGAATTATGTTTTCATATATTTTACATAAACAAAATATATGGTTATGAGTAACATTTTGAATAAATAATTCCTTGTAGTATTATTTCTCGCATTATTATGTGACATTTTAAAATTATTTCTGTCTAGTTAAATATAATGCGAGGATTAAAAGTCTTTTATAAAACCAAGATGCGCAAGAAACTTTAAGGAAAAAGAAATAAGCTTGCAATATTTCACATGTATCTTTTATGTGATCCTGTAAGATTTTGAAAAAAGGCATTAGAATGTACGGTTAAGTATCCCTCCAATTTGGCTCTACTCCAAACAACACCTTCACAATTTAGGCACCTTAGCAGTTAATTTATGTATATCTAACAAGAAAAGTGTGATGCAGTATTTCCTCAGATTTCTTTTGACTGCGTTAAGGCAGAATCGATATTAGAGTAAAGAAAACGAGTCCACTGTTCCCGAGTCTGAAGACTTATAATATTTATATTTATTCAGACTATGATTATATTATTATATTTCTCTTATAACATAATCTTCGATGCGTTATAATTATGCTTCTTATATAAAACGTGCCTTATATTTTAGTACTGAAATTCTTATTATATAATACTATTTTATAGTTAATTTAATACTTTTTTAAGCTTTTAGAGTAGATGCGCACTTAAAATAATTATATTAGTATTTATACCCAAAATATTGCTGCTATTAAAATAATTAACAATGCATTACATATAAGTAATAAGATGTACCATAACAACTTTAACCACTTCATATATATTGGAAATATATGTTATTATTAGATTACTAAAAACAATCAATTGATTGTAATTTTTGGCCAGGTAAAGATCATTAATATTATTAATATGATGCAAATAATAAGTGCAAGAAATATGACAAAATGTAAATAATAAGACTTCATATAGAAATTGCAGCGTAGTGACATAAACTTTTAGCGCAACGATATCCACTTTATAATTATAATATTTTTTGTAATCATTGTGTGTGCCCACGCTTGTTTCACTTTGCAATTTGCATTTTCATTTTTATTAAAGGATGATTTGAAAGGTATAAGTAATTGCAATTGTCATTTAACTGTTTAGAAGAGTTATCAACTGATTTATATGAGAAACTTTTCATGTTTATTATCTGAGAATTATATAGATATAAACAATTATCAAAAGTATATTAATTTCATTCTGGATAATTTAGTTAGCTTTTATTCATAATGAATTAAAATCGTGTAATAATTTAGTTTACAATAATAGTTCATCTCGAGGAATATAAATCTTTTGAAAGCCATTTGTACATGCTAATTTGTACATAATAATACATTGAAACTTTTATACATTGCACCAATTTCACCAATTTTACATATTCTTATTTTTATGATTTAGTTTTATTCTTTCATACAAATTTTAAAAATAGGAACATATTTGTTCTATTAACTATTTCATAAATTTCAATAATTCTATTCACAAATTTCAGTAAAACCATACATTTCAATAATTTCTCAATATATATGCACGAAGGTAGAAACGATTCCTATTTTTTAGATTCTTTGATAAGTTTGAATGTAAAAACTGTGTGTAATTAACTAATCAAACAATATATGATAAATTTAATTAACATTTTTCTTCATACATAAATAATGTATTTAGTAACGAAATAATTCTAATTTGTATAAATAGATAGCGTTTTAAAAAATGGATAAATTTTTTACCAACCCAATATAAATAAGGATTGTTTGCGTGGATCTTTTTAAATTTATATAAAAATATAATTTGGTTATTCATTTATTTCAATAAGTATATATTTTATAAAAGTATAGTGTTATTTAGATAAAATTAAATATTATAAAACAAATAATAATATTACAAAATAAAAATAAAATTAGATATTATATAAAAATACAGTTTTTATGCAAAATTCTTTAAGTCTTTTGTTTTGCATGAAACTTAAATTTGCAAATAATTTTGTTTAATTATAAATAACAGATACCAAAGCAAACCATATTTGTTATCATTAAACAACTAATCAAAAGAGTATTTATTTTAATGATAACAAATATGGTTTGCTTTGCTTTGCATGGTTCCATATACTTTTAGTAAATACTATAAAAGTGTTTTAAATTTTATCACATTATGCATTTATAAAATTAAGCAGATAATTATTTATGTAATAATTATTACTTGAATAAAAACATATTCATTAAAAATAATTAAAGTAACAAATTATTTGTTTTAACTAATAAGCACTTAAAAGTTTTACCTAGTTAAATGAAAATTACTAAATTAAATATACAGAAGCAAGAATCTAAATACGGAATCAAGTTTTGAGGAAATGATGATTTAAATTTATGTCATTATAACTAATCTTGAAAATTATAGTCTAAAAACACATACTTGGAATATCATTATACAAATCAAAATTTATTTGTTATAAATAGCAATAATAATACGTAAAATAATTATAAATATCTCTCAAAAATTTTAAAACACATTTTTAAATAACAGGAACATATAATCTTAATTATATAACACATATTTATGTATTTCATTTTAATAACTGAACATTGATTCAAATGAATATTTAGGAATACATTAAATAAAATTTAAAATACATTTTAAAATTATATTTATATAAAATATTTTAAATTATAATAACTAAAACTAATCCGTATGTTTTTTCATTAAATATTACCCACAACTTTGGCATACGATCAAATTGCTCCAACTGTAACCTTAATCAGTAGTGTTTTTATAAGACTATCATTAACTCCAAGTATCCAAAGGCGAGTGTAAAACTAATTACATAATTAACAGTCAGCTGGAAAAATTGTTGTCTCAGCCCATTAAAAGTCAAGTGAAGCGTCGCGAATTTGAACATTTTTGCCAGAAAATTGGCAACCGTGACGAAGGTATAGTCACGTTTTATCATCCTAGTATGCTAGGAAGAGTTTATTTGGTAATCGAGTCAATGTAGACATTGGGAAACTTGTTAACTTTCAAAGATATTAACTCAGAGAAAAATAGAGATGTTCTTCGGGACTTGAAAAATTGGAAGCTTCGTTATGATTCTCTTGAAGGCAGGTTTATGATTCTTCGAGAATAAATTTAGATTAAGCAACTAGAGTTAAGGAGACCCAACTATCTCCTGTGATATTGCATTGAATAATTTGAGTTTTTTTTTCCAATGATTATCTCAATATAGAATTTTTTGATGCAATTCTAATTAGAAAAAATTTAAAAGTAAGAATATTTGAAAGCAATATTTTTAAAATATAATGTTTGCCTATGTGCAAATTCTTGAAAAAATTCTCTGATGCTAAAGTTTTAATATTTAAAAATATGTATTTGACTTTGGGTGTTTCAATTACTGTAATTACTTTTTGGCTATCATAGAAAAACTGTAATATTTTATAAGCAAAACTTTGCACAAATAAGCAACAACAGAATAAATTGGAAAAAAAATAAATGTGCTTCAGCTATTTGGAATATAATCTGTTTAATTCTACCTTAAGAAAATTTAATAGTTATATTCATAGGATATTTATTTGATTGTTATATTCACTGAAGGAGATACTGAAACAAGCAAATCTGTGAAGATCAATGGAGCATCACCACGAACATTACATTAATTTGCTATAATATAGAAAATAGATTAATAATTGAAAGCTGTCATGAAGATTTGTATATCAATGTTCTAAGATCTCAGCTTTTAAGATTTTTTCATCCTTAAAAGGTTAAATTCAATTGCAGCAATTAAAGAAACCGTAAAATACCTCAATCACTCATTCTGAAACATATGCTTGCTGAAAATAAAAATCACACTACCAATTATTCAACCATACCAGGGAAAATAAACCTGATAATTTCCATGCATAGAAGCGTCGTTTTAACACTAGGCTTAAATGAATTTTAAAGTATAAACAACTTTAAAATATAATAATTAGTAAACTTAGCATGATTTATGTTATATATCGCATAAAGTTTTCTCGCAGTCGACAGTTGATGTAAAAGATATGAATATTCGACTAGTCCTGTATTTCGAATGGAATTTTTGGTAAGAATTCCGTTGTATGCATGACTTCCACAGGGATAAAATCGGATAATTCTTAAGCATCTTCTCCGACAGATGTACATGCAGATAACAAGAAGAAAGTAGTTTATCACTGCGTTTGTAAAAGTTATTTATGCTATTTGAAGTTCATGTAAACTTTTAATGGGGAATTTTACTTAAGTTCTCGAAATTTTCGCTTTAAATTCATGACCATCCTCAGCTGAAGCAAGAAATATTATTGGCTTAGTTGAGGAGATTTTTTTGCTTTATTTAAAAACTGAAATAAAATAGTAATTTGATGAATAAATAATCCAGCATAGAAACTATTAATAAATAACTATGTGGTACTATCATTATTTTATATATTTTGTGAAAAAGTCAAAGTTTACAAAATTTATCGCCTACTCACATTACAGCCTGTTTTGGTGACTGAAATAGACATTTCGTAACTTTATAATTTGTCTTTGCTCAACTGTACAGTTTTCGGAATTGTAAAATAGACATCGTGCATTATTGATCAATCAGCTGGATAACAAAACTATTCCGCCTAATATGAATCAATAATATATTATATGAATGTGAATAAACAAAATAAAAAGAAAATAACTGTATGAAACTCTAAAACTGTTTTATAATAACTATAATATTTAAATTAAAGAGACAAGTTTTTTAAAATATAAAGTGATTCAATTTATCAAAAGGAATTTTCGAAATTGTTTATTTTAACATTTATTGTAGACAATGTTCAAAATTAGTGATGCATAACGAAAATCATCATAAAAAGCGCGCGAGAGAAAACAAATGTTTACTTTCTTTATATTTATTTTCAGTTAAAGATTTCTAATTAGATTTCGTTTAGTTTGAGCACGCATTTTTACAATTGTAAGAATATACAACTAAATTGCTATAGTAGACATAGATGTTATTCATGAAAATCACATATACTGCCTATTTATAAAAAATTATCCCATAATAGTAGGATAGAGATTTATTGGTTAATCTGTGGTTTGGGTACCTCTTTCTTGCCAAATGGGCGATAGACGCGCCAACCGTGGTAACCCTGGCTATTTCATCCTAAATGCACTCCTAGTGGCACATGCTCATTAACAACTCTATTGTTTCAGTATTCTTATTGGTCGCTAATTGTTTTGATTTTGAAATAACCGTAGAATTTAAAATTTGATGCACGACATTTTATCACAGTTGAATTTGCCCTGGAGGTAGTACGTGAGTTATTTATTTGTTTCTGTGTATTTTTATTTACAACTTTTAAAAAATATGATAATTTTCTCCATATTGTAGTGTATTTTTTGTTATACAATTAGTAAAAAACCATTGTTTTTGTTTTCGTTGCCATACCAACGGTGAAATTCGTTAAAAACACGGATTTCGTTTCGTCGACATAGAAACGACGTTTTTGCGTAGTGTCTCTCGGAGCATTCAAATCCGCGAGACAACACGCAAAAACGCGCCAGTTGGTGACTTTTTGAAAATGCACCAAGCAGGGGATTGAAAGCACATTTTCACTGATTTATTTATAATCACGCAGCCATAAGCCATCATATTGTTTATTTTTCTGAAATATATGTATATAGTTTTGATATTAGTTAGAAATTAATATACTGGCAGTAACCAAAACTTTGTGATAAAAATAGAAAGAAATTATGTATTATTTTATGAATAACAAATGAGTGTTGTTTATTACATACTAGAATTTACTATTCCACTAATAAAACGATACGGTTTTTAATAAGTAGTCTGAATATGATACCAGAGCCATTGTGAAACTGTGGGATAGGGAATACACAGTGAAAGCAATTTAGTTTCTGTTTTCAATATGCACATCAAATAATGTAAGTGCTTGAGAATTTGGTGGATCTTATTTATAATGAAATAGAACTATTTTCGACTATCAATGAAGACTTTCTGAATGTATCGCAGATTTTCAATAATAGTTCGATGCCTTACAATCCTTTCAGCTGCATTAGTATCACCTACATCGTGTCAAATTACGTGCCACAGACATCCTTAAAAAGTCACCATTTCATAGTGATTGTACTACACTTTCAAAGTACGTGGTTGACAGTTCGAATGCAGTCATATGAACTTTAGTATGTAATCTGTGAAGATGTGTTATTAGGAATTTCTACTGATTATTCCCTTGAGATACCAGAATACCGTGTTTAGGACTCACCACCTTAGAAAAAACTACCTTTAAGCATTTTATTATTCATGTATGAATTACGTTTTGTAAAAATTCCGAAAAAAGATAACATTTAGCATAATTTTTGAAAATGGTTCTTTCCATAACAATGCCAATTGTTACTCTGGCTATTTGGTGGTGATAAAATATACCACTAACATTTTTCTTTCATGATATTTAAAAGTTATTTCAAATTGATTATATGAAAATAACCACTGTACATTTGTTACATTCGCGAAGAAATTTATGAGTGATACGTGAAGCTAGTCAGTTATAGTATTAAAATACATTTTCTTTACTTTTCGTAATTATTTGATAAGTAATCAAGACTCTTGTATGAAAGTAAACATTTTTATCAAATTGTGATTCTGATATTTATGGGATATTCTTTAAGTGGTAGTAATTTTCATATTTTTCGTGTACTTTTTTGTTGATAATCAATTATTCTCAGAATATTGATAGCTTTCTCTGCGTAATGAACTATGAAAAATTAAAAAAAAAAACTATTCTAATTAACACAATCATTTATGAATTCAAAATAATTATTAATTGATAACTATTATTTTTATAATTTATTTATAAGAATCTTATATGATAAGGATAATAAACTTATTGAATGGTTAATAAGTTTATTTGCTAAAATTTTTGAAATATTTATTTTCTCTTGTACATTAAATATGTCATTAAGTATTAATTAGTATTTTAATTCCTCCAAAATATATTAATCTTTATTAAAGAAGTTTCAAATGGGTTAACATGGCCATTTTATAATAATTTCAAAGTACTTATTACGCAGTTTATTATGCTACAAATTCAGTTTTAATTAATTATTTATTTATTTTGTAAATATTATTGCAAAAATTTTATTTCTGAATAGAAATATACAATGAAATGAAACTAATAATGTTAATTATATTGACAACAATTTACGACATAAAAATATTATGAAACCGACCATTAGGGAAATAATTTTAAAAATTAAACGTTTTTACAACTATTGAAAATTTACATGCTCTAATTATTCTGTTTCTTTATCTAAAACCTCGTCTATATCTGGAAATTTATTTACGATTCAGTTTCCAGCAAAGAAAGAGCCGAAGCGTAAATTTTAACTTCCAAATAAGTGAAAAAATTATTCTTAATACTATTTTAACGTGAATAATGGTGAGTGGCAACAGACGAGATGGAGAGCGAGGAGAAAAATTCAGCGAAGCAAACTGATCATAAATTTCCCCACTCTCGGGTGGCAACATCATCACTTAAAAACCTCGTGATTTTCCTCCCCTCCCCACTACTCCAGGTCCTTGTACGCAAGAACGGACAGACAATTCGGAATTCCTGCAGGGGTAAACAGTTGTTACTAGGAATGTTTTTAAAAAAAGAAAATGACGTAAAAAATAAAAACGAAGCAAAAGAAATAAACTGGCATTTGTACACGTAAAGAATAAATAGGAGTAAGAGAGAAGAAAAATTCCATTAGGTACACTATGGGGATAGAGAGAGAGGTATTTTGGGGACAAATTACGTTGCATTGCAACACCCTCGAAAATGTACTTCTTTATTTTTAAAGGTTTAAATGAGATATATAAGAAGAAAATTACCTTCTTCAGCTTCTTTCCTTAACTGGGGAAGATCCTTCTCTTTTTGAAGTTCCTTTGTATCTTCAACAGTATTGATGTGCTCCTTCTTTCTATAAGCCCCATCTAGATTAAGAAAATAAGAGATGGCATTACTTTTTCCTTTACAAAGAACGGGAACGTTGTTGATGAGATTGTGTATTACTGTGGGTTTGGTTTTTATTTATTTAAAAGGGTGATCAAACATTTAAGTAACCCTCGGCTCCTCGAAGTCGTATGTCGAAATTAGATCTTTTTTTTCCCATCTAGGTTAACTTCTTAGCAGATAAATTAAATGGTGGATGTTTAAAATTGCTTTTGAAAAGTACGTATGTGAGGGATTTACCAAAATGAATCTCCGGTTTGAATTTCGCCAAAACTTCGAACATCTTTTTGAAACATATTAACCATCAGATTTAAAATTCATATGATATTATGATTTATATAACTAGCTCTATATTATTCTCATTAAGATGCTGTTATATTCTCATTTTTGGATTTGCATATTAAAACATAGGACAATGCTCATGGGAATGGGAACTGACTTTTGAGCATATCAAATTTGTATAAGATATGAGAATTAAATTTATGTTACCTCATCAAAAATTCCATATTATTTCGTTGTCATTTATTTTTTTGATTCTCAGTGAAAAGTTTTATACTGAGAAAATGAAATTAATAATTATATAAAAAGGAAAAAAAGCAAGGAAGAGATCACTATTTCGTAGACATGTTTCCTTTTCATAATTCAATCATTATTTTCTTTTAGATGTTGCGTTATTAGATTTAGTTCATATCTTATTCACATTAGGAAACTTACATTATTTAATTCCTTTTATTTAATGTTAGTTGTAGTGTAGAAGAAATACTCTATTATTTCTTAGCGCTCCTACTATTATTCCTCCTTTGTCACGAAGTTGTTATTTATTTCAACTCTATTTCTTACTATAAGCGTCTTGAGAAATAATGTTATTTAAATTCTAATAATTTTGATAGCTTTAAAGACATAGAAAACGTTATTGTTTTAATATGTTTCTAGATTCTTGTAACAATGTTTATGTTTACAATTTCATTAAAATTTTGATGTCTATAGGGACTATATTTCCCAAAGTTTTATAAAGCGTAATCTTAAGAATAAGGAAGTATACAAGATGTGTATTATTTAGTTCTTCTTTGGATATCTTATAATCTGTATCTTCCATTAAAATGAAGTTATTTGCCAACATTCATAGCAACCTTAGATGATCATGTTTGTAGATCATGTATGTAGATTATATTATATACACAAGTTTTTACAGTACTGTTTTTTAAAATTCTCCATAAAATGATTTTTTAAATGAAATTAGTTTAGTTATTAAATCCAAAATTATAAAAAAATACCTGTAAGTTTGCAAGTTAATTAAATTCGAAATTAATAAAAGCAGTAACAATGTCTAAAATTTCCTTTTAAAATATTTCCTAATATAATTGTAGGAATCAAGATAACTGTTAAATGATGAAAATATTCAAGCTCATTGAGTTAAAAAAAGATTAATTAGAATTGTTTCTTAGAATTGCAGAATTTTTGAGTTGAAAACCTTGATAATTAATACGAGACTAAAAAAAGAATGATTTATGTGTGTAGATTTACTTAACCTATTAATAAATTAACGTTTAATAAATTACGTATGGAAGTAAAAAAAAAATAAGTAAGAGTTCCCATTTCTAACAATCACTGTGTCCAAATAAAAACATTTAATTTACTTTTTTATAATTTTATCACAAAAAAGTTAAAATTTTTTTGAACAAAAATTAATATATCTATTAAAGACAACGATACAATAGTAAAGTATTATATGATAAGAATTTTGGTTATATATATATATATATATATATATATATATATATATATATATATATATATATATATATATATATATATATATATATATATATATATATATATATATTTATATTTATATATATATATATATATATATATATATATTATTTTAGAATCACATCAGCACTTAAAATTTATTTTTAAAATAAATTTTGATATTCTATTATTTTAGAGAGTTATAAATTTTGCTTCATAAAATCATATCATTTATGATTTTGCAACTGCACATCACAACTGAAACAATGTTTAAACAGTTGTTTTTAAAATCTATATGAATATTATAATATTCTCTACCATTTTCATCGCATAAGATCTCTTAAGAAACTTCAAAATTCAGTTGCGTTAAATGTTAGTATGCAATGAACTGTAGGAAATAAATTGGTGAGGAATCTATTAATATATCTGGTGACTGTCTAATCGAAATCCAATCTAACAGACACAATTTAGCATGGTAGACCTCCAGAGATACCATTAATTGTGAATGAAAGATAATTTGTATCAAAATGAAGGCTTCCCTTTTCGATGCACTAAATGCAAGGTATCGCGTTGCGAATTCAGACTCCAAAATCGCTTTGTCTGCGATTGTAATCTCCTACCGAAAGGATAGGAGGGAGCACATTTAGATCCCAAAGTGATGGGAAGCGCTGGTCATTCCATGCTTCATATAAAGAATTTATTTCGATTGCTATCTATTTTATGGAATCCCAAGTCGAGCATTATTTTGCGATTCTGTCCTCCTAACCGGGTTAGAAATAAATGGCGATGGGTCTGGATGGTACTCCGTCGTCGAGTTACGCATTATGCAGAAGAGTACCACGTGGTACTTTGGATGCAGAATATAAAAACCGTTATCGAGGAATTTTCATTCCACAGGATTCAGAAAGAGACAATACTTTAATGCATACTGTTTCAAAGGAAAAAATTTTCAAATGCTGAATTAGGAAGAAGGCATTATAAAAATATTTTTTGTGCTGTAAGTGTAATAAGATTTTCACCTATTGCTTAATGTAAATTATATAACAGTATAATAACAATTGATAAAATTTTAGCAACTTAGTAAGGACTATTTATGTAAAAACAATGTTAATTAATTCTTGAAAATTTGAGTAAATAGTATTATCTTCGATCATGCAAAAATATTTCAAGTGGATATACGCATCAAAATGGTATACACACTGATATAAAAATGTTAAAATTAATTTTACTTATGAATATTTGTTTTTTTTCAAAAATGGAATTTTAATGTAAAGCTTAAATTTTTTCTTTTCTAAATATGACTTTATTAATACGAAATATATAAAAATGCAATGAGTAAAAATGCGTAAGATATAACTCTTACAAAATTATAATACTTAATGTTTTTATTTCTGACTCAAGTATAAAATTATAACATTTTTAATATGCCATTCCTAATATGTATGTATGCTCTTAATTAATTCACACATTGCATTCTAAATATATTGATGATTAAGATTTATATAAAAAGTTGTAGCTGTGAAATATTATCTGCCACTTTAAAATAGCAAAGTTCGTAGGTGTATTGAAAAATGGAAAAATTTAAGATAAAATTATAGCAAATGAAAAACATTTATAAGCATAATAAGAGGAATTGCTCTACATGCAATACGTTTTTGGAACTGAGAAGCGAATGGACAAACTGATAGAACCATGTACCGAAAATAGTTCTCAAACAAACATCCTAAAAGTTTAATAGTGCTTAAAAAATTTAGTCACAGAGTTAGTGAATTATAAGTTTTTTGAATTAGCTGCCAAATAGGTCGATGAGAAATTGCAATTGCATTTGTGCAAAAGAAGCTGCTATACTGGAAATTGAGAGATCAGATATCAGAGTAATCAAAATCAAGAGTTCTATGTAAGGTAATATACTGGATTTTAATGTGTCGTATCTTGTAATATTTAAATATATATCAGGTTACTTGATGATCCTATCCTATTTAAAGTATTCGGACATTGAACTAACTAAAGAATATCCAACCCATTTGTTGATTGGCATTTGGATAAATATATGCATAGCACAGGCAGATTTTCTATCGTAAATTTTGTTTACATTATTATTAAATAAGTAATTTTTTAACAACAAACGAGTTAAACAAGTGCAACTTACATGGCTGGATGTATGAGAATAATAAAAATGGAGGTTTCCACGTAAATCATTAACGTAACCGTGGTAGTATAAAGTATTTTGATTGGTTAGTATATATAACCTTAATTGCTTGACGGGAAAGCTTGTTTCAGTTAAAATATTTAGGTTTTAAATTTTATTTTAAAAAAGTTTATAAAAATTAAAAAGTTTACAAATTTGATTATTGATTGGCAAACAAGACTATACTGAGTTATATCTAATTTTAATATCATGTATTGGTTTTACATCTCATCATAAGTGTGAAAATCATCTTGATTAGATTTATTATCGTCACATGAATAGCAGAAGTGGTCACACAACCTATGTAATTCCCTAAAGTCATCTTTACAGATATCTTCTTGTGGAAATAAATGAAGTATCTGATATACAGGATTACCGTAGCATTAAATATTGACCTATTTATCAGAATCATTTGAATTATGGCATGTATCAGCGAAACACTTAACCAGTTTGAATGAATCGATAAATTTATATGTTGATGAAGGGGAATAAATATTGTCATGTATTATAGGAGTTTTAAGCATTTCGAGCAAACAAGGTTTTTCTTGTATGTGTATCGTGTAAGTTTTTTCCAGCAAAGTTATGTTCAAATTGTTATCGACATCCTTACTTTGCTTAATGAAGGAATTTTTATAGATTGATGTGTTATGACTCTGGAATGTAATCTGTTTTGTAAAATTTGCTAGTAATGACTAATCAACATGTTTGCGTTAATTAGAACAGCTGCAGTGAGTAATTAGGAAGTTTTGAAACTTATGAGAAGTAAATGCTTTTAGGTGATGTAAAATATGTATTGATTGTATATGTCTATGTGAAAATAATTGTTTTAAATTAGCCTTTGTCATTCTTGAATTATCATTCAAAATTAAAATAGAATGTCTTCAAATGCCCCTATTGTTTGTTATTAAATAACGTAAATATAAGAAGATTTATATTAATCGCTTAAAAAATAAGGAAGAAATCAGTTTAACGAATTTACACAAAAACGTAATTCGATAATTGACATCAAATACAATACCAGTATTTCAAAGTGTATTACAAAATAGAAGAAAACTTCATTTACAAATAAACATTCTTATAACATAAAATAGAGTTCAGTAAAAGCATGCTATACAGCAATTAGGATTCTCTTTTTCATTATTTTGTTTGTGAAATTTTTCTGTCCAGATTCTGCTTTGAGAAAAGATAACTTGAAAATGTCCGGACAAAGGATTTACAAAAACCTATGGCTTGGAAACAAAGTATTAGACGAATATCATAAACTAGCGTTATACAAAGGTGTGGAATCGATTGCAAGGAACATGGTGTGCTAAATACAAACTAAGATGACTTCAGCTAAATGATACCATAGTAAGAGGTGAACAAGGTATGTATACCTTAATATCAGCAATGAGCTATAGCAATAAATGAACAATACCCGGTTATCAGCTGGTTGTAGGAGAACAGGAAACTGAATTCTTCTGAATAAATGCTTTCTTTTGGCAAGAGGATAAGAGTTTTTAAAGAACAAACCAAATTATGTTTCCCCAGGGTGATCCTTGTACGAAGCTTATTCAATTAACCATAAGACGTAAAATGAAGCTGCAAACTAGTCTAAGCCAAATGGACCAGTCGTTTAATTTAAATGAGCTTACTCCATCGGAAATCCATTCCTTAAATAAACAGAAACTGCTCACTGGTTGGTGTCTCCCTCCGGTACATCACTGGTGTGCTGCAAACAGTCTGGGTCTGTCCCTATCTTGTAGTGGCCCCTGGCTTCTTCAATCGGCCTTGTCGAGATTTAGAAGTGGCCACTTATAAAGCTTAAGTTTCCTTGAAAGGGAGAGAATTTTCCTTTGTTCCTGTTCTCTCTCTGCCAGTCCTGCTCATCTTATTACTTGTCTCGGCGCCTCATGGGGGTAACTAGGTTGAGCAGGATAAAACCTACGTGAAACTTGTGCGTCGGGGCCTTTTGGAACTGGCGTAGGATTTCCCTACACCAAGGGGATAAGTAACAACATAAGACATCATAAAAATCTAATGAGATGGAATGTTGTAAATTTAAATTGGAACTGAGGAAATTGGAGTAAAGGTATTGTAATAGACTGCTATTTACTGACGAGTTCCAACTCAACTTTAAGTATGATTGCAGACATGTTTTGATAAAGAGATAAAGAAACATTCGAAGGAATCCAACTTTTATACAGGATGAGATGGTAATGCAGGATTGAATCATCATACATAAACGTATAGATCCGCATATCATTGAGAAAGGCAATATAATGGCCCAACATTATACATCTGAGATATTGAAACCTTCTGTTGTACCTTACAACTCAGACTTTGGTTGTTCATTTTTAAAATGCATGATAATGCCAGATTACATTCACTTCATCCTGGGAAGAATTCATTTTGTGGAGAGTATGTTTAATGCTAAAACAATATTTTTATGAAAGATTTCTTTAACTTCATTAGGCACAGAACGTAAAGGGATTGAGCAATTATACTTGTCTATATTAAAATAATGATTAAAGATTGCTTCATATAAGAAATAGGACTATATTTACTTCATAGATTATTGATTACATAAAAATTTTGGTATTTCCTTAATTTTTTTATTTGCTATAAATTTTTCTGCTAATTTCGTAATTTTTTTCTGCTTGACAGATTGTTACATATAAAACGTTTTAGTATATTACAAGAAATAATATAAGTAGTAAACATATTTTCGTTAACTAAATAAATACCATATGTATAAGCATTTATTTTTCATAAAATAATGTTGATGATAAATAACATTTACCATTAAAATGTTTTTCTCATTTTATATTCTGAAAAAATGCCAAAGGAATTTCAAATAGACAGTTAAAAACCTAATCGTTTTGTAAAAGAACTTAGGCTAATTTCGTACCTTAATTTAACAATGAATATAAGTTTTTTTTCAAATTAAGGCAGTTTATGTAAAGATATTTTATGTCTATAATTAATCACCTGTAAACGGAAATGAGCAGATTAAAATTTTTTTGCTTGTTTCATTATTTTGGAAAGTGCTTATGAGTCTTAAAGAAAATTTCTTGTGACTTTTTTCAGTTAAAAAATTTTTAATTTCCTTAACAATATATATCTTCTCATTATGTCTTGCATTATATTCTTAGCTTTATGGCTACATTTTTTAAGAGTAGATTTTGTATTGAGAAAAGTATAAGTTACATCTTAAGATTAATTACTGTGAAAAATAATGAAATAAATTAATAAAATTTTAATATTTATATTTTTGTAGCGAAAGAATATTTTAAAAATTTTAAATGAATTTTACTGTATTTTAACATTAAACAAATTAAAATTTATTTTCTTAAAAAGTTTCTCATTTATATTTTCTTTATATGTTAATATATTTTTTTCGAATACTACGCCATGCATTTAAGAACTAATCTGTTTGGACTTTAAACAATATGCAAGGACATTTTTTATGCATAAAATATTATATTCACTTACAAGGAAAAAAGTAGCTTTAAGATCTCGTTTTCTAATATCACACATATCTTTAAAAAAAAAAACTTCAAGAAATCTCAATAATTATTTATTGGTGTTTTAACATTAAAATTAGTGCTGTTTCATAAGACTGTTTCCCAGTTATATATTTTGAATGTTTTTATAGCTGTACAAAGCGTTCACAATACACAATAAACATTAAATATTACAAAAAGTACGTAAGCTTAAAATTTCTTGGTTATATATCATACATATTTTATTTTAGAAAAAAATTAGAAATTTTCAAAACTTATTTTTGATTAATAGAGTTAAGTATAAATATTCTCAAGCTAATTCAGATATTTTTAGTAATCTAAGATTGTTACTAATTTGTTCCTTTAAAACGGAGTTTAAAAATATTTTCAATATATTTTTCGACTATGTTTTCAAAATTATTTTACTTATGCGATAGCTACTGATAAGGAAATATATTGATTTCAAATTTCATTGCTTCTATTTTCGTATTCTAAAAACATTAAAAAAATATCAAATGGAATTATTCAATTTTCCTCACTGGTGTAGCATATGATCTGCGTTTGAAACGGAGAAGTGAAAAGAGAAGTTCCCATCCACTTCTGTCTCGAAATGACAAAATAATCTTTTTTACAACTCAGCGACCTGATTACTCTTGTCAGATAAACACAATCATATGTAGAAATAAGTTCGCCTCTCAAACTAACAACTTAAAAAATAAGTTGAAACTGAAGGAAGATTGTAGCTCTAAAAGGTAAAAGCAGAAAAAAGAAGCCGAATTACCTGTCAAAACCGGCCGTTTCCATTTGTTGACAGCGGAATTTTCAGTCGACTCCTTCTCGGAGCCAAGATGCTGGTGTTGTGGAAAAGCTGGAACGAAGAACAATGCACATTTAAACAGACAAATAAAGAAACAAAACGCAAGATTTGTTAAAAATTTACAATGAAATGTATTTACTATCAAATTTTCACTGACTATTATGCTGGTTTTAATTTGGTTTTTAGAAGGGCTAAACTTGCAAATAGCATGAGAAAAATGCATTAGGATTTATTAAATAATGTTGCAATTTTGATCCAAACGAGAAAATGTTAGTTTGTGCTTACTAACTTATGACTGATCACATATAAATTTACATGAAAAGATATTAGAATTTTTAAAAATAATTTCTAAATTAAAAAATATTGAAATTGTTTTGAAAATATTTAAAATTAGTATATATATATATGAATTTATCAGTATATTTGTTTAAAAAAAGTAAGTATAGTTTTTATTTATTTTATTGTATCATACACACACACACACACACACACACACACACACACACACACACACACACACACACACACACACACACACACACACACACACACACACACACACACACACACACACACACACACACACACACACACACACACATATATAATATATATATATATATATAACCTTTTGCCAAAATTCTTAGCTATATAAATGTTTATGTCTCATTTGTAATAAAAACCTTATTTTCTATTCACATCAAAAAAGTTTTTTTTAAAACATGAACTGTAAGCATGATTAAGACACTAAGTAAAACCTGTAGTAAATAATGGTATGATTAAATCTTTTATAAAGATTTTAAAAAGTAGACTATATTATATATTATATATATATATATATATATATATATATATATATATATATATATATATATATATATATATATATATATATATATATATATATATAAACTCCATGGCACGACAGCCCATGTGGACCAAGACCTACAGTGCCCATAACTGTTTTCATGACCGAGGGCCCTGAGGTGCGAAGCATATGTCCCTGTTAGGTGGTCAGCCTAACGTAAGACCCCCAGTGTTTAGTTCCCAAGCATGCTTGGTACACAGTTAATCGACCCACTGAAGGGATGAAAGGTTGAGTCAACCTTGCCCAGATCGAGGATCGAACTTCGGACCTGTGTCATGGGAGCGTGAAACGCTGCCACCAAGCCACCGGGCTTTTATATATATATATATATATATATATATATATATATATATATATATATATATATATATATATATATGTAGTGTGTATATGTGTGTATATATATGTATGTATGTATGTCTATATATTTATATTAAATTGTATGCATTTTCACATTGATGTAAAAGTAAAAGCAAAAACCGAAGCAAGTAAGTCATTTATTGCAATGTGATTAAAAAATTGAAAATTTATAGAATTTTATTAGCCATACAAGTTTACCAACCGATTCAATATATTTTATCCATTGAAATGTCTTTTAAAACTGTTTAAAATTCGTCAATTTTTCAGCTAAAGTTTTTAGATGCTACACGTGTTTGTGATTATGAATCTAAGAATTCTTTTAATTTTTCTAGAACCAAATTATTCTAGAAGAGATAAATTAGTGTGACTCAACATGTGTAGCAAATCTATGAATAAGTGCAGCATAGTCTTTTGAAAGTGTTTAGTTTTAATATTATATATATATATATATATATATATATATATATATATATATATATATATATATATATATATATATATATATATATACACTACTTGCCATTAAAATTGCTACACCAAGAAGGAATGTAAATAACAGAACGATATTTATTGGACACATACATTATAGTGGAAAGAACAAGTGATTAGATTTACAGGAAATTAGGATGTATAGATCTTAAGAAATCAGTACCCAGAGCAGCCACCTCTGGCTGCAAAAACAGCATTTATCCGCCTAGGCATGGAGTCAAACAGAGATTGTATGGCATGTACGGGGATATCAGTCCATGCAGCTTTAACACTATGCCACAGTTCATCGACAGTAGTGGATGGTGAGTGATGGCGTGCCAATCACTCGGCAACCATTGACCACACGTTCTCAATTGGTGACAGATCAGGAGAACGTGCTGGCCAGGGTAACAGTCGAACCTGTTCTGTATCAAAGAAATTGAGAACAGTACGGGCAACATGTGGTCGTGCATTATCCTGTTGAAACAAAGCATTAGGGAGGCCTCGAAGATAGGGCAAAGCAACGGGCCTTAACACATCGGAAATGTAACGGTTGCTGTTCAAAGTGCCGGTAATGCGAACAAGAGGTGATCGAGACGTGTATCCAATGGCACCCCATACCATCACTCCAGCAGATGGGCCAGTATGGCGATGTCCAATGCAAGCTGGCAATGCGTGTTCTCCATGATGCCTCCAAACACGGATGCGGGCATTATTCCGCGTCATGGTTCGTCGCTGATCACACCATTGAAGGCTCTCCTGTCTGTGACGCAGCGTCAATTTTAGCCGAAGCCATGTTCACCGTGCAGACAAGCCATGCTGCTGCAAACGTCGTCGAACTGTTCGAGCAGAAACTTGTTGCCTTGCAAATGACTCCATTTCTCGACCCAGGGTTCGTGACGTGGCTGTACGATCCCATGTGACAATGCGTATAAAATGTCTGTCTTCTCTGCTGTTAGTGAATGGGGTCGCTGAGATCCTGCATGACGTTCCGTATGATTGTCCTGAACCCATCGATTCCATATTATGCTAACAGTCATGGGGTCTCGACCGACGCGAGCAGCAATATTGCGGTACAATAATCCGCAATCCCGGTAGGCTATAATCCTTCTTTTATCAAAGTCAGACACGTGCTGATAGGCATTTCTTCTTCATACACGAGGCATTACAACAACTTTCTTTGCTGAAAACAACGTTGAAACGGAAATTAAGTATGAGAAAACTGCCGTCAAATCTCTGGTTTTATACACATTGTAGATGTCGCTACTGTCGCCTGCTTTGTTTGAATGCGCTGAAAATCTAATCATTTGCATATCACAGCAAGTTCTACCTGTCATGCAAATTTCACGTGTGTGGTGTGCCGCTTTCATGGTGTAGCAATTTTAATGGCCAGTAGTGAATATATATATATTCGAAAAATATAATGAATGAACTCTTAGGTATATTAGGTGTATATAATGAATACTATGGATGCACATCAGAATGGACTGTATATAATATAAAACGTTCGTGATATTACGTCAACATCGAACCTGTGTTATGTTTAAAATGTTTTACTACCACAAGACTTTCAGCTTAGGATTACAAGAGACAAATTTAAAATTAAACTCTTAAATACTGCATTCACATATTCTTTTTTATTTCAGCTTTTTAGTTTAGTTTTTCCAATTATGAGCAATACGTGCGTCTAATAGTTATTGCAAAAATACTTGTTTCATTAGCAGGAGGACAATGATTGTATTGGCTGTCACGGAATCATACATTGGTGTTAGCATTATCTACGTATAGTGGATGATAATACAAATACAATTGTTTTAGTAATCACGCATTAACAAAAAGCATATTTTCCTTGTTACTGATTTGACAATAATAACTTATACATAAACACCAGGTATGATTATTTTTCAAATCGTTTTGTGTACTGAGATAATTGGTTGTCAAATTTTATGAAAGTGGATTAAATAATGAGATATTTTCTGAGTTAGCAGGTCTGATTTGTTCTTCCTAAATTCTTGTGTGTATACGAACGTCTCAATACGGTCACATTATTAAAAAAACTGTTATTTTTCTAATAATGCTTAATATATTAATGGATATACTGGATATGGATTAAAGAATAAAAAATAGTTTATTAATAACTTAATAATAAATAGAATATTAAAACATTTAATTTTTTTATGTGACGCATGGTCACAATGTCGAAAACATTTGCATACCAGAAATGTATAATTTTTCTAATATTGGGCAATAAATCATCTTTTTGAAATTTTAAGTGATGGTTTTATATGTTGTATCTAACATGTATAAAGCCATCATAAAATTTCAAAATAGATTTTTGTGAGATATTTCTTCACTGGATGAACAATTAGGAAGTTTAAGCTGAAGCACGTTTTATATAAGGCATTTGATTTCATTCTTAAGAAATTTTAAAGACTGATATAATAAAAATTTGTCTCAGACAGAAATTATTTTTTCTCACAAAAAATCCTATTTTATGAAAATTAAATCAAAAACTAATATAAATATATCTTTTTTATATAATATTCTCATTAGATCCTTCTTTTAAAAAAGTATAAAACTAATATTTGCTTGTTTATTCACAAATTTAACAATCAAAAAACGAGATATTAGTTTAATTAAACTAACATTTAAAATTACCAAAATAAAGTAAAATATAACATGCGGAGATTACATAAAAAAGCATTAATTCATTAAACATGAATCAATTTTTTGAAAAAATATCGAAATTAGGGAAATGCTCTACAAATGTTTATTTCGATCATAGACAATGCTAATCATATATTTGTAATTTTATATATATGTGTACCTATTACATTGACTAACTCATCGTTATTATACTAATATCACATGCAATTTACACTGTTATTTTAGATAAATACGGCATGTAAAATATTTGAGACATAAAGATATTAACTTTTTCATTATAAGATAAGCATTACATATTTATTAAAAAATATATGACTATCTGTATCCAAGATTATCATAAATGACTCGACACAAAATTGATTTACTTTCCGTAAATGGTAAATTATCATAAAAAGGTAATATGTAGTAGGGAATTCTTATGTGGTATTAGATACGAAACAAATAAATGAAGATATACTTCTTAGAATAAATAAAATAATATATTGAATACAAGAAAATGAGATTACTTGCGATTTTTTATTCGCAGTTTAGCCAAACTGATTCTCCCAGACTATAAACAATTACAATAGCGGAGGGGAAGAAAAAGCTAAAATCACGCCACTTTCATTGCTGTACATTCAATCAAGCAGGGCGAGATACACGCCACTATCCTTCTCACTTCCGTTCGGCAACAAGCTCATAAGCTCTAATTGCCGTAGCTTGCGCGATAGAGGCCTTAATTGTATTTCCATCTGGTGTTGTGTTAAAGTCGGAAGTCGAGTCAGATGTGAGCCCACACATAATTCATTTTGACTTGGGTGAAAAACATTAGATGTATTGCAAAGGCAGCCACTACCACAGATCTCTTCCTAATGATCGACCGCGCTCGTTAGCAAAGGCGTCTAATTACCCACCTAATGTTATTGATAACGCCGAACAGCGTTCGTGAACTTTTATTAAAAGTGAAATGGAAATTCGATCGATCGGTCAAAAAAGAGAGTGAGCTCGTATGAGGTCTCATAAGAAACAAGTAAAAAGATGAGTCGGGGAGATATTAAAAATGAGGAGAGTGAGAGAGATTGGCTAATGTTCTGTTTGACTAAGGTTTGACACTGCATAAGCGCCCAATTAAGATTGCAATCGCAAAACGTTATTGAATGGAAACGGAAGCCAATTTGACGTAAGGATGCGCTTATAATTAGGAAATGTTTATTGAGGCGTTTAATGGCGAAATTGTAAATGGAGGAGTTCCACTTAGAAGCTGTTGCAAGGTGATATTAGTTTCAAGCGTGATAATCACTTTCCGATGCACCTGCCAAATAATAAGTCATGTAGATATATGACGTCGCCATCAAACTCTATCTTCTTATCTGGTTTCTTAATGACGGGTACCTGTCCATCACGCGCTTTCCTGCAGTAACTTTAAATGAAAATTTTTAATTAATCATTCATTGGTTTCAGCTATGGGTGTGGTTTAGAATGTAATATTTTAGCTTTAATGCTATAAATTTATTGCAAGATCTTCAGGTTCAATGCTTAATTATATTTAAAAAACAATATGAAGCTACCTTTCAATATTTCTATAAAAGTAATCATCGTTAAGTCATCAATAAAGTATAGCTCATTTTCAATGGTTTAATATCTACGAATCAACGATACATGGACACAGCTACGCAGAAATTAAGAAACTGAAAATACTTCCTTAAAAATAGTTATTGATGTAAGATCCACCACACAAAGACTGAGATATTTTTGCAAATTATGATTTATTTTTATTTTATAAGATGAAATGAAAAAGGAGAAAAAATCATTAATATGTATTGTTAAAGATTGAATAATTTCTATTGACAAATGTCATAATATATTTAATTAATAAAGTGATGATAAAACTCTGAGTTTGGGACTTTTAATGGGATGATAAAATTCATTTAGCAATAAAGAGAAATTTTGGATTTTTTTTCAAAGTTAAATAAAATAACAAAGCAATAAAACTGACTACTTTATGTGTAGTTTTATTGAAATACATTCTATACGACTTCCGAAACTTATTAGTATTTTATTATTATATATTATTTAAAAGTGCCTTAGTTAAGAATAATGAAAATATGAAATTAATAATAAATAACAAAAATAGATAGTCACGAATTTTAGCAATAAAAATATATGTGTTGAAATGTTTATCAATTACAGAGAAACATGGAGAAAAGTTATTAATTCAATATTTGTGTTGAGTTGTTGACTTCCTGTTCAGTTAACTTGAAAATTTTTACAGGTTAATGAACAAAAATGTTCACTTGTTTCCGAATACATTTATATTACAAGTATATTTATATTTGTGTAAGCGATTTAGATAACACGACTCATTTTACATGTTTTTTTGCTATATTTCCTGGTTCGCGTCGCTTTTAGAAACAATGAAATAGTTATGTGATAAAACAACCCGTATAAATTCATACAGAAATATATTAAATGTATTTTTAAATTATGTGCTTTTATATTTACCAGAAAACAATAATTTTCATTTGAAGACATAAGTATAAAATGAATCCCCTAATGAATTAATATATAATTGATATAAGGCAAATAAGTTCAGGTTAAAACAAGATTAAAGCGCATTTTAAGTAGAAATCACTATTTCACAAATGATATTTTCCCATTGCTTCATTTACGAATTCCATTGCTCAACTTTCATTTAAATAAAACAAATAAAAAGAAAATGTTAGTACACTACTGGCCATTAAAATTGCTACACCAGGAAAGCGGCACACCACACCCGTGAAATTTGCATAACAGGTAGAACTTGCTGGGATATGCAAATGATTAGATTTTCAGCGCATTCATACAAAGCAGGTGACAGTAGCGACATCTACAATGTGTATAAAACCAGAGATTTGACAGCAGTTTTCTCATACTCAATTTCCGTTTCAACGTTGTTTTCGGCAAAGAAAGTAGTTGTAATGCTTCGTGTAAGAAGAAGAAATGCCTATCAGCACGTGTCTGACTTTGATCGAGGAAGGATTATAGCCTATCGGGATTGTGGTTTATCGTACCGCAATATTGTTGCTCGCGTCGGTCGAGACCCCATGACTGTTAGCAGAATATGGAACCGATGGGTTCAGGACAATCATACGGAACGTCATGCAGGATCTCAGCGACCCCCCTCACTAACAGCAGAAAAGACAGACATCTTATCCGCATGGTCACAAGGAATCGTTCAGCCGCGTCACGAACCCTGAGTCGAGAAATGACATCAATTGCAAGGCAACAAGTTTCTGCTCGAACAGTTCGACGACGTTTGCAGCAGCATGGATTGTCTGCACGGCGACCATGGCTTCGGCTACCATTGACGCTGCGTCACACACAGGAGCGCCTTCGATGGTGTGATCAGCGACGAGCGTGGACACGGGAATGGCATCACGTCATCTTTACAGATGAATCTAGGTTCTGTATACAGGACCATGATGGCCGCATCCGTGTTTGGAGCCATCGTGGAGAACGCGCATTGCCAGCCTGCATTGTACATCACCATACTGGGCCATCTGCTGGAGTGATGGTACGGGGTGCCATTGGAAACACGTCTCGATTACCTCTTGTTCGCATTACCGGCACTTTGAACAGCAACCGTTACATTCCCGATGTGTTAAGGCCCGTGGCTCTGCCCTATCTTCGAGGCCTCCCTAATGTTTTGTTTCAACAGGATAATGCACAACCGCATGTTGCTCGTACTGTTCTGAACTTGCTTGATACAGAACAGGTTCGACTGTTAACCTGGCCAGCACGTTCTCTGATCTGTCACCAATTGAGAACGTGTGGTCAATGGTTGCCGAGCGATTGGCACGCCATCACTTATCATCCACTACTGTCGTTGAACTGTGGCATAATGTTGAAGCTGCATGGACTGAGATCCCCGTACATGCCATACAATCTTTGTTTGACTCCATGTCTAGGCGGATAAATGCTGTTATTGCAGCTAGAGGTGGCTGTTCTGGGTACTTATTGCTCAAGATCTATACATCCTAATTTCCTGTAAATCTAATCACTTGTTTTTTCTACAATAATGCATCTGTCTAATAAATATCGTTCTGTTATTTGTACTCCTTCTTGGTGTAGCAATTTTAAGATCCAGTAGTGTATAATAATCGAAATATTATTGGAAGACGAGAATCAGAAAAACTCGTAAAAGTGTAGTGGATGATGTTCAAGTAGAAAAAATCGTCCTTTCAAAACCGTAATAGATTTCAAGAAACACAGAATGTTAGATATTAACTAGAAAAAAGTTGTTTATTTATTATTACTGAAAACAACACTTGATGTAACATTTTAACAGCTTGTCGAAGCAATGCTATTGAAGCAAAAACACGTTTCCTTGTCACTAGGATAAACGATCTTAAGCGAAATCATCCAAAACAGTATCAGGATGATCTCTAGGCACATCGACCAGGGATGCGAACATTGCAGACTCCAAGACGCATAAAAATATAAGGAAAGTTGTCTGCTGGGTGATTGGAGGTAAAAAGTTTATTGTTAGGTGTTTTTATCCAGACCCAAAAGTATTCTGTAAAAGATTCTTTATTCAGTTAGGAAAAGTGATTTTACACGATATATACTGACGGTATACGCCGGAATCTGCATTCATGATCATATGGCATACAAATCATTAGGGTTGATGGTCCAAAAGTATGTTGTATTAACATACTTTCCGGTATCTAGCCCTAATATGGACTCTACTAGTTAAATGGAAGCATCCGGGTGGGAGTTTTCGTAATTTAGAAGCAAGGACAAAGCATAAAACCCCTAATACTTGACCTGATACCTCCAGAGATATCACTTTACTTGGAAGACATCACGGCCACGGGATATTTAACGTTCCCAAACCTCCATTAGCGAACATGATAGATCTTTGTAGTTGGATTGAGATAGAACCTTCCAATGCTTAGATTCAATATTGGAGGTATCAGCAGCATATTACTTTCTGTATACCGGAGATTATAGGAACCTATAGTAACTCTTAAAAATGGTTACAGTAGCATATCACTTCTTATATACCGGAGGTTATAGGAACCTATAATGATAGGCTCTATATATTTAGGTATAAAATCTATCACGAGAATCACGCCATATACAATCAGGTCATCATGAGTTCTATAGTCCGAAATATGTACGTAATTAAAATTTTTTCAAATACAAAATATTTTTGAAAAATATTTTGAATCAGATGAATTTGAAAATTATTCTAATCATTAAAATACTCATTTTAAAATAAAATAATAAATTTATATTTTTCTTGTGTTAGAAATTATTTTATAATATTGATAAATATTATCATAAAATAATATAGATTTTAAATTTGAGAATCTGACTTTTTAATGAATGAGTAAAGCAATATTACTTCACTTAAAGTTACATTGTATGTTGGAATTGGCTGTTGCTCGACAATCACTTTCCTCCTACTAGGTTGTTTCGACTGACTATCATTTACAGACATTTACTTAATGTGAAGGGAACATGCGAGCTATTGAATTGAAAGCTAGAAAGATTGTCATTGATCTGTTAGCTCTGCTTTAAAATACGAAAACATTCTAAGTCATTTTCCTCTTGTTCATAATTTTTTTAAAAATGTTTGCTATTCATCTAGAAAAGTTGTTAAATCTCACATTGCATGCAACTTTAATAATTAGTTCAAAAGGAAATTGTGGAATCAAGTTATGTATATTTTTATTGTAAGCTTTTTTTCGTTTTGAGATATATTTTGAGAAAAAAATCTCATCAGGTACACGTCTTTTTATTTTCTTTTACCAACATTTATATTTTATAATTATCATAAAATATATCATTATATATGATTTTTTTAATCATTTATGAAATTGAATGTTGAGAATTATCGTAAAGTTGTTTGTTCTCAGTGATCATATTTTTGTTCCTAAAAGTGTCTTTTTTGCCATTCATATTTATTATTTCTCGTACTTGTATATTGCTTTTGTTTTTTATTCGAAAATACGCCAAACTTTTTCTAATTTAATTTTCTTATTTTAAATATCTCAAATTACTTTTAGTATGGAACTATTGGAGAATATAAATAATAAAAGTAGAATAAAAAGGAAAGTAATAAAATTTATGTCTTCATTATTGGAGAATATAAATAATAAAAGTAGAATAAAAAGGAAAGTAATAAAATTTATGTCTTCATTATATTCGAAATAGAAAATTTAATATCATCGAAGAAATTTCATTACTTTCCCCCCAAAAAAGAAATTTTTTCTAGACAAAATTGATTTGCTTTATACTGATGCAATAATATACAGAATTTCAAAAGAATTTACCAATGCAATATTTAAATGACTATATGTGTGTGAATGTATTGGTTAAATAACTTTCGTTTCACTGAAACTCAAATCGTGATAAAATTGTGAAGTCTTTTAAAGTTCTGGTGAAATGCCTTAAAAATACTTAAGAAAATTTAAAATGTAACCATAAGCCAAATGAAAATATATAATTTGAGAATTGTGAATCAGTTTACTAATACCTATTACTAATATGATATTTATAGTGAATGGACTGTAAAAATGAAGTTGAAATTTCTCTACAGAATCAATTTCTATCGTAGACGCATGATGAATAACATCACAGTGATAACATTTTGAAATGTTCAGTACCTTTACATTGAAATATTCAGTATCTTTGCATCAAAATGTTCAGCATCTTTTGTAAAATAATTGAACATTTAAATATACTGCATTCCGGGAATAGTTTCACATATTATTGTTTATATGTCATAAGAAGGAGAACCGATACTGAGCATTTATTTCAATAAGTATATGTAGAGAAACCAAAATTAAAACTTCTACCAAAATTGCAATTTTTCTCTTATTATTCAACATCGATTGCCATCGTTACGAAGATTTTCTATTTTGAAAACCTCACCAAAATTCTCGATGGCCTTTTGTTAATTTTACTAATTTGTTTTTTTAATTGGGCTTAGTGTATCAATTTGGAATGATTGAGATCAAATCAGAGAACTTCCGATTTGAACCCAGTTGTTCTAGAACAAATTGAAAAGGTTATCATATTCGTTTTTGCATTTACATCTGTGGGTTATTTCTTGCATTTTCTTCATTTAGGTGGAGAAATTCAGTTCATTATCAATGAAAATTCTTCCAGAAAATAGAAATGGAATTTGAATATGTTACTAAAGTTTTTAATTGTTAAGTCCACTTGAAACTGATTAAATGATTAGTCTTTTTTATATTTTCAATTGAATTTTTGAATCTACAAAATATATAATTTAAAAATCCCTTTATTTGCTTTTCCTAAAAGAATAAGATACAAACATTTAGAAGAGTATACTTTTTTCAATTACCACAGCCAAGGCATTTTTCTCAAAATAACTGATAATTTCATTTTAAAATTCATAAAGTTAAGTAGATTTCTATCACATTAACTCTGAAGTTTTTAAAACTATTGATTTACTGAAACTAATCTATTTGTTACTGATAAAAATGCAATTTCCACGAATATTTTAAAATGATTTTGTCCAAGATAACTTGATGCAATTGTATAAAATTTTCCATCATTATCCATATGTTTCATTAAAATACAAAATAAAATAACATTACCTTCTGAACTTTGGCGTCTGATTGAAGAGGTATCTTTGGTAGGTTGGCTTGTTGGAGGTTGGATTTCTGTAAATAAATTAACAATTATCACATTTCGTAAATTAATTGTTTTATTTCAGTGCAGAAAAATACTTATTTAAAATTGAATTCAAATTAGCATTAAATAAGTTTTAAATAATACTGAATTAGTTTAGGGAGATTTGAATTCAAATATCAAATACATTAAAGTTAAGGGAAAATATACCAATACTGTTCAAAAAAATAAAGATTATGCTTTACCAATGATAAGAAAATTGATCTTTTGAGAAAAAACGAAACAGCTTTGAAATCTAGTTTCAACTAAATTCGAAGTACAGGCTAATTGAAGACAAGCTAACTTTTGTAAAGTAATAAATTAAATAATTTATGGGACTATGAGACCTCTAAGTGGTTTAGGAAAAACTACCTGTTCCATTTCAAAAGAAAATATAGAGCTTTCAAATGACGAAATGCACATTATTCCATGAAGACAGGAAAATAAGAAAAGAAATTGCTTAAGTTTTCCAAATGTGTGATTATTTTCTTTTTTGGTCTGCAGGTTTATCTAAATTTGGAAATCATACACTTTTCTATGCTGTTATATAAAAATTAGTTAGAAAACCAATGGTTAAATACATTATTAAATAAAGAATATTGAAGATTAGATTGAGATGCATCACGCATGCACTAGATACTAATAGCTAGATACCAGGGTTTGTAGAAATATATAAAAAAAAGCAACTTTTCTTTTCTAAATTAAAAATTGCTTATGTAAAAAGGAAGCTAATCAGGATGTTCTAATTTTCAATTTCAAATAATTAATTTTCAATTTATTACAATAAATTCTATATATTTTCGGAAGCAGTCAATGGTTTTAGAAGATTAAATTTAGAAATATTGACTTAAAATTGTAGATTTATAAAATTGCACTTTTGATATTTTTAATGAATAATTTAGCGCATATATGTGATAGTTATGATAATTTATACGAGGTATAGGCCATGATAATTTGTCAAAGGAAGGCGTTATCTTTGTGGAACGGGTTCTATACGTGACTCAATCAAAGGTTATCGTGATGAAAGAGCTCATGATCGTTAAAAGCTCCTTAGGATCCAATCTTCAGATGCTGTCACAGCGTGGACAAAAAAGTGCCAGCTAAAGAATCAAATTCGTCACTTGACAAAAGTGAGCATGTTTCAAAAATAAGTGTAGGCTTTGCTTAGTTGCTTCAATCTGCAGAAATATGTATCTAAAATAAACCGTAATAGCCTATTATACAGGATAATTTATCTTTCATTTGCATTTTAATTTTTAAATATTAATTTATATAATGCTTTTTTGAAAAAAATGTTATAAATTTTTTTTAAATCCTCCCTTTTAATTTAAATTCAAAATTTCAATCAAACTTTTTCTGTGCTAAAAGTATTTGCTGTTTATCAAAAATAGTTTCCTATAAACTAAGCATGTTATTTCTGTATAATAATTTCTTATATAGTAGATAAAGAACAATCATCAAAACTACCCATCTAAATAATAGTTATAAATTCTGTGTTATTAAACTAAATTAGAATACATATATTTTTTATTATTGTTATAAAAGATGTATATTATTATATACTCAATACATAGTTATATTTCATAAGTTTTAGGTTTAAATTTAAAGCTTATTTTATAAAATGCGCTAGAAAACTCGATTTTTCATAAAATTATAGAGTTTTTGTAAATAGGTACAAATTTATAAGCAATAACAAATAATTCAAATACATTTCCATAAATTTAGTATAAAAGAAACCGAATGAACTTTGGTCTACAACGTATTTCATTGATTTTCATTTTCGCCAACTGAAATGGTTCAAGCTATATTCTGCAAGTGACAGGATTGCTGCCTTTCAAGATGAATGAAAAGTGTGGATTCCATTTTCAATACTTCAAAATAAGGAAAGACAGTTGAAAAAAATCACTTTTTATTGTTAAAGAAATTCATTGATAATTTATAAATATGGTATAAAGTTTTATGGAATTATTCAAGGAACTATCGAAATGGATTTAACTAATACAAATTTAACAATTTTAGGGATTAAGTTTAACAAAGAAAATTAATTAATTGATGTACGCTGGAAAATGTTTTAACATATAATATTCCAATATTTTTTGAATATATTTTAAGCGAACAGATCGCAAATTTTAAATTACCAGAAGCGCATTTATTTGGTCTGAATAAATGCGATTTAGATTAAGTATTAAAAAAAATTGTTTTTTTTTTTATAAAATTTGCTATCACTTTGAAAACAGAATCAGAAAAAAATTTTCTTCTATTTTTAAATATATGTAGTTACATAGCATCACTTGATTATAATCAATAAATTCAGCTTAATGAAGTAAAAAGGCAAAGATTGCTACAGGAAATATGAATATGTCAAACCGTTAAATTTAACTGAAACTTATTAAAAATACATGCACGAAACGCAAAATTAAAGCTAAAATAGTTGGAAGCAATTTATTTTAGGAGAATAATTTTTCTTATTTAGACTAAAAACTATTTATTTATTTATACTATTTCTTAAATTAAGAGTCCAATTATAAGATAGATAAAAAATGAAATGGATGGAAGTGCAGTAGAAAATGTAATAACAGAAAGTTTATGAGAGTATGAAAATATCAAAAATATCAAAAAAGGCTTAAAATGCAAAATATTTTCATAAATTTTTACCATTTTATTATAGTTAGATTTTTAGTTTAGTAAATAATAAATAAATAAATGTTTTTCTCTCTAAAGCTGAAACCCTCATTTTCTTAAATAATAATTTGCTTGTATATATATATATATATATATATATATATATATATATATATATATATATATATATATATATATATATATATATATATATATATATATATATATATATATATATATATATATGTACAGGATTTTAACAATTTCCTGTGTTCCAAAATTATTTAATTTGACAGTTTTTACAGTTTTACTTTAATTAGCTAATTTTAAGATAATAAATTTTAATCTGTAAAAGAATCTTGAAATAAAATAAATACATTTAAAAATTTATTTTATTATTAAAATTATGAATTTTATTCTTATTTTTACTCAAATAATTTGATAGAATCAGTTTTCTTAATTCCATTCGAATTCTAATAAATTTAGTATAATGAGTTATAATATAACAGTTTAATAGTTATTTAACATTAAAATTCTAGTATTTAAGCAAGAATAAAATAAAAGTATAAATAAATAGCTAATTGCATTTTTAAAATTAAAGATATTTTCTGAAGTTCCCAGTATTGTACAAAGTTGTTTTATTATTTTGTTTGACAAATTATGTATATAGAAAATTTAAAAATAAAATTATCATTTCGAATTGCATGTTTTAAGTGTTATTTAAATTTTCTTGGGTTCCAATGGTTTTAAGAAAACGAATTCATTGAATTATTGGCATTATTTTCTTGAATATAAATCGGCAGAAAAAATGAAACAAAATATTAAAACTGTACAATAACTACGCTATATAAATAACGTTATTTCTAATGGAAGCAATATTTGCGGAAGCGTATTATTAAAGAAATGCCTTTCATTGAAATTAACTGTCTTATTGTGTTGGAATAATTTAGTAATCATTGTTTAGTTGCATATCCTTTTACTTTGAAGACCGCAGTGTATCGTCTGCTCATGGAATTAACTAGGCTTTCTAAGACAGCCCTAAGAAATTTCACAGATTCCGTTTGAATATTAGTATGGGTTCTGCCATTGAAGAACATGATTCATATTAAACAGAATTTTCTTATAATAAATTCTTACCATAGACCTTTACAGATCCTTCTGTAGATCCTAGAGAATTTTTTGAAAAGCACATGTAGACTCCAAAATCTGGTGGCTGAATGTTTTTGATTGTAAGACGAATATGTGTCTTGTATGTCTTCTCTTTAGTCACTATTTGCAATTTTTCATTGGAAATGATCATTTCATTTGGCCTTCGTCCCCAATAGTTGATTGAAGTCGGATATGCCTCAGTGTGACAGTCCAAAGTTATGTCTCGGCCTACAACTGCGCCAACCAACTGGTTTGGTATCCATAGTACAGGAGGAACTACAGAATACAGATAAACTCTTTTAATATATGAAATAATATGTTAGAATTTATTGACAAAATAAATGATAACTGTACAAAATGCAACAAACATTAATTATAAAAAAATTAAATTCGTACATTTCGCAATCAGAAAACCAAAGAAAAAAAATAAGCTGTAACAATAATATAGACTCACGATTATTCTGTAACATACAAAACTAATAATAAGCATACGCAAAATTCAGAAAAATAAGAAAATTAAACTAAAAATGTGCTTATAAAATAAAACGAAAAAAAAAAAGATTTTTAAAAAATATTAGAAATAGAAAAAGAACTAAATATGAAAATTTAAAAGTATGTGATTTAATTTTTTTTTGTTAACTTCAATGGGTTGTGGTATAAATGTACAATTTTAATAAATGTTTTTAACGAAAAATATAAAGAATAAGGAATAACTGCCTTTTTGCCAATTTTATTTAATTTATTAGTAAAAATTCCAACATAAGAAAAAACTAAAACCTATTTTTAACAGAAATCTAAAAGATGAACAAAAATTCTCCTGCTAAGCATAAAAAAATAATGTAAATCAATAAGTGAGGTTTGTATTTTATTACTTTTGTTATTTCATCAATTTAAAATACTGAGCACAATGAAAATTGTAAAATATGAAACTTCCAAATTGAGAATGAATGCAGAAACATGAATCAAATATGCTATGCATTTATTTAATTTCTGTTTCTGTCCTTATTTTTACTAAGCCTTTAACTTAATAAGTAAGCCTTTAGATTTACATGATGCAATACAACAATAATAGCATAAGCTGTCTAATTTCGGAAAAGTTATTGTCTTTATCATGCAAGTCAACATTCCTCACCTTTTTTCAATTAGAGATATTTTAAGTTTTACCCATTAAGCAACTGAAGAAGACGAACACTTTCAAATTTTAAAAGTTAATATTACTGCAACGAGATATTTATTTATTGACTGATGACATTCAAAACTAAACAATTGTTCATAATTATTGTGCAATTTTAGAGAATCAAGCAAGTTATAGTAGTTGGTTGATGAAAATTTTGTCTGTGTGAAAGATTGGTCCAACTTAAACTAAGTTGTTAGAATATTACTTACAATGGACGTGTAGAATAATCCTTCGGCTTACAGAGGGAGGTACTCCATTGGCTGCTATGCACAAGTACGCACCAGTATGCAAGCGACTCACCCTCGTAATGCTTAGCACTTCTCCTTCGTACGTCACAGCATTTGGATCTAAAAGACAAAATCGATGATCGTATTGTAAGCAACCTCAGAAGAATGCTATAAGATATAATCAAATAAGGAACTTTGGTGAACCGAAAGTAATTTGTTGGGGACAGGTATAAGTGAATTCATAGCTATCTTATAATACAAATATATACGATTTTATAAAGTTTCCGTTAGTAAGAATAAGCCAAATTAACAGAAATAAGTGACATAAAAACAAGGAAGCACAAAAAAATAAATATGAAATTTAACGAAACATTTTTTGTGATACATATTTTAAGAACGAATTATAAGATATATTTTATTATCTACAAAATTAAATATTTTACATTATATCATTTCTTAAAATGTTTTATTGACGTTACAACATTTTAAATCTTAATACAGATTATGAATGTTGCTACTTAATAATAGATAATCAAATAGCTTTAAATTGTGATGTAAAGTTTTTTTGATTTCCTATATCAAATTATTTATCGTTTGCATAAATTAAAGACTGCATTCACGTGGAAGAATGTTTGAAAATCACTTATTCAATCATTACGACAAGTCAAATTATCAGTAAGGCAAAATCTATTGTCAATGGTCCATATTTAAAAATAACTATTAAGAATAGCTATCTAATATTAAGAATAACCATATAGGCATAACATTACGAATAACCATATAGGCATGACATTACGAATAATCATATAGGCATAACATTACGAATAACCATATAGGGCATTTAGTTTATAAACATTTATCTTGCTGCTAAGGAGTTATCAGTCCTCTATATTTTCAACAAAAATATGTAAATAAACCAAATGATATCGTTTATGCAAAAATAACTTATTGAATTTAATTGGTAATTGCTTATTACTTTTATCATATTTTATAAATCTAAATTTTATGATATGCCTTTACCATATGATTTTAAAATTCCTAATTTTGACATTCTGAAAACTTCATTTGAAATTGTTTTTAAAAATATTAAATAAAAATTAAATTTTAATTTCAAAACTGTATTTTTATTAGAAAAAATTGAGAATACAGAGTAGAATATAGTTTTAAGTTTATAATAATATCTGTATTTTTATTTTTAATGCATTTTCTTAGCTATCACATAGTTGTATAAAAATTTTAATAATTTATAAATTTGTTAATGTCGATAGCTTTTAATTTTTTGCTATTGGAATTTTTTTTTCACGCATCGTGATCAATTACAGCTAATTTTGAAAATAACTAGGCAAATTTTCGACGTTTTAGATTATAATTGAAAGATTTTTTAAAATTTACAGGTAAGATCTTCAGTTTTATAAATTTTAATCATCGTTATTTTTAATCTGTGATTTTAGAATTTAAATAAGAAAAGAATTAGAGAGAATGAGAAAGGAATTAAAAATTGAGACAAATAATACCTGTAACTTTTTTACCCTGCCAGGCTCCTAAGGGTATGGGCTCATTGTCTTCCCTTCGCCACGTAATGTTGGGAGAAGGGTAGCCAACCGCTTTGCACGTCAGCGTCACATTCGCTCCTTCCCTAACGACAACGTCGCTGCTACTGCCTTGATCTAAGATGTCAGGTGGAACTATGGGGAAAAAATTAAAATTTAGCAGATAATTTAAGCATAATGCAAAAGATTTTCGATATTATTTAATCAGAAATACTTAGTTAAGGAAATATTGTACGTTTTCTGTATAAGGATATTTCACACCTAAATTGTATGTTTAAACTTACACAGAAAATATTCTATAAAAAAATTACAAATTTATCATGACACATTTAATGTGTGATAATATAATTTAGTTTCTTTCTTCATACAATTTTTAAAAGAAAAGCTCGAAGTAAATTTAAAGAATTACGGTAAAAAAACATTCTAAAAAGAAAAAAAGCACTTAAAATAAAATCCTTTGTACTAAAAAATAAATGTTTTCACATGTAAATTTGTTCATCTATTGTAAAATTTTTATAAAACCACTCTTGAGTTATCTACTAGAAAAGATTGTTGTTTAGCGGATGGAGTCTTTATAGAAATTTGTGAAAATAAAATTAGTAAGAGTTAAAGTACACAAAAGGTAAAAAGGTAATACAAAAAGGTAAAAAGGTATTTTAAGCTGATTTTGGTTCAACTTTGAAATACAATCAAGTAAGTGCGTATTGTCAGATAAAATTTAATATTATTTGTTTAAATAAATATTATATATATATATATATATTGTACCGAGCTCCACGGGTTCGTGTTGATTGAGAGTTGAATAAAGCAACCACTTAATGAACACAAGACTTTTATTCGTAAAAACTTCACTAGATAAACGAAATTCCCGCTGTAACAATCACAATTATACAGCTACAATTCGTCAGATACAATAAGAAATAGCTTCCAATCACAGGTCTCAAATACCTCAGACAGAGAACAACTAGCAGTCACAACTAATCGTCTTCACTCACTGACTGTCTTCACAAAACTATACTCTTATTCCATGTCGGGCTGCGGTATTTATACCTGACTTGGCGGAGAAATCTACTAATTTCGCCAAGGCTCTGGAAGCTTCTAGGCTATCTCGGAAAATATTGGTCCTAGAGCTTAGGTAATGGATGTTTCCAAAAGTATCGATTTCTCGCCAAACTTTGTCACCTTCTTGGATTTCATGTCCCGTCGCTCTTGTGTCATACCTTGTCTTCATTCTTTCGGTCGTCAGGTTGATTCGGTCTCGAGCGAAGTTATGGACATCTTCAAGACGTGCCTGAAGGTCTCAAAGGTATTCCTCTGGCGATGAAGATGTATCCGGTGGACGACCAAACTGAAGATCACAAGGGAGACGAAGTTCGCGACCAAAGAGCATCTGTGAAGGAGTATATCCGGTAGTCTCATGGACAGCACTGCGATATGCAAGAAGAAACAGCGGTAGCTTCAAATCCCAATCTTGCTGATTTCTGGAAACCATAAGGGAGAGGTTATTCAAGATGGTTCTGTTAAACCTCTCTACCATGCCATCCGATTGTGGGTGTAGTGGCGTGGTCTGCGTCTTGTCTATTCCGAGAATTTGACACATTCCTTTAAACACAACAGAGGTGAAATTTGTCCCTTGATCAGAATGAATTTGTAAGGGTGTGCCGAATCTGGAAACCCATTGTTGCACTAGAACCTCGGCTACTGTAGTCGCCTCTTGATCGGGGATTGCAAACGCTTCAGGCCACTTAGTAAAGTAGTCCATGACAACTAGTATGTATTTGTTGCCATTTGAGGATCGTGGTAAAGGACCCAAAATGTCCAATGCTATCCTCTCAAAAGGTGCTCCTACGTTGTACCGCTGCAACCTTCCTCGGCTACGTTTCTTCGGTCCTTTACGTGCCGCACAGTCATCACAAGATTGGCACCATTTCTCTACATCTTGTCTCGTTTTGCTCCAATAGAAGCGTTCTCGAACTTTCTGTAGAGTTTTCATTACTCCGAAGTGGCCTCCAGTTGAGCTACTGTGCAATTCTTTCAAAACATCTGAAATTCTTGATTTTGGAAGAACAAGCTGCCATTTGAAATTACGTCCATCATCGGACTCCCATTTCCTGTATAAGACACCATTTCTTATATGGAGTGAGTCCCAAAGAGCCCAATATTGCTTAGTAGCAGGACTGTAGGTGGAGATATCCTGCCAACTTGGTCTCATACTAGAAGATTCTTTCAATTCAAGAATTGGATTTATATCTGGGTCTTCTTTTTGGGCTTCCCTAAGTCCTTCATCACTCCATGGGTCTGGTTTTGATGGAGGTGAAACAGTAACTTGGCGTACCGAAGTATTTATCAGCTGATAGTTCTTCTCTACTCTAGAACAGTATCGGCAGCTTTCATTACATGGCTTCCTTGATAGTGCATCAGCATTTCCATGAAGAGTTCCTTTGCGATGACGTATTTCAAAGTCAAACTCCTGGAGTCGTTGAATCCATCTGGCTACCTGTCCTTCCGGATTTTTAAAATTTAAAAGCCAGGTTAAGGATGCGTGATCTGTCCGGAGCAAGAACGTTCTTCCATAGAGATAATGGTGGAAATGTTCTATGGCTTTAACGATTGCCAGCAATTCCTTCCTGGTTGTACAGTAATTCCGCTCTGGTTTCGATAGACATTTACTCCAATAAGCAATGACATATTCTTTATCATCAATTTCTTGCGACAAAACAGCTCCGATATTTTCGTTGCTGGCATCCGTATCTAAAATGAATAATTTTTCGGGCTGGGGATATGCAAGAACGGGCGAAGATGTCAACGCCTCCTTCAGTTGTTTAAAAGCTTTCTCACATTCATCTGTCCATAGAAATCTCTGTTTAACTTCTGTCAACTTGTGAAGGGGTCTGGCAATACTTGAAAAACCCTTAACAAATTTCCTGTAATATGTGCATAGTCCAAGAAAACTTCTTAATTGGTGGACATCTTTTGGACGACTCCAGTCCTTAACTGCAGAGATCTTTTCAGGATCTGTTCTTACACCTTCAGCAGAGATAATGTGTCCCAGATAGCTTACTTCACGTCGGAATAAATTACATTTGCAAGGATTCAGCTTCAGGTTGGCCATTTTTAATTTTTCCAGCACCTTTCGGATGTTTCTTAAATGGTCTTCGAATGTGCGCCCTACAATAATGATATCGTCCAAATATACCAAACAGGCTTCGTAGGAAAGTCCTCGTAATACTGTCTCCATCAGGCGCTCAAACGTTGCAGGTGCATTGCAAAGCCCAAATGGCATAACCTTGAACTGCCAAAGTCCTTGTCCTGTGGTGAATGCAGTCTTTTCTCGATCCTCAGGATGTATCTCTACTTGCCAATAACCACTCTTGAGATCCAAAGTCGAAAACCATTGTTTTCCGGATAAAGCATCAAGTGTATCGTCAATCCTAGGAAGAGGGTAACTATCTTTTTTAGTGATGTTGTTTAACCGACGATAGTCAACGCAGAATCGGGTAGAACCATCTTTCTTCCGAACTAAAACAATAGGCGAAGCCCACGGACTCTCTGATGGCTCAATAATGTCATTCTGCTGCATTTCCATCAGAAGATTACCCACCTCTTCCTGCTTAGCGAATGGCAATCTTCTCGGGTGTTGTTTAATGGGTGGATGATTTCCTGTATTGATTCGGTGCTGCGTCAATTTGGTTCGCCCAACATCATCTGATTTCTTGGAAAAGAGATCTCCGAATTCTAATAATAAATTTCTTGCAGCATTCCTCTGTTTATCATCTAACTCTGCACTCTGAAGGAGTTCATTAATTAGAGTGTCAGGAGGCTCAGATAGTGTGGTTTGACAATTTCGGTTAATACAGGTCACTGGAGTGCAAGTCGCCAGCACTTCTCCTTCTTTTATTAGTTTTACCTTATTGCTTAGATTAGCAACTCTTACCGGGATTATATTTCGTGAAAGGTCGACGAGTGAAGAAGCCACTAGTACTCCTTTAACGCTGTTGTCGGAATCTGGATATTCAGTCAATCCATAATGAAAATTATTATCTTCTGAAAGAGCTCCGGAAACTATTGTCTCAGTTCTTGGTGGTAATGTTATTTCACTCTTTGCAGTTATATGATGGACTGTTTTAATATCAGAATACTTCGTCTTAAAAATCGCTATGTCTTCAGAACATGAATGTAGTTCATTATTTTTAAAATCTAACTTGAAATTGTTTTCTTTGAGGAAATCCAAACCGAGAATAAATTCGTCATTTATATCAGCGACATATGCCATATGATGGTACACGGCATTACCAAATGCAATGCTTAGATTGACTTTTCCATGCACTTTAATCTTATCACCTGTCACAGTTTGGAGGGTAATGCAGGGCGGCGTCCAGATGAGTTTCTCACCAAGTTTGCGAGCCAAATCTGTCCTAATGATAGTTACGTTGGCTCCAGTATCGATTATCATTCTGCAGGGAACTTCGTTGACATGTCCCATAACGAAAAGTCCGTTGTCACCGCTACTTACGGAAGAAATATGAAACAATTTGAAATGGGGCTTCTGACTCTCTGGACATCTCCGCCCCGCGAGATGGCCACATATTAGTTTCCCTGCTGTGGTGGAAGATCATTTCCACCATCTTTTCGTTTCGGGCAGTCTCTATGGACGTGTCCGACTGCACCGCAAGTCCAACACTGAATCTTCATGTTTCTGCCACCTTTACTCAATTCTAAGCTATGGACTTTTCGCCGCAGATCTTCAATTTGCTTTCTTAGATTACAGTCCGTATCAGTAGCAGAGACGGCTCTGATTGAGTGCCGGTCTTTACGCGCAGCCTGCTGGGCAGCCTCTATTTTATGTGCGTATACTAGGGCAGATCCAATATCTTTGACATCGGCGAGTCTAAGTGTTTTCTGTATCTCCGGATCTCGCACACTATCGATGAAGTGATGGAGAGCCAGATCTTGACGTGTCTCAGCTGGGCAGTCCGAAAATGCTAGATGGGAAAGTCGCTGAATATCGGCAGCCAATTCTTGCAGACTTTCACCCGCTTTTTGATAGCGGGACTTTAACTGTAGTCTGCTATATTCTTTAGTGCACTTATCTCCAAACCGCAGCTCAAGCGCACTCGATAGGGCTTGGAAATCGTGCCTCTGCTCCTCCGGAAGCGTCTCGAGGATGTCAGCCGCGTCTCCTCTTAAAGAAGCCGCCAGGTGAAAAGCTTGGGCTCGGGGATTCCATCCATTAGCTTCCGCTACCATCATAAACTGCGTCTTGTATACTTGCCAGGATGATTTCCCATCAAATGTTGAGAGTTTAATATTGGCTAGGGAAGGCACAAATGCCACGTTGGGTTCTTCATGTTTGTTTGACATTTGCTTCTCCAAGCGTTCAATCTTCTTATTCATATTGTCTAATGCTCCTTCAACGTTTTCTTCTATCTCCAGAACTTTAGTTTCAACTGAAGTTACCTTATCTTCCATTGCATTTATCTTCTCCTGAATGATGTTGGAGAATTCTTCTTTAACACTTACAATGTCCTTCTTAAGTTCCTTTTTAAGCTCCTCCTGTCCAGATTTTATCTCTTTCATCACCTCGGTTTTAATCTCTTCTTGTCCAGCTTTCATCTCCTCCTGTCCAGATTTTATCTCTTTCATCATCTCGGTTTTAATCTCTTCTTGTCCAGCTTTCATCTCTTCTTGTCTAGCTTTCATCTCTTCTTGTCCAGCTTTCATCTCTTCTTGTCCAGCTTTCATCTCAGCCATCTGCTCCGCTAATTTTTCGAGAAGACTTTTCATTAAATCCATATCCATTTTTCTTGTGACACGCTGCATCAACTCTTCAACCCCGATTCTGACACCAGTTGTACCGAGCTCCACGGGTTCGTGTTGATTGAGAGTTGAATAAAGCAACCACTTAATGAACACAAGACTTTTATTCGTAAAAACTTCACTAGATAAACGAAATTCCCGCTGTAACAATCACAATTATACAGCTACAATTCGTCAGATACAATAAGAAATAGCTTCCAATCACAGGTCTCAAATACCTCAGACAGAGAACAACTAGCAGTCACAACTAATCGTCTTCACTCACTGACTGTCTTCACAAAACTATACTCTTATTCCATGTCGGGCTGCGGTATTTATACCTGACTTGGCGGAGAAATCTACTAATTTCGCCAAGGCTCTGGAAGCTTCTAGGCTATCTCGGAAAATATTGGTCCTAGAGCTTAGGTGATGGATGTTTCCAGAAGTATCGATTTCTCGCCAAGTCGCCAAGAATCTCGCCAACCGTCGCCAAGTCGCCAAGAATGTCGCCAACTGTCGCCAAGTCGCCAAATCATTAGGAAATCCGCTTTTAAACTACAACACGTCTAAATACCGCAATTTTTGCCCAAAATGTGAGAATTTCTGATCTGTCTGAGATATTTTAAGACAAATATAATCATTATTTAAAAATTTGTAACATATATATATATATATATATATATATATATATATATATATATATATATATATATATATATATATATATATATATATGTATATTAACTTTCTTTGACGTAAATAATTGTTTTAAGAAAAAATAATGAATCTTTTACAAAATGATTGTAAATTTAATATCATATGCTCCCACACATTTCAGAAACATTCTTCAATCTTTTTATGTGGCAAAATTAAACAAAAATGCTCTAATTTTTATAAAAATATATTGATGACTGTAAGTTGATAGTTGTTCCATAAAAAGAAATGCCAGTTCTTACACCCGTTTTAAAACGATACATGCTTAAAGTTTCGTATATAATAGTTTTTTTATAACTACAAGCATTTATATTAGTATTACTTAATTCAAAGATCAATTTTAATTATTTTGGTAGCAATTCGACATAATATATTCTAAGATGAACTCGAAATCCGTATTTTATAATGTCAGTTAAATAAACATTTACCCACTGAACAATGTCCTGCTTTCTTAACTTCTACACTATGTAAACCAAGTAAAATTAAACCCTTTCTTCAAAACATTTATTGATTTTATACAGAAAATATTCCTTGGCTAGGTTAGTATTTTTCAGTCATAAAATTTTTTAAAGATCCCGTTACGTGTCCCTATCAAAATTTTCAATAACTTTGTTAACATGAGTTCCGTTAGTCATGACAGAGGAAATTTAGATTCCTGTAACACATTTGTAGTGGAATCACAATATTTTGCTAGCCAAAGACAGTCAAGGCGATTGAATCCATTCATGTTAATTTTATAACTGTAGTTATGATCTGTAACTCTATGATAATATTGTGTGGAAATTTAGGGGAAAAAAAAACGGTAAAACTCCTTAGCACCAACCATGGCAGATGTTCATGCAGAATGCGGAAGCAAATCATCTAACTCCCATTGTTTCATTGTGGCTGGGATTAAAACCTGCACCCGTTTAATAATATTTTTAAAAAGTTATGTATATTTTTAGATATCTTCAATAATAAAAATTGCTGTTATGTAAAATTTTGAAAAGCTAATTATAATATTTTGCCTTTAGGTAAAGTTTTAACATATTAGTACACATCTAAAAATGCCTAAATTGTAATTGTTCGATAATAATGACAGATTTATGTGTTTTATGATAAAGACCTTTGCTTTCGCGTAATATAAGACAATGTATAGTAAATTACTTCTGTCCAAATGTATGAAAATTAACTTTGGATTAGACAAATATATATAGAATCAAATGTTTGAATATTGATGCACTTTCAAGATATAAAATCTGATATTTTAGGTCTGATGTCCAATAATTTCGGTTGACACAATATCGTGAACATTTGTAAATAACACACATTTTTTAGCTGCCTTCCTTTACAGTTTAAGAATAAAAATTTCTCAGTTCTTTCGAAAATATTTTTATAATGCTATAATTCAATTGTATATCTGTACTGTATACATATATTAAATATATTAAATAATATATATTAAATAATCACTATAAGTTAAATTTAAATTTTTGAAAGTATCAAGTATTCTAAATTAATAAACGTTTGCTCATAGTTAAAATTTTTAGCACAAAATATTTTCTGTCTCTCAGGAATACTCAAGTAATCTAATGGGCAACTTTGGTTTTAGTTCCCTTAAATCACTCTCCATAGCATTTTCAATCTCCAAAATATGATTATTCTGTATGTAATGCATTTAATAATAAACTTATTAAATATTTATAATCGCATAATTCTTTAAATCTCTTGCATTTTAAATTGCAACAGAATTAATAAATTTAATTCTTTCTAATTTTGAGTAATTGTTAATGCCATCGAGGATTATTTTACAAATATAAAGATACAGAATTCTTTAAAATAATCTATATTTTCAATTTGATATGATTAATTAAATTATTATTGTAATATAAAATTATGTAAAATTTCATTATATTGATGATTGTTTCATTATATGAATGATTGCTATGCACAAAAAATTGCATGATTTATTGTGCTACTTAAATACAGTAGAAGTTCTAGTGGTGCCATCAATCGGAGATTTAGAGTAAAGTCGTACTTTCACTTTCGTGGAGCTCTGGTTAAACGAAAGACGCACCCTATTGACTTAAATTCGCATAAATGACACTTGGACAAGCGAGATTGTCTTGTCCAAGTGTCATAGTAACAACAAAAACAACATTTTAAATGAAGCGGGAAATTTCATTTACGAAAACTATTGAAGAGAAAGGAAATAATATTCTTCACAAAAAAGAAAATGATTCAAGTCCAAATTATCTAAATTCCATTGTAAATTGTAGAGAAATGATATAATGTAACATATAGATATAAATATATACTGTAACATAAGATATACTATAACAAACTTTTATTTAAATTTAATTAGATTTTTACTATCATCACAAGAACTGCATATTAGATTCAGCTATATATGCAGTTACTTTAAATGAGCGTAAGAAGCATTTTTGAAAACATTGTCAGTAATTGAATTTCTATCCATAATCAATTGCTAATGCATGCCAAATGAAGCTCTCAGAGGAAAATGTAAGATTACGCGAACTCATTATCGAATTTGGAACAAATAGGCACGAATTAACCTCTTAGAGAATCAAAATCCGCCAAAGATGGCTTCGAACAGACAAATAATTATCTCGTAACAATACCTTTTCCGCAGACAGTTGTTTGAGTTGGCGCACTGAGCTCAAACACAGAGAAATCACGAATAAATTAATCAACGCCCTTTAATACTTAATGGCATTCGTGAGATAAAGCGGACCGACTGTCCCCAAAAGCAGTGCCATCTTCCGACCAACATCGGCAACACTCGACTTTCGAAGGTCATTAATCTCTCATGCAACTGATTCAGTTCTATCATGGTGTGGGGAGAGGGGCCTGGGAGGTCTGCGTCGGGGGAGATATAGAACGAGAGGGGAGGGCGATGAGAATATCCCAAAATTATGCATTAGGTAGAGGTTAGTCATAATTGTAACCCAGGGGATAGCTTGTTCAGCTATAAATTTTATATAATTGATTTGCGTGTCATTGTTAGACAAAGTTAACGACCATTGATTTTAAATCACAGAAAAGAACAATTCGTAGTATTGAAAGGCCATGACATTTCTGAGGGATTGCGGAAGACTATGGGAAGTTGTTGGGCTGTCAAGTAAAAAAAGTTGATACAAGGAAAATGAACACGTTATTTGATGACGTATGGTTTTTACGATTTATGCATATAAAAGTCAAAGAAATCGCATTATGCTTCTATTTTTTCATTAGCGTAAAATAAAATACCATATTTGAACTTTAGTAACTAAAAAATGTTATTTTTAAAAAAAATTCTCCTGCAAATTGCATTAAAATTTAAAAATCCGGAATTGTTATTTCAAAATCAAAATAAGACGGAGTTAAAATTCATAACACTGCACAATTTTTTAAAAAATAGGCGAAAATAAACTAATTAAGAAGACGGATTTGGCCTTAGAATTTATATAAATGAAATTCTCTGATTCTCTGTTTTTCCTCTAAATTTATAGTCTGGGATTGAACTGAGAGGGCTAAGCAGAATAGAGGGAAACTTATATCAGGATAATGATCTTTGCCCAATTTAAAATAAAAGTTATATTTATTTCGAAATTTGTGTGTGGATCTCAGCGTTTGTGCTAGTATTTTAATTTAATTTAAAATTTAATTAAGACTGCTGGGAACTCCGTGTAAAGTTTTTATACCATAATGCAATTAACTCTCTTTTTAAGACTGCCCTCTGAACGAAACCGCTAGGTGAAGTTAAAAAATACTTACAGTATCAGATATTTATTTTTTGTACATTCCCATAGAGGAATTTTTGTTTTAAATTAATCATATTCATTCATTTTGTTATTTTTATACTTTTTGGAAGGACATTGTTTTTGCCCACTGTAACGAACGTGTTTTGTCTTTCCCATTACATCGTCAATCGGAAATGGATGGGAATGCAGACGAAAAGAGAACCTTTACTATAATAACTTAGTAAATGAAGAATTTTTAAGAATTCTTCAGTTTATTAGATTTGTTTTAAACTGACTTTTTGTGAGAATTTATTTCGTGATGTACATATAGCATTTTCCAATGGTATTAATCAAGTTATTTTGTAATGTATACACATTAATACGTTTAATTATAGAGCTTCAAGTTTACGCGTTTAAACTGAAACTTTAGTTAGAACTGATTTCTTTTTTATTCCTTTTACATGATAAACTTAATTTGATGTTACCTTTAAAAGAGACATTATGTCACTCAAGCATGAGAAAGTATTTAAAATAAAGAAAAAGATGTTTTTGTTTTTTCTTTCTGCCCATTTCTAATTCTCAATAAAAATGTACTTTTTTAAATTTTAATTTTTATAAATAATTACTCAATTAATTAAGTTACATTTAATTTTTTTCTGTTAAATTGAATCAAATTTTTGTAAATTATCCTATGCATCTCATGCATTTCTTAGAAAAATAAAGATTATTAACATCGATGACATACATTTGCGTAATATAATATATTATTAATATTATCTGTTTTTTACAACTAATTTGTTTTTCAAAGTTTTATACATAGTTTTTCATTTTACGCTGAATTAATATTATGTACTTTTTTGTTATGAGTATTTATATAAAAAATTTCTTTAAAATATTAAATTGTCAGGGACTTTTGGATTGTTTTAAAATTACTTACTTATTTAACTTTTGATAAAGTAAAATAATTTTAATTAACATTTTCTGCATGTTAAAATGAAAAATGCACAAATAATTATAACATATTAATGTAAAATTAAAAAATACAATTGATTTAGTGCATACATTGAAGATAATATTTGCAGCCAAATGTGTGTTTACAAAAGTGATGATAATATTATACCTAGTACATCTAAATATCCAACTTGGCTCTTCATGGGCACCGTGTTCACCTGGCACATGTAACCGCCTTTATCTGCTTCTTGCACATTTCGTATCTGGAGGATGAAATTACGGTTGTCACTGTGACTGAGACTGATACGGTAGTTGCGCGTGATGATGTGGTGGTGGATAGTCAAGATGGCTTTGGTTTCCACCTTTATCCAAGCAGCCTGGAATGATAGAAACAAAAATCATTCACTTGCTTTCATAATATAAAGAAGATACTAAAAGTGTATTTATTTTATGTATACTATTCCTGTTGCATTTTAGACTTAGATACATGCTCAAAGCGATTATGTCCCAGAAAGATATGCAATGGCAAGAATATTTTACAAGTGTAGCACATATGTTATTGAAATTAATCTAGGGCACCAATATCTTGATTATCCATTTTTTTAAAAATAATTTAACTACAGTAATAGTATCAATCTAGTTTTTCTCGTTACGTTCAATTTACGTTAATAAATACGCTGTTAAATACACGTTTAATATGCCATGATACACATTAGTTAATCCAAATAAATGATGTAAATATCATCGTAAAAATTCTAGTTTAATAATGTATAGGAAGTGTGGAAAGAAATTAAGAAACAGATTTGGCTACCCATTTTTCCTACAGCCATCCAATATTTTTAACGCTAATCAACTCAAGACTATTTTATTTAAGGCAGCTTAATAAAATTCATAACCCTGCTCACTGAAGCAATTCACATTGTTTGTTTACAAATCTCTGTTTGAAAGACACCTTGTGTTCCTAATAAGTCAATATTAGGGAGGAAAGAAATAATCACTGTGTAGCAAATCTTGACAGCAGAAAGTAATTCCAGTGTCAATTCATTTGAACCTTTGAGAATTTTTTTGCTCAGTACCATTGGATCAAGCATTGCAATGAGAAAGATGACAATGTCCCGGAGCTTGACTTCCTGGTAAATTTAAAATTTGTAATAATTTTTTTTTACTCATAAAACAAATCATAACTCACAATTTCAAGCGAGATTATTTTTCGAAACTTCATGTTATTTCAATACTTCTTATGCATCTGAAAATTTACACTATTTGTCCTCATAATTTTTAGAATAAAATATATCAGAAAAAGGAAGACAAAATAACAACAAGTTTAAGTATATATATATATATATATATATATATATATATATATATATATATATATATATATATATATATATATATATATATATATATATATATATATATATATATATATATATATATATATATATATATATAAATTTAATAGATGTAAGTTTGCTTTTTGTCTTCTCTTTTCCAATATGTTTTATTGTTAAAGTTATACGAATATATATTAAACGTATGTACGTAAGAATATAAATTTTTCATACATATGCATTTGTGTTCTTAAAGAAATAAAGAATAAATGTTGAAAATTTTGAGGATCATGAAATAATATATATAATTGAAATTTATTCGAAAGATGTTTTAAATTTCTTATATGCAATTGAAGAAAAAATGCATGCTACTTTCCGATTTGAGATTTTTTTTATGAGAGTTATGAAAAAGGAAAAACCGAATTAAAGTATAATATATTAATAAATATACTCTGCATAAACTAAAGTTTGCAGAAGTAACTTTTGCATATTTATTTCCGATTAAAATTTCTATTATTATTGTTAAAAGTTTTGACCATAAGGTTTTATTCTTCTAGATAATGGTTTTCATATGCAAAGTCAAAGAAAAGGGTAATTAAAGTAGAAATATCTTAAATGAATGTCTTTTTTTTCAAACAATTTTTATATGAACTAAATGGTGATAACAGTGATGATTTTACTTTCCTTTTCAAATGTATTTTTGATAAAATTCATGCATTTTTCTACCAAATATAACTTTTTAAAATCCTTTATTGCTCAAAATTTTTTTTTTTTTGTTAAAAAATTGTTTCTATAATAGCTCAGAATTTGAGACGAAAGCAGTTTGAGGCTTTAAGTCCAGTTGCATTGCACGATAAATGCATTGCATGGCATTTTATCAGAGAAGTATTGATAAGATGCCCATCTGATAAGATACCATAACTTAGGTGCTGATTTCCTATTTTGACTGCTACTCAAATATAGGAATTTGTTTATAGTTTTAAAATCTTCAGTTGCTAAAAAATGTATCCAATAAAATAAGGAATTTAACAAAACATTTTATACTAAATTAATTAAAGTGTTAAAATTTTCCTTTAGCATAAATAAGCAGTTCTATCAGAATTGAATGAAATTGGTGAAACATAGCGTAATAAGCATATACAGAATAAAGAATATAAAAAAGAGTAAACGTATGAAATTTTTGCATACATATATATTCTAAAACATGTTAGTCATCTTTTTTTTACCTTACCTTTAGTCAAGCAATTTTATTTACATTCTCATTTTTATGCGGAAAACTATATATTCCAAAACATTAAGCAATTTGTATTATAGTTTAGTTCATCTTTTTTTTATTATCAACCAAAATTTGACCATATTTTACAGGATTTGTTATTTTAATTCTTAAAAAAAACAATGTATCCTATATGTATTTTTATAAATTAAACATAAGCTTCTCGTATCTTAAAATGTAATAGGAGCATATAAGTGGGAAGATTTGCATGAATATTTTGAATTTCCCCAAGGTATGCATTACTAAAAATCCCTTTACTTCTATTCCAACTGCTTCAAGAGATTATCTATTCTTTTCAAACTTATATTATGCAAATAATGTGATATTTTCATGTACTAGAGCAATAGTTTAAGCAAAATAAATAACTTTCTTTTTTACATTTATTTATATATATTTTACTAATGAAAAACATTTCTTAAAAATTAAACACAAATTTTTATTGAATCGTGGTTACATATTTTCTAGTAAATACTATATTAATACTGCTGAATAATTTAAAATGCAGCTATCAGCTCCTACCATGTATATTTTTGAAAAATATTATGTTTTTGTGTTCAAATTTAAAAATTAAAATTTTATTAACTTTCTTATTTTTTTTTTTTATTAAATACTGAATTTTTGCACTATTTTAATTTAATTTTTAATTTTTTTTTTAAAATAACATCAAATGCTAAATTATGTTGAAAATTTCTATATTTCTAATTTTAAGTAAATTAAGAAAAAGAACTAAGATGAATCAATAAAAAATTAATGAAATTAAGTGCTTGAAAAATTGTGAATCTTGATTTGAAAATAAATGAAAGAAATAAGTAATCTAAAGGAACATCAATAATGGATAATTGTAGGTTATTATGTGTGTGTGTGTGAAACATTTAGATATCTAGTGGATATTGCCTTGCTTGTGGCTTTTATTGCAGATAAGCTGTGTTCACACCTTACGAGAGAAATAAGCAAGGATTTACTCAAGCCGCACATGAAACAGATGTAATTAGAAAAATTGGACATGCAAGATAGGATCGAATCTGAGACCCTTACTTCTGAAAAAAAATTAGTCCCCTCAATGGAGCACGGTCAGCTTTGTTGGACTTAAAAGAAATTCTAAGTATTATTGATTTTAATTTCTAATAATTTATGTAGGCTGTTATAACTTTTGGTTATATAAAAAATACCCTTAAGTTTCAGAAAGGAAAATGCATTAATGCACATATAAGCAAGCATGTTTTTGGAATGCATTTCTATGTAGTTATTGCAGACAATCTTTTGCTTCTAGAAAATATTATTTAGAATAAAAAAACTTAAATATTAATTAAAATTATATTGCCGCATAAAGAAAGCCTACCAACGAGCTCAGTGGCCGAGTGGTCAAAGCACGCGATCCAAACCCAGAGGTTGCGAGTTCGATACTAACCACAGCTGTTGTATATAAAGTATGGATTTTTTGTTTGTTTCCTTATGTTCCCCAACATTCTAGACCTTTCTTTGTTATGTTAATTAGTTGTTTCTCGAATGTTCTGTTACTGTATAAAAGCTTATACCCACTAGTCGTGGGCAACTTCTCGACCTTGTAAGGTTACAAGTCGCTACTTTCCTTCAATAAAGTTGTTTGTTTAAAGCTAACGGTGTGTTCGCTTAAATCTTCGTGACAATATTTATGCCAGCTTTTAACATTTGGAACTAAAGTTTTCATTCTTATGAATATGGTGAAAGAATGGGTCGTATCAGATCTCAAAAAGTATTTAATACAATTTCGTTTTAAATAAAGTACATTTTAATTTATTTTAGACAATCAACTGTTACATATATTTGATTAGATTTCTAAAAAGGATTAGATTTCAATCATACTATTTCAATTTAAGATATTAATTACAAAAATAATATTTTGCAACACGGAAATCGATACGTAGAGAACGATTTCACAATAGCTTGGAAAATCATGCTCGTTGTTAAAATGAAAAAACATTCTGGTGATTTGTAACACTAGAATGAACAGGCAAGAAATATTAAAAATAAGATTGCATCAGAATCAAAAAAGACATGTTTCGGAACCTCTTTTGAAGCCCTTGAATCCACGATCTCTATCAAGGAAGCAAAAGTTACTTGGGAGTGTAATAAATAAAATTTGTTTCCGAGCCACGAACAAGAGAACCCATTGTATCGGGATACATAAAGTCAGAGCCTCAGGTAAAGGGATATTTTTAAACAGCCTTATTCAACCCGCAATGGAAACATAGGATTTGCTCTTAAGAGAAAAGAGATACTGGAAAATTCTAGAATATAGAACTGAGAAGGGTTGTGGGTGAGGGCGTAAAAGCAAATGCAGCGGTATGAGCTTGACTTTCCCCACCCAAGTGAAAAGGAAGCACGATATCATTTCGTAGTTCTATGTAAAATGAAGTAAAAAAAATATATATGGAAAGGTAAAAAAAGGGAACGACAGGAATTCAATTTCCCTATCCCTTTTATTTTTTTGCGTGGGCGTCTCGGGGACCGTCGGGGGATGCCGACAGGGTGGATGGAATATTTGCGTTGTCTGGAGACTGATAAAACTACTTGAGGTTGGTTTTCATTGATTATTTCTTTTCATTTTTAATGGAAAGAGAAAAAAAAGCTCCGTGTCTTCATTTTTCTCACGTGAATTTTAATATTAAAACATTCGTTCTGTTTAATACAATTTTCCGCGATGTGAAAATTTGCTTGCATCGTAAAATATTTTCTTTTGAAATAAGAATCAAAACTCTGAGCAACATATTGGATTTCTATGCTTTGTTCGTTTTTGTATAATCTTTGTTGTGTCTATTTTTATAGTTAATAGAATTAAAATTGTATACATTCTTTTTTGTCAAAAATTATTTAAATATCATTTCAATAGGTAAGTCACTAATTATATTTTGAATATATACATTCACAAACAAAAATATCATTTGTCACTTATTGAAAACATTTTCATGAAAAATACTTAAAACTAGTTACAATTTAATATTTTCCCTTAATTTTATTTTAAGAATATTAATCATGCTTTTTAAAGCAAAAAAGGAAAAAAGTTAAGAAAAATTGCATAAAATAATTATATATCTACACTTTGTTAAAATCTGTGTTTGAGGAAAATTGTGAATAATAGGTATACCTACTTAACACAAATGAATATCCCAAATTTGAAAGGATATATTTACAAAAGCTACTGATGATACATAGATTTTGATAAAAAGAAAAATATTACTCTAAACTATTGATTATGTAAATTATCATCAGACATTCGACAATCGCATCTTACATGAGTGAACTTACGAAGTCATTTCGGATAATCCATTTATTTGACAACCCATAATGGGCGGCCTAACGTTGTAAGGATTGTAAGATATTTTAATATTCAACAGACAGGGAGTAGCATTAAATTGACTTTCCATAGACAGTGACTGTATTTACCTATCGCCAGAGAAGAAACCATGAAAACTCCGAATCACTCACCCGGATAAAAAAATTATCGGAAAGTAGAAAAATGCTCCGTCAATTGGTATAGCAAATAACTATATTTATGATGAAATGATCTTTGAACAATAGTAGATGATTCATTTTTACGAAATTAAACTACACAAAATTTTTTTTTATTTCATAGCTATCATCTCGAAAGCAGTTAACTGAATCGTTCGACCCTGCTGGTTATCTTTTAACAACCATTCACAGTGAATATCTGTTCAAAAAATGAAACTGAAAATTTAAAGTTGGGATATTCCTTATATATATATATATATATATATATATATATATATATATATATATATATATATATATATATATATATATATATATATATATATATATATATATATATATATACATATATATATATATATATACATATATATATATATATATAGGTTGAGGAATAAGTTCGTAGTGTTTTTACCGAAGACTTTTATTTAAACAAAAAACAATAATTATGTCATTAAATTAATCCATTATATATTCGCCGTTGCAGTTTACAACCTCTTTCCACCTCTCGACCAATTTGTTGATGCCGTTCCGCTAAAAATCACATGGTCTGGCGTCATAGAAGTTGTTGAGCCAGTTTTTAAGGACCTCTTGGGGCACTGGGAAATACTCGAAAAGAATGCCACAACCAACAAGGAGCTCTATCTACATTGCCCAGCTACACCATGTGAATGAGTCTATTCGACTGAAAAGACCTGATCGACATGTGGTCAAACCATACTCCTTCACGACAACGCCAGTACCCATGTTGCACAAGTCTTCAAAGCCGCACTCTCCAAGAGCTCGAATGGGAGGTCATCAGCACCCACCATATTCTCCTGACTTGGCACCGACCGACTACCATCTTTGACGCTCCTTGTCAAACCATATGAAGGGCGTTACCTTCGATAACAAAGAGGTCTTTAAAAACTGGCTCAACAACTTCTTTGACAACAGAACAGGCAATTTTTGGCGGAACGGCATCAACAAATTGGTTGAGAGGTGGGAAGAAGTTTTAAACAGCAACGGCGAATATATAATTGATCAACTTATTGATATAATTATTGTTTTTTGTTTAAATAAAAAAGTCTTCGGTAAAAACTCTATGAACTTATTCCCCAACCTAATATATCACTTCTAGTATGATGCTGAGAAATAGATATTGTAACATATACAAATATTAAATTTTTGATAATTGTAAGCAAAAATTAAAATTATTTGGTAATTTTTATTGAGATAAGTGTAAAATATTTTAAACATTTTATAAAGCAAGGAAAGTATTGATAAAATATATAAATTAAGATTTGAGATATTTAAATGTCACAAAATGATAATATAAAATTGATATATCAAAAGAAATTATCAACCTAAAAATTTTAATAAATGTTTCATAATCATAACAAATTTCGTTTAGAGGAATTACTTAATACAACAAAAGATTCTATCAAATACAAAATTGAAAATTTCTAAAAAAGAGTTCTTTTACACTATCTTAAGTAGACTATTTATTTAACAAGATATTGTTGTTATACAGATTTATGTCTAACAATTATGGGTCATATTTATTTTAATTTCATATATAACATTAATATGACTGTTAAAAATAACATATTTAAATTAGAAATAAATATGAACACAATTTCTATCTCTAGTTACCTTGGAATCCTAAACTTAAAGTAATCTAAAGTAAATATTCATTAGCGAACTCTTTCGCTAAAGTTGATGGTCAATTGTGTCGTTCTTAATTAGCCAGGCATTGTATTGGAGTATCCAAATTAGAGGGTGCAGCAAGTGAACTTAAAATTTTCCTCCATTCCAACAGTCAGTGTGACTGGCCACTTCATTCGTTTCGTTCGTTATTTCCTCTTGAAGGAAAATGCCCCCTTAGGTTAATGGGAAATAGCCACTTTGTTCGAAAGAGCTGTTTCAGTCACAAACTCTTTGCAACAAATTGCAGATCTCATTATATATAATAAATGCAATTACTAAATATATCTCTCCTAGCCACAAATGTCATAAATACTATATTAGAGATACAATCAGTATCGTGTTAAAAAACGCGTATTCTTTCAATAGTTTAATACGAGGAATTAAACTATTTATCAAGGAAAAACACTTAAATTAGCAGAAATGTATAGTGCACTGCTGACTATGGTATTTCATTTATTACACCCAAGAAAAATAAAAAAATAATCCCGATTATTAAGAATAATTCGATTTTTATTGTTGTCTATGTGTTGGTATCTATCAATTCGACTACTCTCTTTAGTTACTAATTAGTTACTGAGATACATAAAAGAAATTAAATTTCAAATACATATTGTACTTGGTATTCATAGTACATTGTGATTGCACTGATAAACTAGAAAAGTAAATATTTTTTATCTTCTATCACGTGGAGCATACTTTATTTGCAATATGCTGAATTATGTGAGAGATTATCTACATTTATACTCAATTATATAGAGAAGTAAATTATTGAGTAATTTAAATTTGCAAATTCAAAATTACTAATCAGAATTGCAAGTTTAAAGTAAGTTGCCGATGACTGAATGCTCCAAGGAGAAGGCGTTTTTTGATCCATCAAATTAAAAGGGAACTATAAAAAATTCTTTTTGCGAACCATCGAGTATATACCATTGAATTAAATAACAATAAAAAAATAACTACATAAAAATTTATACTACTTTTCTAGTTTCTACTAGTACTTTTTTTATAAAGTAAAAATTAAATTTTCCTCAGTCATATTATAATTTGGAATAAGTGATTCAATTTAATAACCATCTACATTCAGCTGATAGCAAAGAAATATTTAAATATTTTTAAAGCTAATATTGCTCAATGAAAAGGTTGTCATAAATATTTGGTAGTAAGTGGATGGAGAAATCCCCTGTAATCACTTTTATCATCAATGATTATAGGGGATCATCTTATAATAATTATTATAGTCACTTCAGTGCAATAATGGGCATATTTTTTCATACTGAGAAAGTTTTCCACATTGTTACACGATGATATATGTAACAGATTGTATAAAAATTATTAATGAAGTGAATACAAACAGATACATACACGTCGATAAACATTGATGTAAGTGAAATACATACACTTACAGAAGATAATGTCATTAAAATAAAGTAATGCTTATATTCTCTGTCATTCCAGTGAATGCCAGTAACTTTTCTAATAGTGACGGTTACCTTCAAATAGATTCATCAGATTAAACATCATTAAGATAATACTAAATCCTTTGAATTTATAGAGAATAATTGTACAAAACAGTAGAAAGTTATTCTGTAAGCACTTAAATAACCTCTGTGTAACTTAGTTACTCTGTGTAGATGATGAAATAATGCACATACTTATAGAATATAACGATACAAAATGAAATAAATTTACTCTGTAAGTGCCTAGGTTCTCTACTGTGCAGCTCAGTTGTGCATCTCTTCCTATAGCAACAGTGACATTTTGAATAGATTCGGCAAACTCAGGCTCCGCTTCCAGTAAATAATCTGAAAATTAAAAAAGTTGTAATATATTATTAATTAAATTCATTTTTGAAAATCAGATTAAATATTTTAAAATATTTTGACTCTTTAGTATTCATTTAAAATATTTTGACTCTTTAAAATATAATATTTGATGAATAAAATTCCTCTCTCTCATTAGATTCTCCAAAATTAAGATTCTCCAGTAGTATTAATTTTAGTATATCATTTAAATCAATTCTCAGATAATTAATAAAAATTGAACTGTAAATTTATGCATAATATTAAATGAATTCTACATAAAATTATCAGAAACTATTGTTGAAATTAGTCAAGTTGTCGAACCAAGTAGATACAGGTAAATAATGCATAATAGGACATGTTGTGATATGCAAATCATAAGCTTTTTAGCTTATTTATATAAAGAAGATAATATTGGTCTTTACTATGTGTATGAAAGAAGATATTTTAAAATTAGTTTCTCTCACAGAATTTGCATTTGATATTTTCAAGCAATAAAATTATTGTCATTATTCACATATTCATAGAGAAAATTTGCACTAATGTGTGTTTAATTTAAATGATAGTCAAATTATACGATCGATTCAATTCATAAACTATTTGGATTATAATTAGCTCTCTACTGACTTGTGGTTCTTCATATCACATTATTTCCGGTTGAGATTTAATACACCTTTTAAACATCACTTCTTATTTTCATTGTTGGTGCTTTAAACATTGTCATTTATATTTTTGTAGAGTTAGAGATCCTGACTGTTTTCTATCTTATCTTTGAAATCTCCGTAATGTTACTTTCAGGTGGATTAATAATTGACCGGATGTGTTGTACCTTTTGTTTTGGTTATTTATCCATATTGAATGTGTTTGATTAATGTCTTGGCTAGAAAAACCTTTTAATCTCTTACTAACTGAAAAATTCTTGAGAATGAAAATCTAGAGTAGTGATTCTCATTCACAGTGCCTCGGCACTTTGGTTCGCCACCAAATTCTTAAAATGCGACACAAATTTTAGAAATATATATACTAAAAATTAGAATGCTTTTTTATGATGAGTAAAGTAATAAACGTACTGTTGTTTTTGTAGTACACATTATAATATTTTATTTTACATTCAAAATTATTATCATAAGCAATTTTACACAATGCATTATAGGAAAGTAAACAACTTTTAAACTTATCTTTTTCTTTATGTGCTTCCAAATTTTGAAATCGTTGAAAGTGCGTCGAAAAAAAAAATGCTGAGAATCATGATCTAGCGACTCACATAACCAATCCCTAATCACTAAATTCAACTAACTATGGTCGAGAATTAAAACTACATGTACTATTGAAATTTTGCATATCATCCAATCTATGTTCGACTTCAAACTTCTTTTAAATGTCTTTATTGCTTTTAGGACGGCTTATAGTGAGTTGTAGTTTTTCAGGATCTATATCTTTAGATTTTATAAACACTTAAACACAGCTTTTTCTCACTATAATGTCTGTCCAAAAATGATAGTCCATTAATTATATCCTTCTGGTATACAATTACGACTCCAATTACTAGCAGAATACTTATACAATTTTTCAAAATTTTATTTCTTGAATTGAAGGGAATAAGACAAATATTTTCTAAACATATTACAAATTATATTGTCTTTCTTATTATTAATGATATCAAAATATTTAAAAATTTGCAAATCATTTATTCTGAGAAATTAATTATAAACGTCATAAACTAACAGGACTTTTGTTAAGAGAAGTTTTATTTTTGTGTAACAAACATGTATAACAAGTAATTTAAAGCGCAAAAACTATTAGTCATTTGAAATGATATGGAATTTAATATTCGAAGAATTTTTAAACACACAGTTAAACATCTGTCTTTGATTATGTTGGATTGAAACCTGAATATAATTTCCCTTTATTCATCCTAGCAAATATTCTCAATCTGATTAGAAAAATAACATCTATCTCTCGTTATAGATTTAAAAATTCTTCTTAATTTTTTCATCAATGAGATTAGTTTATGTCACTACATTACGTTAAACAGTTGCAATTTTGTTTGGGTTTTGAATCCCAATTTTTAAAAAATGAAAATAATAAGTGATTAAGAAACCAAGTGTGCGTATTTAAATAATATCATTTGTCAAATATTCGATTGCAATTTAGAACTGGAGAAGATACTTATTGAAGAATAGTTTGAAAGTAATAAAGACACAATTATCAGAGGTACTTTTTCAAATCATTGAAGTTCAAAATAATAAAAACGATAAACATAGGAATTGAATAATATTAAAATGCATTCTACGATTCAAGATGTGGGTGAAAACGCTTGTTTTTTCTATATTCCTATTGTTAGAATGCTTATACCGCAATAAACCTTGATACGAAAAAATATTAAACAATTTAGTTATGGAATCTTACTCATCGAATTTGTGTTAAGCCTTGTATTGTGGAAACAACTGTGATTCACAAATAAGAGGTTCTGATATTTAGTTTTCTTAATGCTATATCAACGAAATATGATAAATTTAATTTGGTTTGAGTTATATTCTTAGCACAACCACTTTAATAAAGGAAAAATTCTTCGTCATAAGCTAAGCTTTACAATATGAAGAAACGGGGCTTCGAAACTTACCCCCAACGAAATTTCTTACAATGTGGAAAGAAAAAAATTAAGTTCTTTACATGACTAAAACCTCAATAAATTAACTAGCATGATTGATAAATTTCAAATCTTTGACACAGTTTAAAAAAATATTTCAACAAGCACAAAAAGCAGAGATGAAAAAATTATAGAGTTTCTAGCACACATAAACTCAACCAGTTAATATAGTAAGATTAATAGAGGGATATTTTATTTGCAAGAGAATCTACTAGGGAAATAGAAGACGATTTTTTTTCAAAAAAATACGTACTATAGAAGTTTTTTTTATACTATTTGATGATAACAATGAAGGATTGTATAAAGTCTTTCTGAACTACTGCTATACATGATGTTGAAAAAAATCTCAATAAAATGAAAGAACAAATCAAGCATACGGGAAAGATAAAAATTTACAAAGAAGCCGAAGAGTGTAACTTTTATCCCGAACTGATAAAGATAAGGTTTTGGGATGAAAAAATAACTTTAATTTAACCCTGAAAAGCTGTAGAATAAAAATAGTTCATTTAAAGGTATGATAAAAGAATTCATGTCGAAACATTAGAGGTTTTGAAAAAAAGAGCTTATATATATATATATATATATATATATATATATATATATATATATATATATATATATATATATATATATATATATATATATATATATATATATATATATAACAGGATTTTATACGGGTAAATCTATTATTTTTCAAATGGTCATACACACAGAACAGTATTTGTATCAGAATTTATATGCGTTATATTAATATATATATCAGCACATATGATGTAGCACTAATGCATTTGTGTATCAATACAACAAGTTTTAGTATCTAATGCATGAATGATAATCATATATCTACAATTAGTATGAATATGATAAAAAAAGAAAATTAATAAGTAATTCTCTGACTAATCATACTTTTTAGCTACTTCTTAACAAACACAAGTTTTAATTATTACCGATAAAATTTGAACTGTATCGTCAAAAATGGATTTTTCTTTTCATTTAGATGGCACTTCCCGTTTGAAAACATCTTTATATTAAAATCATAGACCAAATAGCAGTTTTAATTATATTCTTTCATGAATATTTGGAACTCGTAATTATATACTCCACACGATTTTTTTTAAAAATAAATCCAGTCTATCATCATTCCCTTATAGACTTATTACTGCAATGTTTGTAACAATGTTTAGGAAACTGCAAAATAGAATCTGGTTTTATCAGTGATGTTATTTGATAGACTTACTCACAGTGTTTCAATCAAAACTGTATATTAATATTTCAATCAATCAAAAATTTTAATCAATCGAAAAATATTTCAATCAAAATACTCTGATTTCAGACTAGAAAATCAAATGTTTCATATTCATTTCATCAAGACACATAATATTAATACAATACTTTTTGTGTAATGTATACTTCGTCTACAGAAACAGATATGAGTCATTATCGCTAATGCAGAATCCTTCAGATATATTTTCTTGATTCGCCATTCATAATACAAAATATCAAGTACAGAAGGATTAAGACAGAAATTGAAAAGCAGTGTAGTGACGTACAGTTCAGATTCAGCATATATACACGACACAACGCAAACACTAGTCAATTGCAAATCAATTTTTCAAATATTGCACAGAAAATATTCGTCAAACCCATTCACGGCTGTTGGGCAACCACAACTGGGAATGTGGTTCACTTTATTATTAGACTCATTTTCAGTCTAATTATGATGTTTTTGACACCAGAGACAATCGAGATTGCATCACGAAGCATGAAATTTGCCTTGTGGATGACTTTGAAATTCAAGTTTCTTGATTATGAGGTTCACATTGGAGAGTATTGAGAGAATCCTAACCATAGAAATGGAAGGTTTAATGCTTAACATCAACTACTTTAAAAGAACAAGGGATTAATATTTCATCATTTTGTGTGTGCAGTTCTGAAGAAATAATTGATCGGGGCATTTATTTATGATAAGATTTATAATATCCTTAAGATTATATTCAAAATCAGCTCTGAGTTTTTAGGCTGTTCATATAAAATTGCTACGACCTCTCAACATGTGGCGTGGTTACTTACATCACTGGTCAAAGTCAATCAAGAGAATCCTATGATCGTTTCTAAGAAATTCATCTCCTTTTGATTTCTCTCACTCTCTGTCACCATTCGTTTTAGACATTCATTAATTTGCCAAGTTAATTATTTTAGTATATTGTTGATACATTTTATAAAAGAACTTATTTACATTACAATTTATAAAAGAACTTATTTACATTACAAAATACTAAATTCGTCATCAAAGAGAACAATTAAAAGCTTTTTAAAACTTCAATATTGTTTACCTATAGGACGCAATGACGAGGATTAATCTTTTTCCTCGTTACCTAAAATATAACAGCTGAAAGTTGTTTTGAAGTATTTGAACTTACGTCGTGTATTGTTTTCCAGGAAGGCTTTTCATTGATAATCTCATAGAAAACAGGAAATTTTTCTAGTACAGACTTTCACTAATTAGAAATCTAACAGCTAGTTCCTTTTGTTCATCATTATTTGGGGTGAAAATTGGGACTAGAAGAGTGTATTTCGACTATTGAGTACTACTACTACTGATAAGCCCTTAATCTTACTCAACATAACATACAACTTATAAGGTAAAGCATTTGTTTATCCGTTGTGTCTCTGCCTTCCGGGATAATTTTTCATGGATAAAGGGCCTCATTCCAAGTACATATCCTAATAGACATTTACTCATACACTTCGGTGGCTCATTGTATAATGTGTCGTCCTCGAGTTTGGAAAGTAACAACTTTCGGTACATGAACCTGCTAAAGAGATTACCTGATAAGGATATGAAAAGGTTAAATGGTATTAAATTCAAATCTCTGATCACAAGAATAAGGAATCAAATTTGAAAGAAAACTCATCTGTAGACCTTAAAAATCAATACCATTTCAAAATTATGAGTCGGCTTTGTTTAATTTCTTCATTTGGTAAAATAAAACAGATGAAAATGAAACCTACAGTGGATAAAATGGAATATCTGTTAAGCACGCCATACATATGTAAACTTAGAAATTTTACTTTTGAAAAAAGTTAACAAAAAATGCACATCAGTGTAAAAAATTAATAACATAGTTATTAAAGATAGATTGGAAATTATCTGTGCTATTTCAGTAACTCGGTACTTAAAGGTACTTCTTATTTTGCTTGTAGCTAAAATATTTTTATTTCGCAATCTGTTCAAAGACATGCGTGTAATGCTATCTGTAAAATGTATTTTATTTGATAAAAAATTGAGAAATATTTTTAGTTAATTTCATTTTTAACCACTACATAAAATAAACATAAATTGCTAATCGTTGTTATTAAATTTCAGACACAAAACGTGAACATAAATCAATTCCAGAGAGCCTCTAAGCAGTAAGACTAGGCGCGAATTATGACAAACGAAATAATAATAGACTCCCCAAATAAACGCGCTATTCCAAACTCTCCCAACTTTTCGTGGCGACTGAGTGAGAGGGAGGGAATCCATTGTTTTTCGGGCGTAAAGAATGCATGTTTACTTGGAAGTTCAAACCTTTCAGGCGGAGTCATAAATTACGCCTTCTTCTACGACAGCCTTCGACAACGGAATCTTTCTGCGCCTCTCCACCCCTTTCTTAATCACCCCTGGGGAGTGGGCGAGCGACACGTTCGGTGATTAAACACCCCTTCTCCCCACCTGGCCCAGCCCCTTCTCCCACTTTTCCCGATCCCAAAATCTCACAGAACTAATTGGGGGTAATGGAAATTTCAATAAAGAACTGTGCTCAGATTCACTCCCCCCCCATCATTAAGTGGAACACAGGTCGACTTCGTTAATGCGAAAGGTGGATGATGAGAGAAAGCGTGGCCTAAGTCACCTCCTTTACCTATTGTCTAGGACGCAGAAAGAAAGGACTCGGAGGAACTTAGGAAAAAGGGACAGCTAAAAGAGGATTTGTCAGACTACTTTACTCTAGAGCGCAATATTTATATTTGTAGGGTGGGAGAAATGGTGAAGGACTTGTAACAACTAGAAGAGCTTTCAATGGTTGACAGGGGTTGAACATATGAAAAGAAAGTGGCAACAAGGAAGGAAATGTACAAATTAGCCGTATTTCAAACTTAACAAATACTTGTAACGAACTAGTACTAACACTAATGTGTACGATCCAGCAGTACTAATATGATGCTAATAATAAAATATATCTTGCAGTTGTGATGGTTACTCCCAATACCGGTAGGTTGGATATAAAACTGATAATGCATTTTTTTAAACAAAAATTGAAATAATTCAAAATTTATTTAAAATTTTAAAAATTTCTTTAATTTAATTTTAAACAATATCAAGAGCTTATAGTGTCTTCAAATGATTTTTAAGAACACAGGTTGACATGTACAAGAAATTGTGATGACTGTTAATGGTCAACCTAATCAACCTTTTGCTGAAAGCATTCCAAGAATAAATGATACAAAGATATACAGAGTATGGTTTGTGTTAATGTGGGAGAAATCAAGGCAAAACATAAGGCATCAAGTCTCAAACAATGCTGATAAAGTAGCATAGAGATGAGAGACTACTGGACAAAATAGAAAATTTAAGTTCGTTGCTAGCCATACAACAGTAGGACATGAACATTGAGCGTTTACATTCTGCAAACTTTTTTTAAAGTTTCCTCTCATGTTAAGCGTGAATGCGCCAACTATGATACAAAATTATCCTGTAAATCACTTTACTGAACAAGTCCAAGAAAGAGTTTACAATACTCAGCTGATTGGTTACTTATATTATTATCCATTAAAATCATATATAAGTATTTATTTATTTTTCTAAAGATACGAATTTATGTTGATTGGAAGAGAGCATTTGTCTGACCACTGTCTGTGTGTCTGATCATTAACAAATATGCAGTTATTGCTATTTGAAAGGCTGAAAACTTTAAAATTTTCTAAAATCTAAGAAACTTAAATTTTCTAAAGTACCCTAAAAATACTTTCATCTCACAAATCTTGAATCTTTTGAAGAATTTACTGTAAATTAATGGATAAAAGAGTTATTTAAACATATTTTTAGCAGATTTTCAGAGATATTTCGTATAAAAATTACTTTAAATTTCAATTTTTATATGTGCTGCATAAATGTATTAAAACAATAGAAAGTAATCTAGGATTTAGTTTGTGAACGATATAAACTATTCCAGTTCTATTTTGATTACGTCATATTGTTGGTGTTGTCGTGTACCAGCTAGGCTGGCAATATGGGGTGCGCTGATCCACTCTTTTCCAACTGAACCACATTTAGGTGTGGAGTCCGACTTCCTCAGTACACACATGCCATATATATAGGGTACCCGTTTATAGGGTATATGCAACCATTCACAACTCATTCATTCAAGGAAAGGAAAAAACAGGATAGGAGAAAGTACACCCATGCCCGAACCGGGATTCGAACCCAGTGCCTACCGATCCGCAGTTAGGCACGCTGACCACTTGACAAGCTGGGCAGCTGATTACGTCATGAATAAATATTATAGTTTATTGGAATATTTCTGTAGATACTGTGTAATTTCATAAGCAAATCATATTTTCAATACATACATTGTTAGTTAAAAAATATTTGAGAACTTTACTAAAAATAGGTAATAAGATTCTGAGAAATTATGCTAAGATAAATAGCAGATTTATGTAAGAAAATGAAATGTTTTTAAAAAAATAAAGAAATATAAAATATCTATATTAAGCTTTAATTTTTCAAAAAACAATTTTCTTTTTTTATATATTTTTTAATGAATAAGTTAGAAGTGACAAAATTCATATTGAAAGATGAAAGTTCTATTACAATGTTTTCTATTCTTACAGTTTTCATTAAAATATATAGCAGGTAAGTGCGACAAAACTAAAATAATTTTTTTTCAAAATTTGTAGAAAATTTAAGCTTTTTTTGTTATTCTATTTCTAGAACATACGATTTAAATTATATATCACGAGAACGATACATTTTCTAGCTGGCTATCATTGGCTAAATGCTTCTCATTTCATATTTTGCATTGAAGAATTGTTACCTTCGGGCTGTTAGAGGTGACTACTTTGACATTTTTAGTACAATTTTCTGATGATCTAGCAATATGTTAAACTTTATAGCAGCAATTCTGTGTAGATTACAAAACATACGTACCCAAAAATCTATAGCTGAAACATAACGACAGAAATATTCTGGACACTAAATGCTATTTAATTCTTTGGTTTCCTTCAAATTTAAAAATTGAATGCTGGTAATTAAGTTCTTGTTGACCAATAAAATGATTCCTTCCAATTTTCCATCAGTTGGGCAGAATTATTTAACAATTCCTCTTATCAAATGGAACTAGAAAAATACATATCCATGTTGACAAGAAAAATTCCTTAATGAAACATTAAAAGAAAAATTTGTTTACTGAAAATAACAGTGGATGTTAGATTGGGGAATAAGTATTATTATGTAAATACGACAAAAATTGTTCTTATTATGATAATTTAAGAACATAATTGTTCTGCTGCAGAAGAATGAAAAATTTCTCATTTTTATTCAGTTTAATAGTGCTCCGTGTTATTTTTTATTCGAGAAATTCTGTAATTGCTCGCAACGAAATGAAAGAATACCCGTATTATTCAAACATAATTAAATACATTTTTGTACAAAGCAATTACACCCTAAACCTCTTCTAAATTTAATTAGAGTAAATACATTTATGACACTAATGGTGATATTAAAGTGTGGATTAGAAAAGGAAAATTTTTCTCTTAATTCTCAGAAGGTTTATATCATTATAAAATTTTCCTCACATTCGGCAAATGTTAAGTAATATTTAGCATAAAAGTTTGTTAATGATATGAAAAAACTGAAAAAAATGTGTTCTGTTTGGTAACATACTTGTAGAAAAGACAAATTAAATACATTCAAAGGCGTTATTACAATTACACATATACATTAATTATTTTTTGACAACTATATTAATTTTCGCAAAAAATATATAAATTCATATTTTACTAATTATATAATTATAAATAACTGATATATGTGTGTAATATGTATATTATAACTATTCGTAGTATATATTATTATATATACTGATTATTTGTACCAATTCAATACCAATAAATATGATCTAATGTTTCACTATAAATATTAGTTTCGAAACAAAATTGCTTAGTGTCATCCAAAATACATTTAAAAAAATAGATAATGGCATTTTTTTTATAAATTTGATTAAGAAAGAAAATGAATATCTTATTTAATGTTAAATATATTTCGAAAGAGAAATAATATATTTACTGATTGTAATAACTATTTCACAAATGATTTCTCACCTTTACTAAACATTGTTTGCTTATTTAAATGAATCAATATAAAATCTATTTAATTGCCTACAGGATAAGTGAAATATACTTTAAATTAGGTTATACAACTTTAACTTATATTATAAATTAAATTTAATTTAATAATTTAAAAACTTTTACATTTGTTTCATGGGTTAAACTTCAGTATAATTCAGGAAACTAGTTGTCAGCATTAAGGCACAAAAATTATACGTAAATTGCATATTTAAACTCAAATTGGAATTCAAGACTTCGGAAAATAATATAAGTATGTGTATATCTCACATGTAGATGCAGAAATTTAAAATTGGTAAATAAATATGCATTATGTACATTTATCCACTTCTTCCTTTGATCGATTACACCTAGGTTGAAAATGCTCTAATTAACTGGCATAAATGCAGAAGAGGTGTTCATGTCTTTACGATTACAATATTAAAGAGAAACATCCTCTTCTAATACGTGCAATAATTCATCCGGATCATCGGAACGTGTCATCCATTAAAGCGCTTAGATGCAATCTCAAGCAACAAGTGTTAAAACTCAATTCAATCCTCGTGACAAGCGCGTTAGTGAATGAAGTCAGAACACATCCACCCGAATAGCATTGGGGAATTCCAATTTGTATTTCGTAATCAAATCTCCGCTGAAATTGTTTCGAAATCATTCAACTTGAGACGATTTATTTCATTGTAACAAGCTTTTACGATGAGTCTGCTATAAAGTTTCAACCAGGGATTTTGAGAAATAGCTATTTATCCCTGAGTGAAAAGCAAATAATTTGGTATTAATATCACGGCAGCTCATTAATTGAGCTTTTAGGGTTTTAAACTAAGATTTAGGGGTATTAAATTTAATGAATAAATGTAAAGTTCTGAGCATAATGAGCTATCCTATTTCTGATAGAAATATTAATGTTTAGTTCATTAACAAACCTTTTACTTTCGAATATAAGTTGAGAAATTTTGAAAATATTTAGTTGAGTTCACATTGAATAGATCAATTTATAAGCAAGATGTGTATACATACATTTCGATATGAAGGGATACAGAAGCAGTGATCTATTGCTTAATCCCTGGTTAATGGGCGAAATGATAGAATAAAACTCACCATCTTAAGCACATAGTAATTTTGAGTCATGCTCAAGTGATAAGGTTCTCTCTAAAGTAATATCCTTTTACCCGAATTACACTTACAAAGGATCATTAGGAATAACGAATTACTGCATGAGGGAGTCTGATTAGATAAGAAAAATCAATTCAGATCACTTTTTCAATGAATTAGGATTCTGCAGATTCAAACAACTGGTAACTGAGTAAGAAATAATGTCCAACTACAAATGGGAAGAAGATGTTCAGTTCTTACTAAAATGTACCAAAGAGTTTGATTTGTCTCTTTGTGATAATATATGCCTGCAACCATTGAATTTATCACATCTTGTTTCTTAAAGTAGATTCCAACCCATTACAAATATTCTTGTAGGAAGTAAAAATCAAAGCCCTTTAAAATTTCAAAATTAAAATTATGGTGCTGATTATTCAATTAACTTTTCAGCAAAATAGGCTGTGAGAACATAAGCTAAATGAACTTTATTATCAGGATCTTGTTATCAAAATCTTTGTTTAGGTTAAATGAAACATTATAAAACCAATGGTATATTACAGAATTTTAATGAGTATTTAGATAGAATAAAGAAATATAAATTAAGACATTTACAGAAAAATATTGGATTTGAAAAAAGTTACAAAATCTTAGCAAAAAGATAGAAAAAAGTAAATGAAGGAAAAAATATCTAATTATTCATTATAAAGTAAATGTCTGAACAGGGTTAGGACTATTTAAATTGAAATTCTTAGTCTGAAAGCTCAATCTCGTATCATTTTGGTTCATATCACGATTCTATTTCAGTTAAAAGCTTCAGCGTTTCTTGGATCCTTTGATGAAAAGTTGATTATTTGTACAAAAACAAGATCAAGTAACCCGTTTAAAATTGTAAAAACAATGCGAGAAAATGCATCATAATTGTGACTGAATTTCCGCTCAGGGTGTGGGAACTAGAAACCCGCTGGAGATAGTATAATACAAGACAATGCATTACGAATGTGGCTGTAATGACACATATTTGCTAAGCATTATGGCCACTAATATTCTGTTTTTAATGTTAACAACAATATGAGAAAGGATTTTACAAATGTGATTATAAACGTGAATATCTGAGCAGAACAAAGAAGCCAACAACCTGAGATGATAAGAAAATTACAAAACAATATTCCTCAAGCATAATTCCAAAATACGGATTAATCCCATTTAAAGAAACTTTGAAACTAATAATCCATATGAGAACGTAAAAAGAAATGCAAGGACACATACTAAAAATATGTTTCTAAATGCGAATGAGAAATATTTACTCAGCACTTAAACTGACAACCTTTATGAAGTGGTAAAAAGAAATCAAGATCAAATTTCGTAAATATGACTCTAAACATAATTAGACCTTTGGATTGAGAAATTTTTTTACATTTATTAGAGAAAGAGAGACATTTATACCCAAATTATTATTTATTTCCTGTTCTGATCTTCCTCCCATTTTAAAAAAATTGTGCCATGATATTAAAGAGGTGAAAGTAGTTATGTTTCCATTTTCTAATAATCTGACATTTAACAATAACAATATCTTGAGTGGTCAATTGTCCTACCAATATCACATTTTGATTTTTGTATAAAACCAAAACTTTCATAGTCACTCTATTAATAAATTAAAGCCTGTAAAGAAAAATGTCGATGGAGAGCCTATAGGACTATTAAATGCCCCTAGTATATGCAATATGGTTGGAAAAAAAGTAAAAACAGGAGTTTGTTATGTCTATTTCTTGTTTTAATTATTATAATAACATAAAATGTATTATGTGTGGTTAGTACATTCCCTTTCAACTATTTTTTCACCCTTAAAGATACAACTTTTGAGGAATATAAACATAAACAATACTTACAGTAGTTATATATTATTAATTCATTCCATTATAGTAGTTACTATAGTAAATCAAAAAACCTATTTTCGAAGGTAGCAATACCTTAAAGCAAAATCCTTCCTCAGATTGAGATATTTTAGAGAACAAACTTTTCTGCAGTGAAGCATGCAAAATAGAGAATAACATTGCTTTTAAGGAATGAGCGCATTAGATTTTTCAATTTTGGAAATCCTTGAAAGCAAAATTCTCCAAACTCTTTATTTTTAGAGATACTGAAATTTATTGTAAAAATTTTGGAATATATTTTTGCGCTTTCACAATGAGTAACATTAGGTTATTTACGATATGTTATTAATTATTTAAATATAATTTGAAATTTAAAGTTGGATTCTGTAATTCTCTAAAGTAATAAATATTTTTTCGAATGTAAATAATATTTATTAAGATGCTTTTGGTTATTCATTTAATAAAAAAGCTATAAAAGGAATAAACATCATTTTATTTTTCTTATCATTTTGCTTGTTAAAATGAAGTAAAATTTTGGAAAGCGTATGTTTTTATAATTAGGCATGAGAACCAGAATTTCATACACACATTTAATTCCAAACGTTTCAAAACTGATTCATTATTCTAAATTTCAAATCATAGTGTTTTTCTCATTTAAATTTCTTATAGCCCAAATTAGAAATGTAAATGTAAATGTAATGCAATCAATTAGAAAAATGTAAGTATTCAAACCTACATAGAAACGTTTTTATAAATTGTTTTTTATAAAAAAAAGTTAATTTGACATTTTTTATTTAATAGAAGGTTTTATAATCATATTTTTAAATTGATATTTTAAAATAATATAGCTTAAAGCAATAATGCTTAACTTAAATATATTTTTGTCAGCAAATAGTTTACAGATACCCTATTCTAATGAATATTTAAAATTACATCTAAACGTTGTTTTATTGCTTATTTTCAAAATACAGATAAAATTGATACGAATGGTTTGCTGAATTTAAGAACAATTTTAAATTCTAATTCACATTTGAATTTAAGAAAACTCAAAATTTTTTCATGTCCATTTTTATTATAGCTTTACTATTTGTATAGAAAAACTTACACTTTTGAAGTTACATCACAATTACAGCAACATTCTACATTCGGAATTACGCTTTAGGTGCTAGTGGACTTCAATAATTGCTTAAACCGACGCCAACAATATTTGCTAAATTAGACTTTAATGAATTAACATCATTATAATATTAAGATAAACGTTTTCGGATATAGCCGACGGCAGATTTTTCCCTCAAAAATCCCAGATATCTTTCTCTTTCAGGAATTTCACATCAGTCGTCGCGGAAAAGAAAAATTAAAGAGCTGTTTCCCCTCACAAAATCAAACCATTCATCGATTTCCCTTTGTACCTTGCATCGTCATCGCTTCCATTGGAAAGCTCATTACGAAACCACGTGGTCGTTTGAAGAGGTAATTGAGAGGTAAGAAAAAAAGAGAAGAGAGAATGATGTAGACAGGGAAAGAAAAAAAGTAGGTGGCGCTCCGATCGCACTAGGATAAAGCACGGCTTGAGTCGTAATTAATTAACGCTTGCCACGAAAAGTGGCTAATTAGTCAATATTTGTCGTTTCTTTTAATTACGCTTCACCTTAATGACGTCTGTACGCTTTTAAAACACTCGAGCCCGCGACAAATTTGACTTTGATCACGCATTTTATGACTATCTTCAGTAAGTCAATATGATGCCCTTCCCTTTCAATCCCTTAACACGCTTGCAGTTTGAGTGCTTAAAAAGAAAAAAAAAATTCAGTTTTTCAAAAAGCCATTTTAAATGAAACTAAAATTAGAAATTATCCAGAAAGTTTTAAATATTGAAAGATAATTCTTGAAAAGTCATAAATTGTGGACGTTTCATTTTTTTGTGTGTGTGTGGGCTTTCTTGAGATTCTCAAGAACAAAAAATACGGTATTCAAAAGCTTAAGTAACCATGAGTAATATTTTTTAGTGTTTATTTTAATATCAGATAAAGAGTTTGAACGTAATTTTAATTTCCGAAAAAATATTAACGTTTTGTTGAAATGCAAAATTTGAATATTTTTTATGAACATTTTATAAATGAGAGGTCTGAAATTATCTTTTAAGTGCTGAGGGTAGGAAATTAAGTTTAAACTCAATCGTAAAGAATTTAACACTTTTATCACGAAACATATTTTAATTGGTAGATACATAACTTAAAAATATTTTATAAGCAATGGAAAGGCTTTATTTATAATTTGTTAACAAGAGCCATCTTATTACAAGTCTTAAACACATACTTAATCAAAAATTGGGTTTTGTCTGAAATTCTATGTTCCATGTACGTTAGTGATATTTTGGATAAGAAGGTCAGCTAATTCTGGTGAGAGGTAGAAATTGTCTGCAATTACTTCTTCCCAGAAAAGGTTTAAAAAGCTTCATCACTGATTTTGTAGTGACTCTATAGTTCTCATACTTTTTATCAAAGACTGTACTCTTCCCCGTGTATATAATCGTATTGTGAATATATCCTGACTCTGCTTCAGCAAGTACAAACAGTTTTACTCCAAAAAGAGCTCTTTTCAATGGTATGTATTGTACTCACGACAGCCTGCCTTTGAACATTATCAAATTTTCATCAATGCTTAGATCAAGGTGTATAGAAAGTTGAAAATTTCTTCATCAAGTTAGAAGAAACCGGCCATATTTTTCTAAGTTTTCGGTTTGGATGTGAATTTTCGTCAAAATTATCATTATCAGAAAAGTGCAGAAACTTCATGAAAAGCTGGAATCGGTTTCTACTCATGAATGTCCGAAAAATTGGAGTTTCGATCAGTTTATTTTTAGAACAGTAAAGAGCAATCTCAGGTTTTACTGTTATTCCTTGTAAAATAAAAAAAAAACATATATTTCCCCTGAATCGATAGGATGCTACAACTTTGTTCTTGATTTCTCTTTACTAGAATGATTCTTGATATTTTGGTCTGCAAAATGGTTAGTTTTCAGAACAATATGGAGCACCAGCTCCTCATCAAAAAATAATTCAAAAAAGAGAAGTGGGTTAGAGACATCAATTATATGTCTCTGTATTCCTGGCTGTCCCGAAAAGGGAAAGCGTAGAGGCGGCACAGGTCAATTTTTTCATATCCACACAATCGTGACCAACATTGGGCCTCTTGGCAGTAGTCGCAATCAGAATCTTCTTCATTAGACGTAATGTCATATTCTGATGTTTCTGATTCTGAAGATGAAGGTAAATAGACATCACTATCCTCACTATCACTCACTTTTCGGCAAAAAATAGAGAGCTTTCATAACTCCCTGTAACGAAAATGGAAGCGAAAGAACAAAAAGTTACTAACTACTCGAAAAGAAACACAAATAATAACTGCCAGCTGGTACTTCATTTGGAACAAGTAACACCTTCCCGCGTTCCAAGAAATATTCCCCTCTCCAAATCTCTCCTTCTTTGAAATGGGTCATCGTCAACAATGTCACGGACTTTCTATTGTATTCCAAAGCCATATGGATCTAGCTTTACTGATATCAGTGCATTGCAAAAGAGCGTACTTCGGAAAGGCGTATATATACGTCCGCGCCAGGCAAGGGTTTTTTAGTTACATTTCACAACAGATTCCGAATGATTAAAAATATCCACACTGAAAACTGAAGTCAAAACCACAATTTATTGAATTGTAAACCACTGTTCTGATTACCTGATCATGAACATCCACTACAAATAGTACTTCTACGTTTTAAAATGATTGAATTAATCTAAGACTGGAGCGTTTCTATTGCATAACTTTAAGCTTCCTGATGTCTTATTTATGGATTTTAACACTTTGACTTTGACAGACGATGGCATAGCCATCCATTTCACAATTTTGACCTCGGTCAGTTGAATAAGTCGATTACCGAGTAGGTATCTTCCTCATTATATTTTTACCTTACAGCAACAGGGGATATTTATAGCACTCAAAAAAATTGTCTCATCTCGTAAAGATTTTTTGCTGGATTAGGTCGTCAACCTGTTACTTTCTGAAAGGATACTGATACTCTTAACACTGTCAGGCGACTTCATGAACTTTACAAATCTCAATGTATGAATTAAGTCGGTAATGGTAAGAATAACTCCTTGATTAATGCAACTTAATATATACAGGATTATTTTCAGGGAATATTTCACAAGATTTTTTTGTTATTGGTACTTAAGCATTGAGTAAAATAGTTACTTGACATTTGTTCTCTTCCAAACCCCAAAGTAACGCATTATTGCTTATTGTCGATGCCTTTTAGAGCCAATGAGAGAACATAGCGGGATTGATCTCATTTGGTGTTTTCCTCTATTTACAGACAATCTTTCAAAAAAGGTTAATAAAAGTTAGATATTTGTATATATAGTGATTTTCCATAGTATTCTATAATTCTGAAAGGAGAATATCAAGTTAATGACTCCCTTCATCTCAAGGTCGCGTTTCAAAATGATGAGGATTTGGTGATGATGGTATATACTCGTTAATTTACTATTATATTGAAAACTCTCACCACATTCTGGCACGGATGCCGTATAATTCAGGATGCCAAATTCTGGGTTTGATAATTTTTTGGCTGATTTTCTTACGTATCTGACAATTTGGTTTTTATTCTGTCATAAAGATAAAGACTTATAAGAGTTGGAAAATACTATTTCGGCATTTTTATTTTACATCATCACATGACGTCATCTTAGCAACATTTCTTGATCACTGAACATATTCAGAATTTGGCATGCTGGATTGTAGGGCATTAGTGGCCACATTCTTATGTATGTTCCATATTAATGTTATTTAGATTAATTCTAGACTATCAAAATTAATCCTGATTTCCAATTTTTTTATAAGTGAATTTAAATTATATGTAACACTCTAGATCAAAAAATCGTACTAATTATTATATTTTCAAAAATATTCAATACAAATAAGTGTAGTAATGAAAATAATTAAAGTTTCTATACTTTATTTTACAATGCTGCCATTATTCACGAGAAATATTGCTAACGCATGCTCTGTAAGTTTTAAAAGAAATGAGAATTCTAAAATTGAGTTTAAAACTAATTCTGGACTTTTAAATTTTTCATTAATTTCAATCTCACAGGATACAAGTTTAAAAATTATATAAAAACATATTTTATATTTTTGAATATATATATATATATGTATATATATATATATATATATATATATATATATATATATATATATATATATATATATATATATATATATATATATAAATATACACTATTGGCCATTAAAATTGCTACACCAGGAAAGCGGCACACCACACACGTGAAATTTGCATGACAGGTAGAACTTGCTGTGATATGCAAATAATTAGATTTTCAGCGCTTTCATACAAAGCAGGCGACAGTAGCGACATCTACAATGTGTATAAAACCAGAGATTTGACAGCAGTTTTCTCATACTCAATTTCCGTTTCAACATTGTTTTCGGCAAAGAAAGTTGCTGTAATGCCTCGTGTAAGAAGAAGAAATGCCTATCAGCACGTGTCTGACTTTGATCGAGGAAGGATTATAGCCTACCGGAATCGCGGTTTATCGTACCGCAATATTGCTGCTCGCGTCGGTCGAGAACCCATGACTGTTAGCAGAATATGGAATCGATGGGCTCAGGACAATCATACGGAACGTCATGCAGGATCTCAGCGAACCCCCATCACTAACAGCAGAGAAGACAGGCATCTTATCCGCATGGTCACAAGGTATCGTACAGCCACGTCACGAACCCTGAGTCGAGAAATGGAGTCATTTGCAAGGCAACAAATTATAAATGGTGGCTGCAAAATTTAATACCAAATATTTGGTTCCTCTAATAGATTTTCTTGAACATTAAGAAATATTTAAAAGCATTTTTACAGCTTGTTGATTTCCGGTAGATCATATTTATAAGCTGAAAGTGTTAACGCTCTAAAGCATTCTAACACACTTTTCAATAAACATAAATATCAATGCAGAAATACAGTATCATTTTCCATTTTTAAACAGGATCATAACTGATGCTTCCCATTTCAAAGACTTATATTTGCACTACAATCGACCTAATGTATAACTTTTCAATCATAAAATATTTTCAAAGGTAAGTTTAAATAATATTTTAAAAAACAGCTATAAAGATAATTTTATTTCTTTTACTTTTAATTTTGCCATATTTTCCCATTCACTAAAATCTCTCTTGATTATCTGCCAGGCTAAAGATTAAAATTTTAAAATATCAGATATGAAGATTTTCTTTTATATAAAAGTAACAAATTTCATTTTAATTTACGTTTATTTACATATAATCAGTTTTTAGTTATGGAACTGTTTATAGTCGATATTTGTTCTATATTATTATAAAATTATTAAAACGAAATGTGTGTCTCTACGAAACCAAGCTAATTCATAGTTTTAATAACTTCTGATAACATTTTCTTCCATAGAAAGAGTTTTGAAGTTTTCGGGATGTGACATAAAGCAACTGGGGACGCGATTGGCTAACCAAATCATTCCGTTAAAGAGATTTAGAACTTTGGAATCCTGCACTTCCCGGTGCTCCGAAACAGAACTCTTCCTCAATTGAAATCCCTTCTCTTCATCGAATGAAAAGCTGAAATACGAGAAAGATTCTATTCGGAACTAAATCTGCTTCGATCGAAATCTGTTGCCAGGCATTTTACGAGCTAAATAAGGTCGTGTCCCGTACAAACTTCCCATTCATACAGAGTGGCAATGCTGCTCGAATCAACACAAAAGGAATTAGCCCGAAATGGGCATTAAAACTGACCATCCTAAAAGCACAACGGGTGGGGGCATCGAATCCCTTTTAGATCCCCTGAAAGCCCATCCCACCGTTGCCAGGGAGCTGCGACCGACTATTGCACTAGGGACTAATAACGCTTAAGTCCCTGCACCTTGCCTAGAAATCCCTATGTTCAGCTTTCGCAATACTGCGTATTTAGTTACGAATAGACTTAAACAAGTACCGAACTGTAGAGGGATTACTTGCGTTTTGTTCACGTCACACGCGCAAAGTGTGGACACTAGATCACAAATTTTAGAAGAAATAAAATAGGATTTAGAAAATATTATGGACACAACTGTAGCTGCTCTCCGAGTGAGTATATGAAGTTTAAAATTTTATAGCAGGGAACTTTGTATTTCCGAAAATAATTTTACCAGGTATTTTTGGAATATGTAACGCTATGTTTCAATGTAATTCTGAAATAAAAGAATGATCAATTTATTTTGTCTGATATTAACAAGAATAACGATATAAGAATTATAGATTCCTATGAGCTAAATTTGAAAGAAACAGTGAAAACACTCACAACTAAATTATATAATTCAATTATTCTAAGAATGTAATATTGGAACATACAAATAAATGTATATCGGTAGCAATGAAAAATATCATAAATACATAAAAATCGAGAAATAAGAAAGTAAATGTATATAAACTTTGTGATCAGAAGAAATATATATTTTTAATGTTAAAAAAGAAATATAATGATATAAGCTAGCTTTATACAAATATGTGTATTTATCAAAAAATTAATAATTAATAAAAAATTAATGTAAAAATTATACAAAAACACAAAATAGGTGCATATTAATTATATATTTTTGTTAAATTGGGCTGCAGAAAAGAGTTTTTGACTAAAAGGCATTTGAAGACATATTTAAAAACAATGTTGATTAACTTTCAGCCATTGTAATATGGTAAGTTCTATACGTAATTTTATGGGTCAGTGGGTTATTTTGTTACTCTATGATCATATTTTGTACTCGAGGATTAATGAGACAAGGTTCTACAGTTTAAATAGGATTCCAAGTCAATACAAATATCTAAACCGGAGATGAGAATCGAATCAAAGGAATGCTGAACTGAATGCCAGAGTGCTAATCGTTCCCATTCGGGCTCCGCAACACGATCTGATGCTGTCTGATGATGAAATATGTTTCAGGGAACAATTGGATTGTGAAAAATAAGGTTGTACAAATCGTATTTATACATATGAATTTTAATAAACGAAAAACAGAAATTCACTTAAATTAGAACTACAAATTTATCTTAAAGTACTATTAGTTAAATATTGAAACATTGTCTTTATTTCTGAAGTTCAAAGATATTACTTGCATAACTAAAAATGTAAAATAAATAAATTAAGTATATATTTGTTAACACAAAAATTTTATACATACAAATATCATATATATATATATATATATATATATATATATATATATATATATATATATATATATATATATATATATACATATATATATATATATATATATATATATATATATGAATATTTGAAGAAATTAGAAATATAAATTATAACCAATAAATCTAAGAACTCTAGTATGTATATATATCCTTATATACCTTATCCTTCATGCATGTTAGAAAAGAGTAGGGCCGTGGTTGCCTATTGGTTTGGGTATCGGCCTACCATCCGGAAGGACGGGGTTTGATTCCCAAAGACCCACCGAGTACATGCGATATACGTGGTCATTAAATCTGTGGAATCGAAAGTCCTGTGATCGGTCGTTGATCAGTTACCATGGGTGCAATGGTCTGGAGAAAATTTCCTCCCCCTTCAGATCAATGTCAAAATTGAGGGAATGGATTCTCTGATGGTGCCATCTATCGGAGGATTTAAAAAAGAACAAAGACGTACTTTCATCTTCATGGTGCTCTGATTAAAACGAAAGACACTCCTAATTGACTTAAATTCGCATTGCCAAGGCATAGTGAGCTTGGCTTGTCCAAGTGTCTTAAGTAACAACAACAACACAACAGAAATGAGTGCGTTTGTCTTATGTACATAGTTGATCATATCCCCCTCCCTCTGATGAAGACGTGGTTTCTGTCATTTTTATACTTATTTTTGATTTGAAAGGCTTTGTCTTATTTGTTTTTGATTTTCAAAATTTTTGTGTTATTTATATCATTTTTCAAATTGTTTCTTATCTCATATCTATGAACACACACATACATACATAATCACTCATAAACACATTTGTTTGTGTGTGCGTATACATGATTTAGTCTCATTAAGTGTTCCAATAGTTAATCACACTTCAATCCAATACAATAGTCCCACTTCATCCAATAGTTTATACCTGGTAGTTTTATAGAGACTGAAAAAACAATTAAAAAATGAAAAGTTTATTAGGTTACTATTGAAAAAAAATCCGTCAAAGTCTTTATTTCATATCGAAATATAAAAACTATATTTCTACAAAAATCATTATATTGAAAGGTTTACAGAAATTTAATTTACATTATTTATGGAATATTTCTATTATTATATTACTTATAAGTTTAGAATACTATTTTCTTTAATTATAAAAATTTGTAAAATTAAGGACCTATTATTATTTGCTTTCTTTATACAAATTCTGGTTTTTTTCACTCTTTAAGGAATTTTGCTTGAACATCACAAAAAACGAAACCTATAATTAATAAATCAAACTGTGTAACCATATAGAACCCATTTCAAAGCATAGCAATTTATATAAGCACATATAACTCAAAATTTAGTATTTATAACTAAATCTGAAATGCTTCCTAGCTACTTATATATACTAGTAAATTTATGAATTATATACATGTAAGGAATACGCTGTAAATCATTTTATTCGCCTGAGGGAGCTGAAATTTTGATTTGCGGGTTTAATGTATTACCCTGTCCCGGCTTTGTATCGTGTATTCAACGAGCTATAGAGATAACAATTGTCAAGATACATAAGGGATCTTCCCAAAATCTACTCGGTCATTAATGCCATCGAACTGAAACGGCTGGAGGTCACTTTGTTGTCCTCTCGGTGGATGAACCAGAGTAAAACAGGGTTAAACAATCATGTGCAAATGTTTGACCTGGCATTCGCTCTGCCTGGCTATTCTGCTTCATGAGGTATGCGAGCATCATTAATGCAAATAATGCCCGCTGTCTATTGTTACTTTTCTAAAAGGGCTTTTGGACGGATCTGCTTATAAACATTATTAGTAATGTAATGGTAGTTAGATACTTAGATTTATTGCTATAGAACTTACCAAGAGACAAAGTCTTAATTCATAATCTTATGGGTTAGTGGTTGATATATATTATATATATATGTGTTTATATGTATATATGTTATATACATATAAATATTAATTATTGAATTATCAGAAAAGCCAAATGTTTTCGTTTTTAACATTTTCATCTACTCAATCACTAGTCACAAGAATTTTTCTAAAATTTATAATTTTTAAATCATTTCTAATATGCCGTTATATTTTCATTACATTTATATAAGAGTTGCTTCGAGAAATATTAATTATGTGGACAAATTTTGAAGAAGACGTTTTCTAAAATATATTGACTTTGATACTTAAATTTAAAAATTAAAAATTGTTTTGAGGCATTAAGATGACCACCTACAGTTGGCAATATCGAAAATTTTCATTGATAGTTGGTTATATTTACAGAGACTGAATTGTCTGAAAAATTCTAAGCATTTACATGTATAGAATTGCATGTAAATAGTAGCAATGGTATTCTACTCTGAGATGAAGATCTCAAATTGAATCACAACACCTGAGGAACACTTGGTATCTTCTTTTTAGTAAAAAAAGGATATTTACCACAGAGGCAGTACTAATACAAACGAACTGTTTGTCTTGACATTATCTTGTTCAAAACTGAAACTAGTACGATGTAATAGGAATGGAAATAATGTAAGCAAACATAAAAAAATAATGAGGAAATCCTAAAAATTTTAAGCAATTATATTAGTAAAAGTGAATATAAATGATAGAAATAGCTATTATGGTTTGAGAAGAAGATCTCAAATTCATTTTAAACTTGATGAACATTAGTAAAAACAATTTACGCAAGAGGCTGTACTGACATACGCGAATCACTTTGGCTTGCCCTTATCTTGTTGAAAAAGGGATCTAAGAGTACAGTAGGAAAGATAATGCAATCAACTGCAGAATGGAATCAGTTGCACAGCTAATATTGTACTCAGGAGGATCAGAAGTTACTTGCGGTCATTGTAGATTGCTTACTAAACCATCCTACAAGGAGGAATGACTTTATGCCTCTATTAAATATAGAGATTTATTAAAATCGTTGAACTCGAACCTTTCATAATCGAATATGGTGGTCATTTAGTTAAGAGAAAAATATGGATCACATTTGACCACTGGAGAGCTGTGTATTTCACTTCTAATCACCTGAAATCATGACAATCAACGATGAAGCCATAAAAAGTGAGCGTAGTCATCTGCAATGGATATGACTCCACTAATTTTTGATTTGAAAGCAGATACCTTTAGTAGGAATGTGATGCAACTCTACCTCTTTCTAGAACTTTCACCCCAAATAGTAGATAGCCGAACAATATGAAGCTATTGTGAGACATTTTAATATCCACAGCATAAATTGCTTTCAGAGAGGAATAAATATGGGACGTATTTACATGTTGAAAGAGCAAGAACCCCGAAAATTATCAGATAAAAGCCATGAAGGACGATTGCGACAGAGAGATAAACAGACCATAAGCCGAAGGAGAAGGGCATTATTCACCTTCAGTTAATTAACAGCTGCAAGAATCGAACTCAGCCACTTTCGTTCTAAGAAGCCCTGTCCTATCACTAAGCCATGGTAAGATATAGCCAGGAACTTTAAGATAGTGTCAGAATCCATGAATAGTATAGAACAAATTGTAACTAGTTGGATATGGGACAATGATGACATAAGTGTAGTTCAGACCTAGTACATAATCCTTGAGCTTAATTCACCTTGAGCACCTTGACCTTTCGCAGTTTTTATTTCACCGATAAATTCTTACAACCTCCAAAGTACCTATGCACAGACTTACCCGTATGGTGTGTGATCCTAAGTCCTTTAATTCAATTTGTATGTTCAGCTAACACACAATCCGACTATGTGATCGAGTTCGAAAACGTCGATTTGGTATTAAGATCGTACACAATGTCAAACTGACATCATTCCTTTAATCTCTAGGGAAGTCTCTTAATTCCAACAAGACAAAAAGAAAAAAAGAATTCCACAACTGTTTCAATTTTATACACAGGGAGTTGTGCAACTGAAATGCGAATAAATACTGAACTTAACAGTAATTGAATTAGAACATTTAATGATAAGATTTCTCACTCAAAAGTTTTCATGTTCCAGGTGATAAAATTCCTTTTTTAAGAATGATTCGGAAATTTTGCGCAAAACAATGTATAATAATTTCTGCAATTTTCAAAAAAAAAATTTTAATCATTTATGACTTTAAAGAACATTAAAAGAAAGAAAATAGTTTGCTCTTGATGTGATTTCAAATTAATATTATAAGCAATTTAGACATTTTGTTTCTTTTTGAAAAAAATTGTTTACTATGAAAACATAAATATAGAATTAGTTAAGAATATAAATATTAAATAATATTAAGCACTAAAATATTTTAATTAGTTTTAAGTAACATAATATGATTAATTTTAAATATTAAAACAAATCTTATTAACAGTGATTGAAATTCAAAAACATTTAAGAAATATTGATCTAATGAATTATCATGTCTACAAATATTCTTTATCAATGTGGTAGAGAATAAGGTTTTTTTTAAAATATTCTTTATCAATGTGGTAGAAAAGATAAGGTTCTTTTTTTTGCTTTATCAATGTAGTAGAGAAGATAAGGTTGCTTTATTTTAAAAAAAATTCATCTCAGTAAAGTCCATAAAATGTATTATTCAGAATTTCTATCCCATTTTTATTTACACTGAAACAATCAAAATAAATTTTTTATTAAAAATACTATTGCATTTCTGAAAGATATGATCAAATACCTATGTGTGAGTACTAATTAATGATGCTCACTAAAAACTTTATGAAACATTTTATGCAATCTGACGTGATGAACTAAAATTTAAGAACAGAAAATCTAAATTTTTTAAGGATCTAACTAGATCTTTAAATACAGGATTTATTTTACGCATCAGTTTAAAATAATTTATAAAAATAAAAGAAATTATACTTCAATTTTCATGTATAATTCATAACATCTAAGAAAGCTTTTTGAAAACACGATTAAAAATGTTTCAATAAAAAGAGACGCGCAACAACATTAATGATGTATTTATTTGTAAGAAAAGATTTTCACTGTCCTTCTCATCATTCAATACAAACGAAGATTTAAGAAAATTTTTATCGGACCTATTCATCGCTTTTATCTGACTTGTTTGCCATTTTGCTTTAACTCAAACACGTATTCATATTCAACAATGGTTACAGTTAAAAATGAAGTATATAACTATAAATCAAAGCAAACAAGGTCTGAATTATAATGCTAGTCATTCCGGAAAAACTGCAGATGCAAAACCGAAATATAAATAATAAGCATTGAATATTTTTAGTAGACAGTTAGAAAATTTAACCACCTGTCTCACATGATGCAGAATCTCATGAATTTTAAATATGTCTTCCACTCTGGAACTCAAAAAAGAAAGAACGAGTAAAAATAAAGAAGAAACTTGATGAGCATTTCTTTTTATATGAGCTGCCATTTTTTTCCCTCCTTCTTTTTACTTCGCAAAGAATTCACAAGTAAGAAAATGGGGGACTCAGCTGGTGTAGTCGCTGAATATGTTTCTTTCATACTGGCGAAATAGGATCGTATTTTGTCGCGAAATGGCTCGGAGTCGTAAATAAGGCATATTCATATCGCGAGGGAAGTGGGAGCTGCGTACGTGTTGAGAAGGAGCGACAACACATTGAAAGAACATTACTGGCAGTCACTTTCACTGGCATACAGGAACAGGGGTAGAAAAAGCGGAAATAAATTCTCCAGGAAACACAGGAGGGGAAGAAAAAAATAGTGGAAATAGAGAGAACGCGAGAAATATATTAAACATTTCGGGCGTAAATTTCACCTTTATGATATAGCAATAATTATTAAGAAAAGATTTTTTTTATGTAATTAAAGTCAGTTAATTTTTATCATCAAGATATCTTCAAATGAAGATACATTTCTTCTAATTTTTCACATGAATGCTTTTATGACTAGATTACGATCATTTTATTATTTTTGATCTTCATATTTATTTTTTACTTTCGTTGATTTAATTTTAAATATATTAAATTATATTCATCTTAATTGCCGACCGATTGGCTGAGTGGTTAGCGTTCCTGACTCCTGAGCTGTGGGTCCCGGGTTCGAATCCCGGTTCGGGCATGGATGTTTCATTCCTTCTCTGTTCTCTCTGTCCTTTCTTCTGTGATGTTGTATGAATGTGACCTGCCCTATAAACGGGTTTGTGGTAGTATGGCGCGGCTAACGCTACTCGCCTCCGTGACTTGGTTCACAGGTGCTCGCTGGGTAACGACAAATGAGTAGCAGTTTCTGGCCTTGTTGTGGCATAGGGTTCAGTCACCCTTGTGTGCCCGCCATTGGATTAAAAAAATATATTCATCTTAACTTATATTTTTAATCTCACATAACACAGAGATATGCCATAATATTGCCATAATATCATTAAAATATTTCAAATGATACTGACCAGGGTATATTAAAAATATACTATTCAACAATATAATGCATAACTCCTTAATATTTTTGTAAAACGTATTTTAAGATGCATACATAAAAATAGTTTCAAACGTTTGTAAGTTTGAATAAAATTTGAAAATACAAATGTATTTTTTGATTGAGTGATATTACAAGTTGGTGAAAATGGTAAAATTGATAGATATCTGTTAGAAAATATTTGTTTCATAAGTATATTGAATGTTATCACACATTTTTAAAAGGTGACATCAAAACAATTTATGTTTTTAATCAGGTATTTTCACAACGATGAGCTGAATGAAATTCTTCACTAAAATTAATTTGAATCAAGATAAGTTTAACACATTTTTGTGAAGCAAACAGTATTTTACACTTTAAGGGCCTTAATGATCACATCTGAATTATTTTTGAAATCAAAGCTTTTATATATATATATATATATATATATATATATATATATATATATATATATATATATATATATATATATATATATATATAATGAATCCCGTTGTGATTTTCTATTCGACGGATCTAACAATTTAGGGATTTTCTTTAAATACTAATAAATATTTCAGACCAATATTCTGCAATGTTTAAAGTGTAATTTATCTCATGAGTTATTAAATAATGGTACAATAATTAACAATATTAAAAATTTGAGAAATTTCAAATGGAATTAAAAAGTTTTCCAAGTTTAAGAAGCAGTATGCTAAGGTATCAAAAGAATTTAATGCACATTATTTTAAACATGCAAGCAAATTATAAGGTCAAATGTAAATATAAGTCATTATTGCGACAAAATTATTTTATCCTGGGAAAATATGTTATAGTGATATAGATTTATACATTAGAGATTTCTATATAAACCAAACAATTCGCTAATATTTTATTATTGCTAAATTAAATTTTTAAAACTACGATAAACTATTAGAAAATTATAATAAATTGTTGTCGAAGAACTGTGCTTGCCTAATTGAGTTCTTTTTTAATTTTTTCAAACGAAATTCACTTAAAGCACTATTTAGCAATAATTTTCTCTACAAGTCTTTAACTGTGCGACATTTTGTCTCATATAACGTAAACAATAATGTATGTAATAAAAATTAAACTTTTATTTTTAGTTACCAGTAAAGATTTAAAAAATTAATTATGACAACTGAAACACAAAAGATAAATAACAACGAAGAAATGAAGTAAAAACATCAAATAAGTAATGTATGATTAAAATATAAATGAATGAAACATCAGATAACGGAAAATAATACTATAAAATTAATGAAAACTTTTTATAAACACGTGTAGATTCTTAAAATGTTTTGAATTGCTGAAAAATATTTTCGGGTATGAAGCTCATTAAATATTTAAAAAAACTTACAACTAATGCTATGAAATATTTTTCTAATAATACTATATTTTTGTCTAATATAACGATGCAACTATAAGTATTAAAAAAGATTGAGAGTAATTAATTAATTAATAAAAGTTTAGTTAAAAATAAATTGAAAAATTATAAATTATAAAAGAGAGAGAGAGAGAGATTCATTGTCATTCAATCAGTTTTAACAAAACATCAAATAAATCTAGTAGCTTTCATAAAAGTACGTAATATCTATTCCGCTTCTAAATATGATTCTAGTTTTAATGGTAAAATCATATCCAAATAACATTTCTTTCCCTCAATAAAAACATTCCATCATATTCGTTCTTCAAGAAATGGAATAATATGAAAAATAAAAGGCATTTGGACAATATTCCGACGAATAATATTCGAAGTATGATTTAACTAGCCATTACAAGTTTTCCATCTTAAAGAGGAGCATGTCCAATTATCGATTGATTTGATACAGAGTTTTCCATCCCTGTGTTTTGATACACGAGAAGACATTTTTCTTCTTCTCATTAAAGATGTCCATTCCATTTTATGTACGAGAGTCCAGAGCAGAATCGTGACACGAAAAATGACCGATTTCCCTTTCAGCCGGAGACACGAAGATATATCCAGATCACGGAAGAAGATCCGAGAAAAAAAAGGAGAGTAAAAATGTTGTTCGACATGAAACGGGCAAACGAACCTCCATTGAATGCTGGTAAGTCGTGATGACCAGGAATTCTGGCCACAGATTTGATTCTTCATACAATAAAGTAGCAAGAATAAGCTAACAATTATGTTTCATGGCAATTAAATTTGACAACGATTTTTCTTTTTCAAATATCTTTAAGCTAGAATCAAAAGTTATGAGTATTATTTACTTAAAAGTTTTTCAGTCATGTTTTTAATCAATTATAGAGATCTAATACACTTTTATTTAATTTTTAAAAATAATGCACTTTAGATTGTTTTTCAATTTCCTGTTGTAAATTTTAGAATATATATTTTAGGAATTAATTTTATAAATCACTTTAAATGATAACAATTATACATTTAATTAATTTGATAATCATCTAACTTAAGATTATCATTATTGATAACTTTTGATGTTTTAAATTCACAAATAATGATAAATTATTTTATTATAATAACTATAAATTTAGGTTCTTGAAAGTCATTTTTTTATTTGCATATAAATATATTTTGCATTCTGGTGGGAGAAGTCTTGAAACTTACCGACCCCTAATTTATATTTCAATTAAGCAAAAAATCCGTTTCGTAAGTTTCAAAAAGACGAATTCAACCAAATACTGTATCCTTGAACCAAAAGTGTAAGTACAGACTAAGAATAAATGTACTATTGTTATTCAATTTACTTGAAGATTGAACAAGAATCTTTTTGATAAGAATAATAAATGAAATCAAATAAAAAAATTCTAATTCATTCGATATTTTGAGTCATTGAGTCTTTTCAAATCAGTTGCAGTCTTAGATGATTTTATAAAATAATTAGTTCGCATTATTCACACAATTTATTGGACAGACAAGAGCAAGAGCATTGTTATGTGATCACATATTTTTTGTTCACTTTTAATTTTTCTTTGCAGATCGTCTTGTGATTAGGTCAACCAAGATTTTTGGTTGAGCTTTAGTGACTCAGTAGCTTCACGCCGCTTTCCGTAAGCTCAGAAATGTGACTGCACTCATTTGCTGCGGGCAGTGGTTGAGCGTGATGACCACTGTGTAGTCTCCTTCACTGGCGTTAGCCTTGAACACCGTGGGCTAGGGAGGTATGCACGTTCGAATATGGGACGTCCATGAGTCCTTCCGCTGGCATGTCGGAGATCGTGAAGAGGAGGATCCAGCTCAGGTGTGACCTCGTCACCTGACCGTGTTCAATATTACGAGGCACCTTATAAGAGTAAAGTCGTACGTTCACCTCATGGTGCTCTGATCCAAAAGCAAAGACGTTTGTCTATTGACTTAACTCGCATGTGTCAACGGCCTAGTGAAGCTTAGCTTGATCGATGGCATAAACAACGACAACAGACAATGAATTTCTGGTCCTCTCTATTTCCCTGTACTCTTCCATCATATATTATAGAATCTGTACTATTTGTCTACATTCACAATGTGTCCTTAGAAGAGTTAGCTGGTGGATGGATGGTAATGCCTAGAAAGGAGTTTGTCCCTTCCACTGCTGGAATATCATCATTATTTTTTAATGCCATCATTATTGGAAAATCTAGAATTTGTCTACATTCACGATGTAGACACCAGAAGACTAATCTGGTGGATGGATGGAAATGTCCAGACAGGAGTCTGTCCTCTTCATTGCTAAAGTACCATCATTATTTTTTTAAAAATGACTCCATGAAAGTCATTCTACTCTATAGGGTTTGTCATCAACAAAAAGTAGACACCATCATTACCTTATGGGGACACAAAAATTTTCTTTTGTTTCTTCAACATAGCTTTCTCTAAAATTTCCTGTTTTGAATACCATAATTTAATTCTACTTTGTGTGTTGAAACAATGATACTTTATAAATCGTTATCACAATAAATATTTAAGGTAATGTCCCATTTGTATCTTGTTTAATCGACTCTCTTAACCAACTGTAGAAACATTGAAATAAGAATAATTATTATAGCTTTTCAAACGCATATAAAACTTGTACTTTTTAGCAAGATGCACTTTACTTATCGAGTTACAGTTTCATTATTTTGCATTATTATTGATGTATTTTACATATTTTACTCATATATTATGATTAATCATTCTATATAAATTACTAAAATAATTTTAATTGATGTAATCTTTATGTTCCACAAATTATTCCATGCAATTATGCATACATTTAATATTTTTCTTTTTTTAAATTGTAAATTGCAAACTTAAGTGATAATTAATTTTGTCATAATATCTTATTGTTATTTTAATGTAAGACTGTTTTATAATGGAACCAATAAAATAATATTTCATTATCTCGCTGAAAATAAATGTTTGTCTATATTGAGATATGAGTATATGCAATAATTTTTACTAATGACACTGAAATTATTTTCTATATTAAATTATTTTTATATCTTATTTATTTTCTTAATTATGGATAAAAATCTCAATTCCTAAATAATAAATATAATTTAAACAGATATGATTCTCATTTGAACTTATTCTTTTTAACTTTCCTCTAACTCACTCCCACAACTATTGTTTATATATAAGACATTATGTCCTATGTTATACAGACTTAATCAATGATTCTTATCTATTAATTTGTTTCTCAAAAGGTTTTGACAAGAAAGGCTTATTACTACTGAGAATACAGAGGACAAGTTTTTCAACAGGGATTGCATGTTGTGTTTCTGCTTGTCACACGCTTATCTGTCTTGACAATTGGGATCTTTAGAGTTTCCTTTCATTGTAGACGGAGGTATGGCCTACTATCTGTGGAAAGTCTACCCAGATGCAATAAGCAGTGGAGGTTGAAAAAGCCTCAAGGCTCTTTAATTTGGATTATTTATCAGAACACATTATTATTTATCAAAGGTATCTGATAGAAATTTATACGAAATAGACACTATACGTATAGCATGTCAAAATGTTTAATTGCTTTCATCTATTAGAGGATATCAATAATGTTTATGAGCATTTTTATGAAGATTTAATCGAAAGGAGTTTCCAGATACAAATTGAACCGAGTGTTTTCTCTGGGGTGAAATATCTTCAGCAACGAACGACCCAGGGTGCGTAGCATCTAGCGTGGACAATGGGTATGAATTCCATGGAGAATGCCTGAAGTGCTTTTGGAGAACGTTTAGATGCAATCTTCTCCCGCAGTCCCTTGCCATACTCGCGCTTGTTTTTCCAAAAAAATTGTTGTTTTCCCAACCGAATTGATAAATTGCAAATGCAAGTAAATCCTCTGGTGGGTGATGCATTTCTTCTGAGATTAATCACATTCATCGTTTAAATTTATTTTTCATACCTAATTGACTTATGATTAATGCTAACCTTTGATGTACAGTTAGTATTTTATAATATCTTTCCTTTCATTTCTGTTGTTTTTCATGATTTAATTTCAGTAAATTCTGCTGTAAGTGCTTGGCGTAACCTTATTTTTTTGTTTGTTCCTTGTGATTTTAAAAAAAAGGGTTACGTAAATACATAAATTCTAAAAATTTTTCAAGAAAATTCTAACATTTTTCTCTGTTAAAACTTCATATTGTTCTATATTGTGATACCTCACTTGCTTGTTTATGAATGAAATTACTTTTAATAAAGAAGTGAAAATTAATTACAAATCAGTTTTATTAGCTATGCTTTGATATAATTCGAAAAACAAATAATAAACTTTTTTCCTTATCACTTCAAATTCATTAAGCATTTTTAGATAAAAAACGAAATAATATTACGATTTTATTTCAAAATATTTTTATAATTTCTCAAATTTAAGAAACATAGACACTTGTATGGTCTTTAAAAGGAAGTTAATATCATCTTAAAAAATATGATTTAATAACTTTAAATTTTTTTAAAAGAAATATTTTGAATGTAATTTCGAAATTTACTAAGCTTGCAAATAATTAATAAGCTTAAAAGTGTTATATATGAAAGAAGATATGTTTTTGAAATTATCTTTCTATATTTCAATATTTATCTAAAAATAATCAACGCTTGTTGTATCAAATACATCAAAGACTTTTACACTTGAAATTTAGAGCTTGCTAGAAGAATGAAATTTGCATCCATCAAACTATTTGTCTCTTAATATCTAAGCACTGCAACAGCTTATATATATATATATATATATATATATATATATATATATATATATATATATATATATATATATATATATATATATATATATATATATATATCTTCAAAATATAATACATCATTTACTATTACTATAATTATTTGAAAGAAAAACTGGCCTTGGCCTGTAATTATCGATAATTCATGTTAAAAAATAATTCAAGAAATAAAATAATTATCAAAACTCTTAAAGAATATGCATGTAGATTAAAATATTATTACATTTTGGTGTCACATTTAAGTTTATAATAGAAGTAATTATTACGTATAATGTGTTAATCATGTACTATTTAATGATTTATGATTATATAATCATGATTTTTACTCATTAATGCTAATATCATGCTGCAGAGGGCTTATAAATGTGGTTGTTTTTGCACCGACATGCTTCCCTGTACCTAGCCCTGAGTTGGGCTCTACCAGTTAGATAAAAGCAGCCGGGTGGAGTCTTCATGATTTTGAAGCAAGAACCAAGCAGAAGACCCCCTATATTTAGCCTGCCTGTCCCAAAGGTATAATTTCACTTGGATGACATTGTGACCATATATATGGTAAAAGTATTGTTGTTGTTTATACTAATGACACTTGGACAAGCCAAGCTCGCTATGCTATGCAAATTAAGTCGATTGGGAGCCTCTTTCGTTTTTAATCAGAGCACCATGTAGGTGAAAGTACGACTTTGCTTTACACACATGCCATAGGGACCCGTTTATAAGGTAGGCAACCATTCACACCTCATCCATAGAAGGAAAAGACAAAGACAGGATAGATAGAGAAAGAACATCCATGCCCGAACCAAGATTCGAACCCAGGACCTCCTTATCCGCAGTCATTCACGCTGACCACTAGACAAGTTGGTCGGCGGTAAAAGTATTAAACATAGGCTACGTATTGCCTTTATGAAGGATAACTCATAGATCATATTCATAGATTTTCAAGAAGGACGCAAAAAAACTTACAAACACCTATACCACAAATGGTTATACAGAAAGTAAAAACGCAATAGCCTATTCTCTGTTCATAAGTGGCTAGTTTCATACCTCATTCAACATGAGATAAAATAAAGTATATACATTTTAAATAGACCAGGATAAATGAAAACTATTCGTTAATCAAACAATGTTTGTTAAAATTCCTTTTCTTTCTTATTATTACTTAAATGTTGAATAGTGTACAAATCCTTTTCATGAATTTTGTTTAAATGTTACTGTTGTTCCAATTATTTTAATGAAAATTTTGGTGTCGCGTTTAATGATACATTTTCTTTAAAAAAAAATCATTAAACATCTATGAAAAACTTTCTAACTTATATTCTGCATTTTTGAACTTTTAAAACTTGAAACTTTCAAAGACTGTAATAAATTGATGAAATGTCGAGAATTATGCAGATAAAATGACGAAGAGTATCAAAGTATGTTGGAACATTTTGTCGCATTGTCATTCTGGGATCAGATTTGCTCATAAGAATCATTTCTATGATATATTTGACAATAAAAGTGAATCTTCTAAGCTGACTTAGATACTGTTCGACAATTTATATATATATATATATATATATATATATATATATATATATATATATATATATATATATATATATATATATATATATATATATATATATATATATATATATATAATATGTATATATATATATTATTTTTTTACTTCCAATATCTTTTTGAATAATTTTATTATACGAAATCGAGTAAATCTATTTGATAATTGTTAGTAATTAAACTATTTTAAGATTAATATCAATGTTTCGTTTTGAAAGAGTAAACATGAGTAAGATTGATGTACAAGATTGTAAGTTATAAGCACAATACTGAAATTAAGCTTATTAATGTAGTTTGGAATGATATCTTATTAAATATTTTTCCGTAGTTTATTTTCTATGACATATTGGTAATCTATATAACAATAGGAGCTCTTACCCATTTCTTTCGAAAGTAATTCCTATTTCTTAAAACAATTATTTATATACATGATAAATTATTACCATGAATAAGTGAACAAAAATGCTTAACGCAGATACGTATTGATTTCAGTGTCGTTTTAACGAAGATGACCTGTTTCGTCAAAACATTTTTATCCAGTTAAGTAATATGTGTGTATATTTCTTTCACAATAAAATTGAACTGGAATTCACTTCATGCTTGAAGTTCAGTTTTATTAGACTTTATTTCTTTAGTATTTCATTTAACAAATAACTAATTTAAAAGAAAAATTTAATTATTCTATTAAATTACATCACATTACATTTCAGTGAGATTATAAGTATCAGCAGACAAATACAAATCAGTCATATCAAAAATACATCTAACAAATCAAATCATGCTTATTTCGCTTGCTACAACACAGCTAAGCCGAAAGGAAATTCAAAGAACTCTATTGTTATTAATATTGACATTTATATAACAAGTAAAAAAATAGCCTGACAAGAAAGATAATGGTTTTTGGTACATACAAATGAAAAGTAGTCTTTATAATGGGAGGTGAAAAAAATAAAAAAACTTAAAAGAAAAATCCTATCAACCTTTTGGGATAAGGTGTACGTCCCAAGAAAAAAAGTTGAAATTTTGATTTATGTTTGGCCTGGGGTCTTCGGGATAAAAGTATCGGTAGTGTCGGGAGGTAAAAAAAATGAATGATTCCTTTTTCCTCAGTGGATCATTTAGGGCTTAAGATAAAAGCAGTGGCCAAAAGTGGATCAAGGTCACAGTTAACTTCTAAATGTGTGACGAAATTTATGGCTTTAGTATCCTCGGGATTTTCCTTGTTATGTGATGTCTTCTTTATTTTTTAGATTAATATCTTTTAGAGAAAAAATGAAAAGTTTTAAAAATTGCCACCCAGAGAATCCTTCTGATCGTAATGACTGGTTGGGCTTCAAATTCGAAAAAATTATTTCTGTGGACTTAATGCTGTGAAATCATTTTTGTTGGTATTATAAGATTTTTGCAGGTCTTTTAGAAAAATTCTTTTGTAAAACAAGATTTTATTCCAGTAACATTACATTTGTCTCAGCTTTCAAATAACCACCAACTGAATTAAGATTTTTGATTTCTAAAACTTTAATATATATTTTTTCATTTTGAACAAATACAATTTCTCCGTGCATCACAGATGTACAACACGGAGCTTACAGAAGTAAATATTTAGAACATTGAATCTTGCAGGTATAAATAAAGTGAACAAATGCATAAAACAGCAGTTTTAACTTCACAAAGATAGATAAGCCAAGAGCCTAGCATTTTCAATTCTTTCTGTAAGCATAATTTTAAGCGATGGAAGGTAGGCCACGACGGAATCACGTGTTCCGCATATTGAGGTACTTTTATTGAACATTCACATAAATTATTTAATCTTAGAAAAAACGAAGCAAGTAGTTTGAAAATTTACCGTGACCAGATAAAAATTGAGAAATTTTGAAATTGATTGAGAGGAAGGACTCGGAATGCAATCTATGGTAAACAATAGGAAAGAACTTTTATGGGACCTCCGCATTGCGAGATGAATATATTCCTCATTGCACCAAGCTAAATGTTTCTTTTGATGAAAGGACTTCCAGTAACTCATTGGAATGATAATATTAATATAAATGCATAAATATAACGCATCTTTAGCGAAGGAATCACCTCTTTCATTTCCATAGAATCCAAGCCACACGCATAAGCAAAATGGATGTAGATTCCTCTATCTATCAGCGAACTGACAGTAAGTTATTATTATTAATTTGTCATTGCTGGTAATACTGAACAATAAGTGAAGAGAAGGATGGGAATCAGAACACATAAGAAACGTTAAGGATGTTGTTACATTATCCTTGATCCATTTGTGGCAAGGTAAATACACAGAAGGTCTGCTTGAGAAACGGTATATTCATTCATAAGGGAGGTGGGGGACATTTCTATTAATGCAGTTTTTCGGGGTGTCAGTAGTCATTGCTGTGAAAATGTTATTCTTACATTCAATTTCAAAATCAACAGGTGCAACTTTAGCAAGAACTAAAGTAGCCTCATAACTTATGATTCTGTAACCACTAACAAGACGAAGAAGAATTCTCCGTTGAATTTTACTCAAATTTCTGATGTCAATCTTTTTAGTGAGAGTATCTCCGCAAGATCGATGGTCGTAAGAAATGAAAAGTACAATACACTGCTTATACAATAGTTTCTTGACATAGTAGCTGACTCGAAAAGCTCTTTTAACAATTTTGTGAAAAGCCATTAATAATTTTTTCACAATTGGTGAAAAGGAATTAATGTTCTTTCCATGATAATTTTTTGTCACGAATATCATATAGATACTTGATACTTTCTACAAAATTCCAATGGGGAATCAAAAGAACAGCATTTTGTTCATCAAAATTTTTGGAAGCAAACATAGCTTTACTTTTTGAAGGATTGACAGTAAGTTTATGAGAATTCGCCCAATTGGAGACAAAATCTATCGCTTCTTGTACTTTCAAAAAAATTCTCTTCAAATTTTTTCCTTGGAAGATTAAAAGCAAGTCGTCTGCAAATGCAATTTTCAAACAACCATCGAGATTATTTAAAAGGTTTATTCTTACATTCCAAAGAAAAATAGTCCAGAGACACAGCCTTGTGGACAGCCTTTTTGCAAAGAATAAATCTTAGTTTCAGTTGATCCAAGTTGAACTTCAGCGTTTCTCCCGTTCAAGAAGCTTTTAAGCAAGTTATAGGTATTATGTGGAATATTAGCATCTTTGATAATTTTATAAATAGATGGCCACCAATAAGAATCAAAACCCCCCTTGAAATCAAGAAAGACTAGAACTGTTGATAAATTCATTTTCTTTGGATATTGCAAAATATTACAAAGATGAATAAGGGCATCTTCAACAGACTTCCGAGGAGTAAGCCCGAATTCAGAATCATAATAAAAATATTTTTGTCTTAAATACCAGTTTATTTTGTTAATGAAGAGAGTTTAAAGACATTTTCTCAGGGTACGTAGGAAACTAATGCATCAAATATTATCAAGATGAGTTCTTGTATCTAAAGTTTTAGGAATTAGAACAACTTGAGCTTTCTTTCATAATGCTGGAAAGGCTCCTAATTGTAAACAAAGATAGAAAAGTCTGTGCAAAAAAACTGCTGGACAGTTTCATTTGAAAGGGTGTCTAGAAGCCCAGGTGATTTGTTCTTCTTGATATTTTAATAACACATCTTCTGACGTAGAGAACTGACAGTCTATAAATGAAATATTAAGTTCTTCATCCTCTGAACACATAATTCTGTGAGAATTCCTATCATGACGTGTATAATCTTTTTGGGAAATTCTTTGTCATGATAGCAACAATTTTATTACTCAAACTCGAAATAGAAATGCCATCTGGGAGTTTAATTCTTGAGATCATATAACCCTTTTCCTAAAGTTCGTTTTGACTTTGTACTTATAAATATTTTCCCAGACAGTGTGAATATTAATAGTTGAAGGAAATTTTTTTCATGAGTCTAGTTTGGCATCAGCTAATTTAGCTTTATAATTATGTCGCAATTCAAAATACATAGATTTATATAAATTCCTAATAACACTGTTTCGTTCTCTTTGGAATATACGAATATATGCATTAAAAATTATTTAATTATGTTTTCAATATTATTCATTGATAATCTGTACACTTGAAACCTTTACAAATTTTTAATATTCATAAATTACATCATATTACCATGTTCTGAGAAATATTTTCATTAATATGCTGTATTGGCAACACTCCCTGCAAATATGATTGCAGAATTCCATCGATCTTATATTCTTGTGTTCAACATTGGCTGTGCTAGGAAATGCGAAGTTTTCAAGTTCAAAAACATTATGCTATTGTGAGGCCACAGCATTATCGAACCATTATAAAATTTGCTATGCATCACAAAAATGTGATGCATGCTAAAATTGTTTATTTTTTGCTAAACATTACAAATCCCGTTAATAAGTTCCAAGAAAAGCAGTAATTACAACAGTTAAAGTAGTAATTGATTGAACATATGAAACCATTAATAAAATTTGTGTGTGTGTGAAAACTTACAAAAAGACAATTTATCTTGACTTTCTAACCAACATTTACTTTATTTTCTTGTAGAAAGAAAATATCTCTGATTTTCTTGGACAAAGAAAATGTACTCTGTATTTGTACCAGTTAAACTTTTAGGATAATTTCAGGTTACTATAAAATCTAAATTTCAAATTTAACTTTTTTTTTCTTAAGCAATAATGCTAAGAATCAAAGCTTCAGTGATTTTTTAAGAAATCAAACCACAGCCTTTATTTTATTTTAAAATATATATTAATAATTTTTTTGGAAACTTATTTAGAAATTTATTGCATACAATGCTACAGAAATTTTTAAACTTTGTAAATGAACTATTAAACCACCAAAGTTAATAACGTTTCATATATTTTATCTCATCCTTTTCCAGCAATATATTTTTGAAAGCTTATTTCTGTAAACAAAAAAATCTACCTTATAGTTTTTAATCGTGATCAAATAACGTGGTTAAAATCTGAAACTACACAATTGTTTCTAACTTGTTCACTACAACAGCGCGAGTTACTAAGAACTACGTAAATTTGACGGGAATAAAGCTTTCCAGCATGGCAAGTATTTACTTTCTAAAGAAAAATCATATGAAATTAGTTTCAGTACCTTAAAATAGGTATAATGGTTAAAAAAATACAAAATCAGTTTTTCATCCTCATAAACTTGTATAATAAGTCATTAAGAAATTGAGCTTCAGATAAATGAACTATCTTCACATCCTATACCTGCAGTGGTGTACCTAACCGAAAGTTTCATATCGTCACTTAACATTGACTTTTTCAACTTGTCCTGGAACTGAATTCGTGATAAGCGAATGACATCTTTCTCTAGAAAGCCATTGCATTCCAAATTAGTGCTGTTAAGTAACTTTCTCCTATCATATTTACAAATAAGTTGTTGATAATAAAACATATTAATTTAAGTAAAAATATATAATCAATAGCACTTATAAGCTGCAAAATAATAATAAAGTTTGCTGTGAAATATATCGACTTGAATTACCAAAGAAAACATTTGAGAGAAACAATGTTGAGTTTAAAAGTAGATGCTTCACACATATGCTATTGTAGTTGTCTTGCGGCAGCTAGGCTGGCAATATGGAGTGCGCTGCTCCACTTTTTCAACTGAACCGTAGTTTATTGTGAAATCCGACTTCCTCAGTACACACACACACCATAGGTTATCGCTTACAAGGTAGGCAACCATTGACAATCCAACCAAACAAGGAAAGGACAAAGAAGAGAGAAAGAAAGTATATCTATGCCCGAACCAGGATTCGAACACAGGATCTCTCTATCCGCAGTCAGGCAAGCTGACCACTAGGCAGGGTGGATGGTAGATGCTTCATATATCTAATGTAATAAAAAATAAATTTCAAAATAATCAAAGCAGCAAAATTTGAGTTGAAATTTTCTGAAAAATATAATTTGTCTGTTCTCTGTGTGTAAAACATCTTTAAGTATTTAAATCAAATTTATTGCATATAAAACACTTTAAATGTAAATCTTACAAATTTTAATTGATAGTTTCAATTCTACAAATGAATAAAGGAAAAAATCACAAAATCCGGAAGGTAAAATTTACCTAGCGAATAGCTAATGTCTATCTATCTATCTATCTATGTATGTATGTATGTGTATGTATATATATATATATATATATATATATATATATATACCTATATATATATATATATATATATATGATATATATATATATATATATATATATATATATATATGTATATATATATATATAGAAGAGTTATATATTACATTAACTTTAAAGTTTATATTATAATAAAGTGGTGTAAATTTTTTGTTAGAGTGTACAAATGTTATAAGCCTAAACTCTATCAACTCAATGGTCTTTGGTTTTATCAGTTGTTGATACAATTATCTGCTGGATTCATGAGTAAAGATCGCGAATCCACCGGAGATTCCTATTTTTAAATCACCAGGTGACAGCATTTTTTTTTCATACAAACACATACATAGATATTGAAAATATGTTATTAGAAGTAACTAATGTCCTAAGAAATTTTGAGTGGATAAAGTTTTCAAATATTAAAATTGAAAAAGACATGGAGATCAACTGAGGTGCTCCCATATTTTATACAAACAAATGTCATTTTTTTATCAAAGCTTCTACGGTTATTTCCATTGTACGTTGAGATAATTTAGCAGACTCTTAAATTTTAATTTGGCTTATTAGCTACTTTAGGTTTATTTTCTGATCAAGAGAAAGAATTCTACTGAAACATACAGTTTAAAGTATATTTAGAATCACACCATTTGTCATGAAGGAGGTAGAAATGGAACATCTAAATTGAAGCCCATAATTAATATCTAGGTGACAATGATTTTATAATGAAAAATTTAATATTCTCTGGATAACAGTAAGCATAAACTGATATTATGATAACTTTGATTTGTGAACTCTTTAAATTTCTAAATTTTATGAAATTAAAATTTCATTGCCAAAACAAATTGTTAATTTATTTAAAAAATAATTTAAATATGAAAATTCCTAGTATTTAAAAATTCATGTGGATTTTTACTAAATTATTTTTTATTTTTTCAAGTGAGTATATAAATACTTATTTTTATAAGTTATATACAACACTTATATATTTTCACGCTTCTTCAGAATAATAACTGATACTTAAATGAAAGATAGTGTTTCAATAAATACAATTTAAGTCTAATAAAAACTAATATATACTTCACAACGTCACCTTGTCTGGACATTTTTCTAAACTGGGTACAAGTTCCAAAGTTCTTTAATCACCCGAGCAGCATAAAATATTTACAACTAGGTGGTATAAGCACAGATACGAAATAAAAGGAAGGGTATAGAATAAATTCCTTTTTTTCATCATAACTCTGCAAAGTTTTTACTCTTTTTTTTTGAAAACCGATTAAAAGTCCAGGGCCTACGGATGAGAATCAGTTATCTCAAAGCCGCAGTCGTAAACCCGGGGACTGAAAATCACTTTTTCGCCAGAGAGGATATCATGGGGATTGCATTCCCCGTGAAATCAAACAGAAAATCAAATACTTCAAATGGAGGATTGTGGAAAACTATAAAACGGAACATACCGCTTTATATGTCTTAGACTAAAGAATGCCAGCTGTTGAATTCATCTGATAGTTGAATAATTTTGTATTTGTTTTGTGTCGAGGCGAATCGTTTACCGAACTATGAACGAACAGCTTAAAGTGACAACGTTATTACTAGTGGAATATCTGTGTAGTTATTATATATATATTGTATTTCGTTTCTCATAATATCTTAGCATCAATAATTCAGTAGCGAATTTCCTACATTCTATGAGGATATTGTTTTAGTTTAATATACAGAAGATTCTTACAATATGTTTGTAGATAATGGAAAAATAAAAGTTTACTTTAATTTAATATACCGTTAATCGTGCTAACCTTGTCATAAATTATTAAAAAACAATTGCATTTAATAAAAGAGTTATGAGAAAATATTACACAAAAAGTTAAATTTTTTTAAATAAAAATATTTGCAGTTAAATTGCTTATACACAATTTCTCTGAATAATAACATAGAATTCATTTTCTGTGGAGAAAAATTAAGGAACGAAATTGTTTATTAATAGAATCATGCATTTAAAAATGAAAAGATTAAAATTTGGTGACCATCTGTGGAGGAACAGCATAAGCAGAATGTTGTCTCCCTGTTGACAGAAATAAATCTGTCGAAGAAGGTTCTTTAGGGTATTTTCTATATCTTGTCATTCCTTTTTTCGGGAGGGGGACATACTTATAATGTCTAATTACAATAAAAAATCCTACCTTATATTAAAAAATTTACAATGATATTCTGTTTTCTACTTTTTACTAAGTGGTATTAAATTCAAAGTCCTGTACATCGATTAATATTTACTTCAACGTCTTCTGAACATTTGTTGTTCGCAAGCTTTTTTCTTTACGTTAGATTATTTTGAAAAAAAAATAAGCAATGTGTGCTGATTGAATTTAACTTTTTTAGGCAGAACCATTTAACATTCAATTCTAAAAAAGTATTAGTCTTTAAGTTTTCGACGCCATTGTTTAATTTGAAGTCTAACAAATTACCGAATTTTTGTTACATTGATAATTTATTAGTAGCACGTGAACAGTAATTGCTTTACCACGAATTATCTTTCTTTTAATCACAAATAGCTCTTAGTTCGCAACGCAGAATAATATGAAATAATTCATTTAAAAAAATATAAGCTAATGAAACTTTATGCATTCCTAAATGTTTCTTCTCCATCATTAACTGAATTTATGATTAAAATACTAATATTGAGATATGTGGGTTGTTAGAATAGGGTCCTTGAAATCTGTAAAGGTTTATTCAAAGAAATAAAGAGTTTCGTTAAAATATAGAACATATTCCTCAAGTACTTATATTATTGTCCCTCAAGAAATCATCTTTCTGCTGTTATAGTTAGTTTTTAAATAATATAAAAATGTGTGCCAGATGTTGAAAGATTAAAATGAGTCAGACATTATTTTCTAACATGTGATTGGTTTATTTGTCTTGATTTATGGTATCAAGTCGTCTGATAATTATCATGAATTTTTATAACGATATATAACTTATGATCTCTAATTATATTTATTCTCTTCATATTTATTTGGCAGAAAAACCTCTTTGAAAAGAATCCGTTTTTTATAATTAAATTTAACCTGAAGGTACCTGAACTTAAACTAATCACCAAAAACAAATTTTAGACGACTTTCCTTGGAATGAATATAACATTTTGTTAATCCTCTAATACAAAAGCTGTAGAACAGAGGAGGTTTATATATAAAATTAAACAAATAACTTTTTAAATTATTATTACATTAATTAAATATGTATAGCATTTTTTGTCATAATTGATATCATTATTCAGGTAATATTTTACGAAAAATAGAAATAAATGTAATTGGAAAATTAATGTTATTAATGCAAAAAACAAGCGATGCTGAAGAAAACAGTACAGGAAAAGATACTGAAGTTCCAATATTGTGAGGATCTTTAGCTATTTAAATTTCATTTTCTGGTCTTAAAATATAATTATATTATAATTGAAATTTTATACCAAAGAGAATAATTAAAATGAAATATTAGACTCAAACACGTTTACAAGTAGAATATTATCAACTTCGAAGCTCTTAACTAAAATATATATCACCACTTAAACGCATATTAGCAACTGTTCACAACTACATGAACGGTTCAAACAGTTATTTTCATTCATCATATTTAGTTTAATACCACGCAATTATGCGCATGAACGTATAATTAGTCAGGAACAATGCAGAACAAGGAGAGAAGGTTAGCATACATTTACAAAAGATTCAATTTATAACAACTGAGCAAATCGGGAAATATCGAGTTGCCTCATTAGTTCAAGGGGTGGGGAAGTGGTTTGAGCCCAACACTTAATTCGCATAAATGAGCCGGAAAATCTATTTAATTGCTTTAATTTTGAGCCCTGTCCAGCTGTTTCACTTCGCTATTTTTCCATTGCTGCGGGTCGTTAACAACCTTTCGCGAAATTAAAACGGCCCTTTCTTTCTGAAGAAAGGGCGGAAAAATTCTTAAATTAATTTCCCTACGCACATACGCAACGTGGGGAAAAAAGGGAAAACTAGTTTATGTGTGAGATGTAATTAAAATGTCACCACTCCACTGCATAACGCAGCGCACTCCGGGGATTGAAATGCGGCAGGAGGTCATTAAAAACGTTCCCTTGATGGATGATACCAGTTTTTGTTTCGCATTTCTTGAAATATTTCTTCAGACCCGAGTGTAAAGCGATTTACAACCATCGAATTGTTGCATGTGATACATTTAATGCGTAAATGTATATACTTATTTTTTTTAAAGCAACAAACTGAATTAAAATTCAGCTCTTGATCGTTTTGGATATGTAGGACCAATTCAAGTATACTAAATGTTTTCTTTATTTTTTATTCTTTTTTTGAGAATTTTCAATGCTATTTTTATGATAAAAGCGAATTTCGTTCTCATCCAGCTTTTATATTCGAGGGCATCTTTTAGTAATATTTATTGTTAAATTATATGTATTATGAATCATTTCCAGCATCCATGTATAAATTACCTGAATCAAGAAGTTAAACCAGTAAACAGTTCAACTGGAGTACTGACGTTTGAAAAATGTCAACCATAAGCATTATTTTTATTTTTTTTACTACCATTCCCTAAACCTTATTTCAATTAACTAAGCCAAAAAGAAACAATTGGTTCAATGAATCCCAAATTTAAGGAATTATAATAAAAGTGTACGCCCCGAAGTATTGAATCTTAATCGTCTTCACTTAATTTTATCCTTTCAAAGACTCAATTAGAAAGAATCTGAGACAAATCGATCAGTGAAGGAATCGCTGATAAATGAATACTTTATTGTGTATATATCAAACTATCTATTTACAAAAATTGAATCCACTAAGCATATCATCTCCTAATTTTGAAGCATAATCATGAAAAGGAATTAATATTGAATTGGTTCCTTCTTAAGCAAACTTTAACACCACATAAATGAAGGAATATTTGACTCTTCAAAACTTTTAACAGGCATAATCCTTTCATCTTTGATGGTTCTCAACTGTGTCTTTTATTGAACATGTAGTCTTCCAATCATGAGTGAAGCGTTTTTCCCACCATGAACATGGTTAAATGTTGACGGGTTCTGTATTCTTCCCCATTTGCTAAGACATTTGATGTAAGACTTTTGTTTTGCGATATTTTATGTAATATAACATGAACAAGGATCAAATACCTCTCCTCTGAGCAGATATGAATTTAAGGAAAAAGGATACCAACATATCTATCAGATATGTCTCTTGACAATATTTCAAAATTAAATGAGAGACTGTACCTGGGTGCTTTATAATATGTCATGAATGAGTACTAACATCTCATTACAGGATTTGTTGGTATTTAAATTTATATAAGTAAATAATTCAAATTCTTATATAAATTTTTCTTCTTCTTCTTTCCAATCCCCTTTGTTTAGCAGGGCTAAACTAGGTCCATGACGTCGTGAACCGCCAAAAAGTCTATGGCTAGCAAAGGTGATTCGAAGATGTCCTCTTTATTAAGTCCCAGGCAAAAGATGATATGTTCCGGAGACGCACTCACCGAGTTGCATTTGGGACAAGGCACGTAGCATTTACGTCCTTGGCAGAATGAAATGGAACGAAGATGACCACTTCGGAAGCGTGTGATGGTAGTCTGGCTCCACCTATCGCATTTAAGAGTGAGGAAGCCTCCCGGTAAGTAGCTTTGGTACCAATGGTGCAAGGGTGGAAATGACCAAATGGCTTGGTTGGTTTTCTTGGCACGCGAGTAGAGTTCAAGGAAGGTAAGTGGGCCAGATGGAGATATAAATTTATAAAGTATATAAGTATAAATTTATATAAGTAAATAATTCAAGTACACACACAAACACAAAATTCTTTTTATTAGTCCTTGGACCTTCTTGTGTGGTTAGATTTCATTTGTTCTTAAAAAATTTAAACAGTCTATTAACTACCTGCAAAGTTCTCCCAAGTTATGATACTAATGATTAAATACATTGATTCAAGCAAGAATTTGTGAACTATATAGTACAACAATTGGTTACAGACAATATTGATGTTAGAGACAATCATTTCAATATCAATGTTGGTTCCTAGTAAGGATATAGTTCTTTCTGAGACAAAAACAATAAGATGGAAGGATATAAGCAAAATTCTCTGAATTCTATTCCTTAATTCCTGCAACATTTAAAAATAAATTTTTGAATTATATTTTTTAAATAGCTTATTAAATTATTTTTTTCACCGAACAACTGTCGCTTCATAGAATCTGTCATAGTTGCATTATGTTGGGAGGATTATAGTGCTTAAAAAATTGTTCAGTATTAAATGGGTATTTTGCAAGACTACAACAAAGGAAGTTAAAAGGAAAATTGCTTAATAATCCCACTAACTTATCAATGACTATGTTTTTGATTTAAATACACCATATATATATATATAGGAAATGATAGTCCAATCAATCAGCTTATTTCAAAATATTTTATTACTTTTGGATTATGTAAAGAAAGTACTCAGAAAGACGTCAAGTAATTCTGCAACTATTATGTACCTTTGCTTCAAATGATTGCATAAGAAATGGTCATATGCTTTACTGCAAAGTTTTGTTTCTTATTCCCATCATTACGGTGTTAGCCACATATTTTAGTTCTTGAAGACAATAACAAACAATTGTGAAACATGTTCATATTACATTTTAAATTTTCTCCTTAGCGGCAGTATCAAAACGGAAAATTGACGTTAAATTTATGTCATGATAAAGAGATCACAAAGTAAAATTTTAAAATTGCATTTTCTTTATTAGTTTTTAATCTCTATAAAATACACTTATTTTATATAAATTATATAATATAAATAATTGTGATATAAAATTTTTGATTTTTTTCATCTCTATACATATTTATAAAATTTAATTAACATGCGAAATATTTCAAAATATATCACTGTCAGATTCAAAATTTGTTTAAATATTATTAACAAGTAAGCGTAAAAATTGAATAATACTTGGCAGACTAGTAAAACGTGGTCAAAGTTCCTTTAGAAACAATGCATTTTTGAGAATATTCTTTTTGTGTGGTGCAAGCTCAACCGCTTCAGCCGAATGACACATTTCATCAAATATGTTTCTTGCTGACTCATCCTTCAAATCAGCGCGCTTTTTTTCGTCACATTTCTTCGTAAAATACAAATTGCTTCTACTTCATATTCAAACGAAGTCGTCTACAACTCAGCAGGACAGCTCAACAAATTTAACCTTTTTCCCTTATCAAACCTTTTCCGCGGCACGCAAGAAGACGAGAAACCTGCGGGCTCTGTCGTCGTTATCAACTCCCCCATCCACCCACGCGTCGTGCCAATTTTCTTCTCCCACCCACACTTCCCGTTTTCTTAGCGTCCTCATCTCTTAATAGAATAGTCTATAAACCGCAAATGCAGGCCCGAGAGGCAAGAATCCGGCCTCACTGGATCCGGCAATTGGGGATGAAAGTCCTTCCTTTTATTGTTATTATTTACTTATTTCCCGTTTCTCTCTTCCCGTAGGTTTATTTATTTATTCTTATACCGTAACGAAGTGCCTTTCATTATTATTATTTTACTCCATTTTCCTTATCTATTTCGCTTTCTACAGATAAATATCGCCCTTTAAAGTTAGGAGCAGTATCGCAATGTTGGAGAAAATAGTTCTCAAAAACTACTCCTGCTTAGTTAAAAATAGTCTAAAGTAGTATATACCATTAATTCAAGGAGACTCTTTAACTATATCAAGAGATAAATGCAGAAAAAATATCTTACATTTTCTCAGTTAGTCAGTTTGAAAAATTTATCACATCATTTCATAGTATTACAAATGATGCATTATAAATTTAAATGATGCATAATAAATTTGCAATTATTTTCATAAAATTTCACAGAATATTTTTATGAGTCACATGAAATGTTGATCAATAAATATAGAAGCTAGTTTTAAATATAAATTGCTATTTTTTAGAAAGCGTAATAGTAATTAATAGTTAATAATAATTAGTACTTAAATAAAATATCTTAAAAAGTCACACGGAATCCCCATTTACGATTTTGTAAAGCAAAATGAATGAAGTAATCTCCATTAATTTTTAAAAAGGGAAGTATTAATGTTATCACAACATAAAATCGAATATAAATATTCAAAAACATCTATTGTAGCATAGAATCTTCAAAGAAAACTTATCAGAACATCTATTATCCACCTCATAAAATAATTTTATTTTATATACTAGGGAGATTTTCTTATCTCAAAACAAAATGTATGATCTAATTACTGTTTTCATTTGAAAACTTATAATTACAAGTGAGGATATGCTTTTAAAACAATTTTCAAGATGCACAAACATATTGAACACATGCATCAGAAACCAAAAACTTTTAAGCAGATCTAAGATTTAAGCAGAAGCAGATTTAACAGCAACAAGACATACCATAAGAATATAAATTGAAATAGGGAGTTCAACTAATGACGTGGAAAAATGATTTCTTTGAGCTGTTATAAACTGGATTGGTAGACTCCACAGCACTTACTAGACGAAAATATTAATTCCATGAACTAAATGCACAAAGAATTGTGAACTGATAAGAACTATGAGGAAATAATATACATGAAATACATATGTTCATGTGTTTAGCAATAATATTAAGAAAAATAAATTATGAGAAGTGTTTCAGTAACTAATTCTGTTTATATTTTACTCTTTTTCATAAATCTGATGAGTTTTTTTTATATTAAGAAGGACAATATATCCATCTGAAAGGAAATAAGTAGATAAATTAGATTTATTCTGAAAAATGGCTAAATTTTTTATTTTAGAAAATTATGAAGATGACACTAAAATCGACGAGCTCATCCTCATTTGATTGTAATATTGCATTCTTCAATGTAAAAGGTCACGAAAGATATTCATGTTTCTCTCTCGAGATAGATACATGGAAACCTTTTGTTTCTTCCAAGTTATATCCAAGAAAAGTTCCCATAGAAGGTGGTAATATGAAGTAGATAATAAAAAGTTTCATAATATATACTGGTTGTTAGCGTATCCACTACGTAGAATTAAGTTTAAACGCTGTAATTATTTTTAAAGCATATATAAATGTTATCTTAATATGACATTCATTATCTTTAATCATGCTACATTTATGATACATTTAAAGATACGTCTTACAATGTAAAACATTTAAAATATCCGAATTAATTGCTTTTAAGCCAATTAGACAAGATCATTAAATTAAAGAAATCCTTTTATTTAAATCAAACCGAACTACGCCAGACAAAAGTTAAAGGATAAAACGGTTAATATACAGCAAATATCTATGCTTAAATTTTTTTTTATTTTTATTCATCAAGAAGAACGTACAAGGTTTGTTCGAAAAGTTCGGTGAATTTTGCCATAAAAAAAGGAAACAAGAGAAGCAAGCAAAATAGCTTTACTGGCCTTCAAAATATTCGCCATTAGTAACAATATACTTTTGAGATCGGTTGATCAATTGTTGGAAACTATCTTTAAACGCTTCTTTCGGTATGGCTCGAAGCCCCGTTGTCGGATCTCAGTAAAGTCGGAAAAGTGTTGGACTTTCAGAACTCCTTTGAGGTGGGGAAACAGAAAGAAGAATGCGGGAGCCAGATCTGGAGAATATGGAAGATGATCCAAAACTGGAATCTGGTGCATATCGAGGAATTGGGTTACACGGATCGCAGTGTGGAACCACTCATAAAAACACCTTTTACTCACTGCTTCCTGACCGTAAACTTTCACTAACATGTCATGTGTCTCCGTCGCCGTTTTGCCTAACTTGAAGCAAAACTTTATGTTAATGTGTTGCTCCATGTCACACTGATAATCTTTCCCACACTGACTATGTTTAACTGCTCATAGCGTGCGCTTCCTTTTGTCTATCGAAAAATGGCCGTTAGATGGCTCTAAATGACATTTCTCTCACTGCTTCTGCGTGAGTGCAAGATTCTAACCGGCGCGGTTTTTTAACTATGAGACCAATCACCGAACTTTTCGAACACACCTTGTATTTTAATAACACATGAGTGCAATTCGTTCAGTCATGAAATATATGCTTAGGAAAGAAAAGTGATAGCAATTGTTTAATAATAATGATAATTATTGCAATATATTTCCCTTCTGAAGGCTCTTAGCAACTCTAATCATAGGAGTTTGTTGCATGGTAGTTCTTAAGATTTTACAAATATTTCTTCCAATACAACTGCCAATCTTGTGGTTGAATAGTCATCACTCTGGTCATCAGCACACCAAATCGTGGTTTTGCCTATCACTTCCAACATGGATACTTGCAGTGGTTTGGGATTCTCGTAAGACTAAAAGTCTTAACTGAATTTGATGACTCCTAATTGAGATTCTAGGTTCTAATTAAATTAAATGTCATGAGCAAAGAGCGATTACAGATTGTTAAATCAAACTAATCGTAAACTCATATTGTTAGAAAAGCCATTTTCCCTCGGTTGTTATATTTTACGCCAAGAGTTTTTACTCATATTTTATTATTGTACATTGTAATAATTTTAAATTATAACATAAATACATGTTGTCGACTAAAAAGTTCAAAATAATCTATTAAGAGCATTAATTTATAATTATCCTCTATGATATTTGAAAATAAAATGGATTGTTGTTAAATTTTAATTTTTCATTTATATTTCTATTATTTGCTAAAAAATTTTATCTATGGAATTAAAAGTTTGTCTTTTTTAACGCAGTACCTCCAAGAAAATGCTGACAGCCTACATTAAGAATAATAGGAAAAAATTCCATAATAGACATTCATAGTTAAAATTAATATTGTTTCACCAGGAATTATTTTATCCCATTAATATAAGAACAATAGCAAGTTAGTGCTCGCAGAATATATTAGGGGAAAATGGAAGAAAAAGTGATATCTATTTCTTATAAAAGACTGTAATCAACTATCACAATTTAATTTTCTACAGTCAACTGAGGAAGAGAGGGTTACGCTTGTTAACGTTAGGTATATTCCAGGTGCCTCCCCAACTTGGTCCACAATCCAGTATAAGGATTTTATGTAACAAAAATGTTGCCAGCATTAACATGGAATTATCCTACACTTGAATTTCCATTGTTAAATTTTATGAGATAATCTAAATTGCTACAAATTATAACTCTATAAAAGGTAATAATTTTTGATTAATACAATATATATATTGTACTTATATTTCTGAATAAAACTATATACAATTATTTTATTACTTTTGATATACTGTTTATCTTATAAATTTTAATCATGAATTAAAGAAAATTCAAATGAAAATATATAACTTACAAGCAAAACATAAATAAGTAAATAAACAGCTGTTTTGTAGTAAGCCTTATTCAATTTATAAACACTAGATGTCTTGTTTTTGTTATTTTACAAGGTTTATTATTGTATGTGCATGCATATAATGTATGAAACTATATATATATATATATATATATATATATATATATATATATATATATATATATATATATATATATATATATATATATATATATATATATATATATATATATATATATATTAACTTAACAAGATCTTGCAGTTTTGTGATAATTGCCTTCCATTCGCAAGTAATTTAGGATGTAAAAATAGGCTCAAATTTAGGAGTAATAAACGTCTTTAATTATTGATTCTCTCATAAGATAAATTTAAAAAGGAATTATGAAGGACAGATGGAAGTGACAAATTTAAAATGTGTTGATACCTTTATCGCTATTGAAATTTTGAATGCTTCAATGCATACCTGTATTTCTAGTTCTATCAGAAAGCAAATACAAAAGTTATTTAACAAACCAACTTCGGACTAGTTTTCTGTAAATGTTCATCTCACCTCTTGTTTGACAAAGAATTTCTCATCATAACAGACAATTTTCATCTACTTGCTATTTCAGAATTGAAATGGGATGCCCAAGGGATCGAAAACCTGATGAGACAAGATGCATGATGGAAAAGATTATTATGATAATATATTCCTTTTTCTTATAAGAAAAATGAAAGTTTTCTACAACGTCTTATAAAGCCCTTAGGGAAGAAAAAAGTTCTCCTGAGCTCTAATATCTACGTTTGAAATGCTTAATCCAATACGATAAATTTTAGAGTTTATTTGAATGCCATGAGATAATTAAAAATGTGCTTTAAACTATTTTTGAAGTTTTAGCAGGATTAAAATATTTTTTTTGTTATACACACAATAATGGTTTCAATCAGTTAAAGTATTTAATGAAGTTCAATTTAGTAGATTCTGACAATAATTAGAAGCTATAAATTAAAAGAAAAATATCTATTTTAGGAAGTTAATATGAAGTATTATCGATATTAGCATAAATTATATTAAACTAGTTAATGAGAGTGAAATTTACTGTGATCTTATTGTTACATATTTTTGAACATAAAATGATTCAAAAATAAAACGAAAACATGAATTTTTTTCAAAAATTTCACCAAATTTCAAAATTTAAATATAATTTAAAACAAAATATTTAAAAAATATCCTGTAATATTTAAATTTGAAACCATGAGCATGTAACTATATCCAAGCAAGAAACTAATTGGAATTTATTTTAATTATTATGTGTCGTAAGATAAAATTATATTAGGTCAACGATAATGGTCTTTATAACGGGGACACTATTTTTAGCTAAGAAAATTTTTCATTTAACTGGTTGAGTTATTTAAAGATTATAACTGAGCTATATTTTTGTTTAATTTATCATTAAGTTTTCTACTTGAAAAAAGGAGCAGAAATTATAATTTCTTGCGGGCAAATTTCAAAATGTAAATGATTTGTTTTGTAGAATTATCTAATAACAATATGTTTCTTTGTTATTCTTCTGTATAGGTTTACCTTAAGCCAACCATTGGCGGAGTGGTTAGCGTCCCTAACTTCAAAGCAGTAGGTTCCGGGTTTGAATCTTTGTTCGGACATGGATGTCTCTTTCTCACATTGTGTTTGTCTTTCTCTATCACTTTACTTTTAGGGAGAAGAGGGCACACCCACTGGCTACCCCACTATAGGAGATACCATCACTTCACCTATTAAAGAGCTGAATAGGTTAAAGGCCTAAGGGCAGCCGGGCATTAAAAAAATATATGATTGTCCTATGGAAAATCAGATAAAGTATTTTCTAAGAAAATCAAATCGTGATACTTTTTCAAACCAATAACGTTCGCTAAAATACATTTAATGGTACTTAGTATTATAATGCATTTAAAGTGTGTATTTTTTAATAACGAAACACATTTTCTTTAAGGATATTCTGTGATAAGACAAAGAAATTTTCGAGTTCTTTTTGAAATGGAAGTCATAATTCAGATTGACTCAAACGTAATAAGCTATTCCTTTTGCAATACACAATATTTATTCTTCCAAGCATAAATTACATTTTCTTAAGTCTAATAAGCTTTTCCTATGAGCATTAGGAATTCAAAATAATGTCCTGTACAATATCTTGTTCGAGATTTTCATTCACCCAAAACATTAGTCTTTATTAGATAAGAGTTTTATTATAGACCAATTAGTACTAGTTCCACAAAAAGACCAATCGTAGAGACTTACAGATTTTCATGATTCCTCCAAAAATGGAGTTTATTTGAGTAATTTAATGTAAATTATCACATTTGTTTAAAGAAATTCAAATGAAAATTAAGAAAATTTTCACTATTGAGTCTTTTCTTTTTCTATATTTATATGTTATTTTATACATGTATCAAATTTCATACAATCAAAAGAGAAAAGATTCTGGAAAGATCCAAATATGGCTAATTAAGATATAATAGAATATTCTGCACTTCTGAAATGAATCTGGAGTAATCAGCAATTTATATTTTATTACCAAAAATAAATGGTTTGTTTATTACAGCTTTGTAACAGTCAAAAATTTCAGAACATGACATTATATGTAAACATACAAAAATTTTTGTTATAACTCAAAATGTCACTTATCACTCTAGCTTAAAATTACTTTTATATAGAAGTAATATTTCTTTTATTTTTAAAATTCTGTATTAGAAAAGTCTGTAAACTGTAGTTAAATACATACAATTTTAAATGATAACGTATATAATGCTATGAAACCTTCAAAGGCTTATTTAAAACTTTTTTTTATCTCTATTTACTCTTAAAACCTTATTTAAATTAACTAGTTGAAATTTTTGAGCAAACTTTTAAAATTCACATGTCAAAATACTCAGTGGAAATTGAGAACTTATCGTAATTTAATGCTCTGATTAAACATTAATTTTTTATTCCTGGGCACAGTTGAATTGTACAACGAAAGTTCGATTTGTAACTATGATATGCAAAGGAATAAATACATCTTGAAATGTATGTTTCGATATTTTCCAAATTCTTAACTTTGGGATACACCGATTTGGCTCACCTTTAACGAAAAATTTTTCATGATAGGAAATTCTGTGATATTCGAAATATGTAGTTGCAGTTAGCGTATCCCTAATGCAATATTAGAAACAAAACTTTTATGAATTATTTTGGATTATAAAGCAAATTCGGCGTTCTAAAAGTAGATATTAAACAGTTTATATAATAATTGTAAAAAATAGAAATTTCTTGAAGGTTTAACATTTATTGAAGAAGTTTTAATAAGTAAGTGAAGTTGTTATTTTAAGAAAAATTATTAAATTAATACAGTTTATGTTAGAAATATAACTAGTAAATAAATTCTTTTATTTTCTCGTATATGTAGTAGATATATTCTATGATATATGTATGAAAGTCTAACATTCTTTAACATTTTAACTAAATATTTTTATATTCTTGATTAATTATAATAGTTTCTTTTATTGTTTAATAAATAAGGAAAATCCATCTCATACATTCGAGATAAGAATATTACATTGTTTAATACTTTTTACAATTCTTCGTATATAGATTAGAAATATTAGATAAATTTTCTTAAGAGGCAAATATTTGAGACTTGAACATATAGAGATTGTGAATATATATAAAATAGTTTTTTTCACTGTTTAAACGCTGTTTAAAATCATTTTTTGTTGCCTAATTAATGTTTTTTAATATTTTATCCTTTTGTAAATATAATTATAAAATGAATGCTTATATATCAAGTCAATAACAATATTCCATTTCTTGAAAATATTTTAATCATCAAAGTACTTTAAGAATAATAAACTTTTTATTTTAAATTAGTTTATTAAACAAAATATAATTGAAATATTTGAAAACAATAACTATGTAACACTTTTTATTGGAAATTGAAACTAACAGTATGCAAAATTATTAATTTTAATTTTTAATATAAAGTGATACAAAAATTAAATGATTATTCTATTTTGTGTTTTAATAAAAAAATCCTCATAAAATTAAAACTAACCTAAGCGAATTTACAATACTAAAACTATTATTGAATTCTTCAAAACTCCTGATGTTTGAAATTTAAATAAAAAATACTTTTTCTTATAACTGTTTACGACAGCTTTCTTAAGTTAAAGTCAATATAAAATTTCCTGCATGACTTTTCTAGGATTTTATGGGAGAAATTTCCTGTATTTTTAGGGATTTTTATTTTATTTTTTCTCTTGAGTATGCCTACTGTAAAATCTGTGCATGTTCCCTTAAAAATTTACATATTAAAAATAAAATAATTTTTTAAATGCCCGTATTTTATTGAAAAGATTATTGCATTTTATTCTTGTTAAAAAATTTTATATTATTGTAATTTCATAATTCAAAACAAGATAACTCTGAAAGATGGTTTTTTAAATGTTACTGTTATTTTATTTGAACCGTCGTATAAAGTAATATTTTATAATTAACTATGACAATTTAATAACACAAATCAAATTTTTATATTTAATTTATTAACTATGATAGTTCATTAAAATAATATTTTCAAATTAGTCATGGAAAAAATTAATTAGAAAAGCATATGCTATTTTTGATTCTTTTAACGTTGCTAATTTGTAATGGTTAAATAGAAAAATCAGTGATATTTATATAAACAAAATAAAATATATGAGATGTATACTTCTCTGTGTTAAGCATATACAATTGACATGGCTATTTTGTTGTTATTATTTCACATATTTTGTGAATTTTTGTTACCATGTTCATGCTACTATGTATACTTGCTTTTATTTTACTATTTTAATCTTTTTTAAATGTAAATTTATTCTTGGTATTTTAAGATTATCTTAGTTTGTTATAAATATTCATAATTTTTAAAAAACCATTTTTATTTTAATTTTCATACTTATTATTAGTTATATTCTTATATCTGATGTCTATACTTTCATCATTAATCATATATAACAGTTATTAATATGTAATTTAATATTTTGATCATGCTGTTTTAATTAGATATGGAGACTTCATCTTTCCCAATTAAAGAAAAAATAAAATCAAATAAAAAATGGCTTATTGCTTTAAACCTAATATTTAAATATTAAGGATGATTTTTATCTTTGAGATTGCCCCTTCTGCTTAAGGAATCAATTTAAAATAATTTAGAAAGTTATTTTATTAAAAACGCACATTTCTAAAGGAATTTGTGTTTATTGCACAATTCGTATGTACATATATGCATGTCTGCATGTATCTATATAAAAGTGGTTAGTAAAATATAGAAAACACTTGTAAATAAAGTTGAATGCACTTTTTAAGCATTGATCTTAGTTACTTTTTTTACATAAAAGTATATATTACGATAATATCGGTGAAGTCTTAATTTTCTATTCGTTTAAACCATATGGGTTCCCAATTTTTTTTCTCGTGAACCATTTTCAAAGTTTTACTATTTTCGGTAGACCCCTACTGCTGCATTTCTACTGTATTTCCAAAACTTCTAAGAAATATCACCCTAATTTGGGAGTATTAAGAAGGAAAAAAATTAGCACATTTTCTTGTGTCCCATTTATTAAAATAATACTTGTGGTTATAGAAAAATTATAAACATTTATTATTACAAACAATCAACAATTGACAAAAAATCAACAATGAACTCTGAAATATTAATGAACAATAAAAAATAGTCTTACTTTTAGTGAGATGCACTTTGCAAGTTCCGACATGTAGTGTACACTTGTACTATTTTCTATTGTTCTATTCATTTCTGTTTTTGAACTGAATCTCGAATATTTTTGAGTACCTACATTGTGAATGATGCTACCTACCTACGTTGATAGGTAAATCCAAGCCAAAATGTTTGTTCTTTATTATGAAAACCAGAAAATTTTTCCTGTGCCCAAACTTACAACTTGTGAACCCCTGTTTTATTTTTACATCTATATGGAACCCCGTGTGTCTTCCTATGGACCCCTGGACCACTTTGGAAACCTATGGTTTAAACGTATGACAGAACATATAGAATTACAAAGATACTAAATTGTACTTTCCCGATTTATTGGAAGAACTGTGACAGAAGTATACTCATAATGCGTAGAAAATTTAGATGTTTATTATTGTTTTGATATTGAAAAAGAGTTTTTTAAAACACTTCTTCTATATCAAGAGAATTATATTTTCAAATGTTAAGATTTTGTTTGTGAATAATATTTAAGTTGCAGCATTTTTTGAAGTACTTGTGTGTTTTTATCAGTAAGAAGCTTTTTGTTTTAATAGAAAATTATATAGCTTAATACTTTTATAAAATTTCAGAATTTGATTTTTTTCAAATTTGCACCTTTTTATAACAATCAATGGAAATGTTTTATAGCAAAACAAATAAGTGAAGATTATTTTTTTATATATTTATTAGGAATAATTACTTTTGTTTCCAAAGTGTAAAAATAACCATTAAGAATAATAAAATATTTAAAGATAAAAATTTTACAAAGTTTAAATTGTTAAAATAAATTTTATTTGTGTAAACATTTCTAACGAAACATGTATGACTTGTATGTATTAGGATTTCATACTTAAAAAATTTTATGCCAACTGTGAAAATAATCAATTAAAAATTATATATAATTTTAAGAAAAAACAGATTGTAAAATTGCTTATAAATAAAGTTCAGATTTCATACTTAAAAAATTTTTACGTTTATGAAAAAATATGTACCACAAATTTTATTATCGTAAGGAAACATTGTTTTAAGAATTTATTCTATCATTAGCTTTCTAACCATTTCCATTTCCTAATACGTTTATACATATCTATTGATTACATTTTTATCATTAAGGCAGTTTAGAACCATTAAGTTAACATAAAAAATCAAATAAAAATGTATTAAAAACCTTGATAAACATCATTTATTCATGAAAGTTTTGCTTGAAGCAAAATAAAATACATATAATCCATGAAAACTAGTAAAAAAAATTTAATGTCTAAAATTTATTTTACTCGTAAAAAAAAAAAAGAAAAAAAGAAAAAAGAAAAAAATTTTTTTGGTGACTTGTTGATAGAGAATTTTTTTATTGGTGTACATTTGAAAAATTGATAAGTTTTAAGTATATATATATATATATATATATATATATATATATATATATATATATATATATATAATATATATATATATATATATATATATATATATATATATATATATATATATATATATATATATATATATATATATATATATATATATATTAAGTAATATTAAACACATTCAAGGAAAATAAGCAAAGATGCTACAAGGGGAAACAATTCACATAAATAAAAAACATGATTTTGCTTACTATACATTTGTTGTCCGATAAATTATCTGCAATAACAATATATTTTATTGCAGATAATTTAGACAAATGACAAAAATTAAAATTATGTCAGTTTAATTATCTAAAACTTTCCTTTCAAAAGTTATTATAATATTTACATATTGAATCATCATATTTTTGATATTGTTGAGCAAATGTTTGCATTAGGATCTAAAAGAATATTATTCTATCGTACTTTTTAAAAAATGGCATAGCAAAATCTTATCTTTAATTCATTTTATGTTTATATTTTATACTTTGAAAAACATAATAGCAATTTCTTCAAAATTATTTTATTTTTCTCTGTTATCTTAATTATTTTACTCTTTAGTGTTTACTGTTAAATTCTTAAATGTTAAATTATTACTAATATTTTTAAACATGGTCAAAAATTAATGAATCCCAGACTAGATTCATGCATAAGCAAATTAAAACGCAACTTTTCTTAGATATTTAATCATTATTATTAGATATTTATATTAAATAGCGCTATTACGAGGAGTTCGTTTCAAACTAAAAGAATAAGAAAAAATTAACTTTAAATTAAATATTTCTAAACTTTGAACTATATTATTTCTTGCGACGAATTAATTCAGAACTCAAGTCATTTTAATAATTAACTACCACTTAATCATCTAAAAGCTATTTGAAAAATTATTGGCAGTCATATTTAGCGGAGCATTGAGCAGTTATAGAAATTGTAATGATTAATGGTTTTTAACTTAAAAGAAAAAAGCTTTCAAGCTGCATTTATTGTATATTTTTTTGATTATTAATAAATAAAATTAATAAGAATTTTGTTTCTGATACTAACGGATGCTAGTTTCACCATATGTAAAAGATTTTATACTGTTATTTAAGTTAGAACAAAAATTTATTTTTTTCTGCTAAAAATAATAAATATTTAGATTCAAATTAAAGGTGTAGAGAATCTTTTATATTTTACGTACATAATACCTATATTAATCTATATTATCTATTTACTTAATACTATATATATATATATATATATATATATATATATATATATATATATATATATTGTCTATTAAATGTTATAATATATAAAATCATTTATTATAGATAACGTTGATTACATATTTTTATTCAGAACATCAAATACATTAAAATAATGAAATTATCACAAATATTTAAGTTCATATAAAGAATGCAGAATAGAAATGTGTTTGTCTGGCTTATTATCATTTTAGAAACCCATTAATTTAATTATAATGTATTACAAATGAAACCCTAAGGAATTTTAGTATAAATTTAATATTTCAATTAGCGAATATAATTTAGTTTAGTTATATAATGTTACTAAAATATAAATAATATAATAAATGATTTTAGAGTGAAATTAATATTTATCTTTAGCCTTTATAAAATACTCTTTTAACGAAAGTATTTTATTTTCTCATCAATATACATTTAATATGTAAGTTTATTTATTTATTTCGTTTTTACAAAATAGAATACAAAATAATAAATGTAGCTGCTAATTTGATTGGTTAAAATAAATATGCTTTGATATAGCTATTAATATTTTTATTAATGCTATTAATTTATCACTATATTATCATATTATATAACAAAATATAAACCACACTGGAAAATGAAAAATCATTGTTATTCAAATTGGAACTAATGAATGCGATTTGATTTTAACATTTATTATATTACAACACTTTACATATTGTATAGAATCCTATTAAAATCAGTAAATAAAAATTAACAAGTAAGGAAAATACCATTTTTTAATATCAAAATAGCCAACACTCAAAACGATATGAACTGAAAATACCAAAAGCCATTCGGTGGAATATTTTACTATTATGATGTATTAGTAAATTTGAGCTCCATATTGTGAATGAAATATTTTGAGACAAGTTTTAAATATTAGTACTCTGGGAAACTTAGCTACTAAGCTTGTTCAGATATTGTTCACATAGAAAGTTTATATACTGCATGAAATTAATGGCATTTAAAATAGTAGAGAACATTCTGTTAAGAATTATTACTATTACTTTATTACTTACTTATTACATAATTAATTATTACTGAATTATTACTTACATCATGAATTGAAGGCTTTTGTTGTTGTCATATAAAATAAAAAATTAAAAAAATCACAGAGAGCTAAGCAGGTCGATGTAAAAGCTTCAATTCAAAATGTATATACATGTGTTATTTTTTATGTACTAAAATAAATTGCCTTTCTCATTAATTAAACTAATTATTTTCTATTTAATACTGAATTTTAAGTAGGTGAAAAACTCAGTATAAATGAAAATTTTCATGAAAAAGTTTACTATGAATTAATGAATTAATTGTCGTCATACGAACTGGTTCATTAACGGCAGAGAATTTCAATGTTGTGATGAGAAAAACAATCAAAAAATTATGTTAATTGTGATAAAATAAAGATTGTAAATAATTGCAATGATAATGAAAATTAGTTTTTACAATGAAAATATTTAGAAGTATGCTCTGAATTTTTTTTATATTTTATGGAATGATGTTCAATTATGTCTAAATTATGAATCCTTTTTACTAGTTTCTTGTATTCGATGTTTTATTAGTTTACATTCACCAAGAAGGCTATTTTATTTTAAAGTTTGTGAGTTTTAAGCTAAAAAAGTCATAATGGTTAATTGTAATCCACCTTAAAATACACGCTTTCATAAAATTAAACCTTGTTGCTGTTAATAATCATAACACCGCAAATCAACCATTTTAATTCTTTTGTTACCCTTGGTATAGCAGATATTTTTTATTTTAAATTTTGTAATAATGTATTTTAAAAACTAAAGAGTGGTTGTATAAATACTAAACATGAGTATATTGCAAAGATATATTTCGAACCTAAAGAATGATTTCTGATCTTATTATCTTTATGAGATTGAAAAAAAAATATCTAAAAGTCAACTATTTTTTGGCAGTTAATTTTTCTAAGTAATAATTTAAATCTATAACCTATTTTTTGATTCTTTAAATGAATGAAAAATGTAAATATTTTAACTAAATTGAAATTAATTTCTTTACTTCTGATGGTGGTAAAAACAATAGATGATAAACAAAATAAAGATATTTCATTTTTTCTGTTCATAAGTATTAAAGAAAAAGAAAAAATAGATTTAATTTAATAATCTCAATTACGGTAAGAACAATAGTAGGAAACAAATAAAACCATTTACTTCAATAATATTTATCATTAAATTTCTTACATTACTTTTTTGAAGAAATTAATTAACAAACGCGATACATTATGTTTTTAATTTCATTCGTATTTTTTAAAAAAATAATCCTCTCTAATCGGGTGTATGCTTACGATAAAAAAAAATCTGCAGCTAAAATATATTCTTTCAGCAATTTCAATATGTTTCATTCCTGTAAAACTGGTGAAAGTCTTTCTTTTGGTTAATTAAGTGATATTTTGCAATTTTTAAATTAAAACACGACATTGGGAGCTTAAGCGTTATTATTTTTAACCTTTTCTATTCTTTTAGAAAGTTTATTGCAACTTGATTTTATATGTATTGACATCTTCTAAATGAAATTGAATGAAAAACATTAGATAATTAAAATAAACATTCAGCAAAGTGTTTGTGTGAATAAATGTTTACTACTACATATTAAAATGGTTGCATCAAATAGAGATACGCAAATAAGAAAATGATTTACAAAATAAAATGATTTGACAAATATGTTTTGCTGCAAATAAAAAATAATTTAAGTTGAAAAAATTTCAAAGAATTCATCCTATGAAATCAGTTCCCGGAACAACTAACTATGGCAGCAGTAACAACATTTATACTTGTGGACATTGTATCATACAGATATGATTGGTGGGCGCTTATAGATAAAGCTATCCATTATTCTTCAACACGATGGTACAGTTCACGGACTGTAAAAATTGGCGTATGGTGAGGAGTCAGTCACTCCCCATATTTTTACATAAATAATATGCAGTAAAATATCTTCACTCAAGCATATTAATCTTCAACACAATGCTACAGTTCACAGATAGCAATAATTGGCGTATGGTGAGGAGTCAGTCACTCCCCACATTTTTACATGAAAATTATGCCGTATAATATCTTCACTCAAGCATATTAATCTTCAACACAATGCTACAGTTCACAGATAGCAATAATTGGCGTATGGTGAGGAGTCAGTCACTCCCCATATTTTTACATAAATAATATGCCGTAAAATATCTTCGCTTGAGCATGTTAATCTTCAGCACAATGGTACAGTTCACAGATTGCAATAATTTGCGCATGGTGAGGAGTCGGTCATTGCCCATATTTTTACATAAATAATATGCCGTAAAATATCTTCGCTTGAGCACATTAATCTTCAACGCGATGGTACAGTTCACGGATTGCAATAATTGGCGTATGGTGAGGAGTCAGTCACTGCCTCATATTTTTACATAAATAATATGCCGTAAAATATCTTCGCATGAGCACATTAATCTTCAGCACAATGGTACAGTTCACAGATTGCAATAATTTGCGCATGGTGAGGAGTCGGTCACTGCCCATATTTTTACATAAATAATATGCCGAAAAATATCTTCGCTTGAGCACATTAATCTTCAACGCGATGGTACAGTTTACGGACGGTAATAATTGGCGTATGATGAGGAGTCAGTCATTCCCCATATTTTTACATAAAAATTATGCCGTAAAATACTTCACTTAAGCATATGAATCTTCAACATAATGGTACAGTTCACAGATTGCAATAATTGGCGTATGGTGAGGAGTCAGTCACTCCCCATATTTTTACATAAATAATATGCCGTAAAATATCTTCGCTTGAGCACATTAATCTTCAACGCGATGGTACAGTTCACGGATTGCAATAATTGGCGTACAGTGAGAAGTCAGTCACTCCCAGTATTTTAGCATAAAAAATATACCGTAAAATATCTTCGCTTAAGCACATTATAGATATTACTCTTTTGCATGAATGTGTTAAAAAATTAATCATATGCTTCTTTTTCTCATGTAAATATACTTCTGACTTCTTGGTGTTATAATTTTAATGGTCACCAATGTATTTCTGAAGCCATTGTTTAATTACAATTGTGTTGTCTTTCTTAAAGATTCTTTATGAGAAAAGGAATACATTTTCCTGACTTAATGCATTTTTTCTTGTTTTTCAATTATTTCACAATATTGACGTAAATATCCATTTAAATATAAAAGTTTCGATTTTAATTAATCAACACTCATGATTTTTCAAATATTTCATATAATTTAGCGTATAATACTTTGATTTGTTCTATTCAGTTTTAAACAATTGATAAGTATGTGCTATATTTGTTATCAAACAATTCTTAATGCAGGGATAAGAACCTTTAAAGTTCACGAAATATAAAAAGATATAAGTTACAAAATATTGTTATTTAAAGATTCATAATTTTGAACCATCGAATATTGAGGAATTCGACTCCTGAGTTGGAGCATTTCTCACTAGTATTAGTACATCAGGAAATATAATATGTCCGTAATGTAATGTAATGTATATGCAATGTGTGACACTATGAATGAATTAGGTGCATATTACCTCAGAACACTGGGATATAATACGTTACGCGCATGATTGTCCACAGAATGATGCTTTCCGATCCTTTCAATGAAGATTCAAAGCGATGTAATCCCCAACTAATGAGAAATTCCTGCAATCAATAACTTCCACAATAGACCATTGTAAAATTACATTATTCTCTTTAATATTTGCAGTGCTATCAACATTTATTATCAAATAATTACATGAAAAATTTTCTTTTATTATATTAGCTTTCTATATTTGAACATTATTTACCTGAGCAACAATACATTTATATGAATTATTTATCAATCAAATTCTAAATTTTCTAATTCACAAAGCTTCACCTTCAATCACAACACTTCAATCACTTAATATATAATAAAAGAACACTTAAAAATGCTTAAAACTGGCTTTTAAGCAGGAAATGATATTTGCTTCTTATTATAAAGTTAGTATAGGTGCATTTTAACAGAACATTTCATTAGTGCTGTAAGTGTAACTATTTTTGAGAACGTAGTTATTTTAAACAATCATTTAACTTATATCATTGTGTGAATAAAGTGCAAAAGTCAAGGATCAAATGTTTTTTTAAAAAACTCGATACATAATTTCCAAAGTTTTTATTTTTGAACTTAATTGTTTAAAAAATAAACAGAAAGTCTTTTGTTAATTGATGAAATTTTAGAAATAAATCAAAATTATGCAAACCCTTCTCTCCTATTAATTAATCAATTATTTTCTGATAGTTACAAAAATCAAAAATGGAAAAATTTCTTTCATCTGTGTTTTGCAAAATTTTTAAAACTTAACTGTTAAATACTACACAATTAAAATAAAAATATATTCTTAAAAAGATTAAATTATCTTCTACTATTCTGGATTATGAGAAGAAATTAAGAAATGAGACATGCATTTCTGGTTTTAATGGAGTTACCTTACTTTAGAAGACCAAAGGATTTAAAAACTAACTTTATATAAATGCTTTCCGAAATGTGTGACTTATTTTTATTAAAAGATAATTTTTTTGGAATTAAAATAAATTTTGGGTAGCTTTTTTTAAAAACATTTGATTCCATAAAGTACGTCCAGTTTAATCGTAAAGAATTATACAGTATTCATAAAGAATTATGGAAATCCATTAAAAATTAGATTAATCATAAGCCCATTCTCTAAGATTGTAAAAAAAAATAAATTAATAAAGATAATATACTTTATATATATATAAGTTTAAGGACTAATGTAATTAAATATATTTTTAATTAAGTGATGAATTTCATTTTAAAAACAGTTGATCTATGATTTACAAATTTTAACAATAAAACATATGTTTCTTATTTAAATATTAATCTTGTTTAATAGATTTTTACCTTCTCATGATTCATTTAAAAATACGTTTCTAAAATTAATTCACAAAAACAATACAAAACTATTTTATTTGCATTTTAAGAGGACGGCATTTTAATTTCACAAATTGTATTAAGAGGAATTTCAATAAGAATTCTTTCATGTCTTAAGTTATTCCTTTTTATGATTGTTTTATAACAGATAATTAATGTCTCTTTTTTCGACAATGTTTGTTTTTGTTCGATTCAAAGATTAGGTATAATTTCGCTACTAATTAAATATATTAATTTTCATCTCGTTGCCAAATTGCTTGCATTGAAGTGATTATATATTTTCAATTAGCGAGAAACAAAATTAATTTTTAAATAAAGTTGGTTATTGACAGTTTTTAATTAATTTATGAGATTTTAAATATATTCACACTTCTTAATTGTTTTAACTTCTCTTTTTATTCCTTCGTATCATTGTCATGCCTTAGCCATAAGTACCGAAGAGTAATCTTCTTTAATTGGAACTTCGCAATTAAAACTAATTATTCTAATTCTAGAAAACTGTTCATAATTCTAGACGTGAACATTTATGCAAATATTTCAAAATGCTGACATTTATTGAGTTGCGTTTTTTAATTTAAAAAAGATTTCAAAACAGTTTAGATGCGTGACTTCTTTTATCAAAAACTATTGTCATTTATTTAAAGTCATTATGGATAATTTAATTGATATTTAAATTAACTTCCTGTGAAATTATTTTATAAATGTATATTTTTTCTTTAAAATAGCTATGTATTTTATTTGTATTTAACCTCATATTTTGCATGCTTAAAATAGAGAATTACGCCTTACTGTTTAAAATATAGAATTACTTCTATAATGTAAAATCAAAATATAATCGCATTTTTGGTATTTGTTTAATTTTTATATTTTATTTGTTAAATAAAGATCAAATTAGAGCTAATAGCAAAAATGTGATATCGCTATTAAATTATTTTTTTAAAACTTATTGTTAATTTTTTTATTTTAATTCAAAGTTTTATTATTATTAATAGTAGAAAATTTGAAATAGATCTTCCTTTCTCTACAAGAAAATTTGCTTACATTTTTCAACTGATTGTTAATTTAATGATACTTTGATCTTTATTATCCCAAAACATTCATTTTAAAATGAAATAGTACAATTTATTTAAACGTAATACGCATGTTGAAAAAATTACATGCTCTTTTTTTTGTTAAATAATTTAATCATCTGTTTGCGCAGAATATTTTGATATAGGATAATGCTTTCATACATACTATAAGAATTATGGCAAAAATAATTTTTTTTGACGCCATGTAATGAATGATTTAAATAACCTAATATTTAAAATCTTACCGTGAAAAATTTAATCATTTGCCATTAAATGACTTATAGAAATATTTCTCATTGATAGGTTGTCATATATCTACAATAAAATCATTCAGTTTCTTTTTTTCTTTTACCACACTTTCAGAAAGAATCTGAATATATATATATATATATATATATATATATATATATATATATATATATATATATATATATATATATATATATATATATATATATATATATATATATATATATATATATATATATATATATATATGTATATATATATATATATATATATATATATATATATATATATATATATATATATATATATATATATATATATATATATATATATATATATATATATATATATATATATATATATATATATATATATATATATATATATATATATTACTCGCTATTGTATAGTGACTTGGATCGAGCTTTGGACCTTTTGTTTCCCAATGTTGGGCCTAGTTGAATCGCAATATGAATTATGATAATGCATAACCTTTAAGTTTACGTTTATTTTAGGCAAATAGAAATTCTTTCTTGTATTATTTTACAGGGTGCCATTTCAAAAAGAACGTGAATAATATATTCATATAATTCATAAGAGGTCATTCGGAAAATTTCTATGTCGCCATTTCAATAAATGATCAAATATTCATGATAAAAGCATAAATATAACTATCAATTCTCGAGTAATTCAATTATGAATTGATTTAAACTTTTGAGATCCCTTCCCGAAGAAATGACTTTGAGTTATCGTGAAACTTTCAAGATGATTGATAAAAATTATATCTATTAACATAATTCCTATTAGGATAAAATTATATTAATTTCTATTAGAAATAATTTGTAGTTTGTTATGCTGATACACAAAAGTAAAATCTGCCAATTTGTTAAAAAAAAAGAGATTTCTGGCATTAAAAATTATATTTTTTAAAATTATTTACGCATTAATTTGAATCAATATTTATTTTACTCTTAATATCAAGGATTGTATTATTCCAATTTTAATTTAATTAGTTGTATTATTTTTTTAGGAAAAAGTTTTTTGATTTCCCAAGGTTTATACAGGGGTATTCTGAAAGTTACCTGAATCTGATTTTTGGGGGATGTATTTCTGAAAATCAAAGCTTCTATTCACTCCCAGTAAGTGAGTGTTGTCATTAAAACTTGAAATAAAGCTGAAAATTAAACTTATAAACTGGTATCAGTATCTCAACCCTTCCCCTAGTGCATATGAATTAAATCCATTGAAACTTTCAATGTGCTCATGCAATTTCAGTATGTACTACGGTTCCTAGTTGGGGCTGGTACTGAATTCATTACATTTTAGTTACTTGAAAATCACTTTTCATAACTAAGCTTCAGAGTAACTTTAAAGTATTTGCTTCTAGAAAACATTTTCCAATTCTTTTTCTGTCAATTTGATATTATTAAATTCACATCTTTTGAATTTGTAACAGTTAAGTGTCAATGTCAACAACTAAGTTAACCTTTTGTTCTTCGAAGTCTGACATTTTAATAAATAGAGTAATTTTATTCTTTGACAGTTTATCTTGCATAGTTTATATTACGCAACTATCTTTGCTTAAGTAATGACCAAATCCTTGATTTTCCATTACTAGGAACATGTCTTTAACACAGGTCTATTTTGACCATTTCTGAAATATTTCTTATGACCCAACTGTTTTAAATTCGCTTTTCTTTTTACATTAGCTTTAGATTCCTTGGAGAAAATACAATTTTATTAACATTTTATATGCATTCATTTTATAATTATTGCTTATTATTTATTTTTGTTAATTTTATGTATATTTGAAATAGAGTTTACTACCATATTTATATTAATTTTCTAAAATTATCAACCTAATTTTTATCATGTTTAAGAAATTGTAAAACGCACAAATGAAAGAATTCCCATAATTAAGAAACATCATCATCCAAATGTGTAACAATTGTCTCAATTTGAAATTGCAAATTTTATCTAGAAGGAAGATTCTAGATTAGATTCTGTGAGTTATTAAAATAAAATAATGTGATGAATTTTTTAATAATTCTCAAGCAGTTTATTATATCTTTTTCCAATAATTGTCTTTGGTTATTTTCCTTTCATTGAGTATGAAGTATTAATGATTTACCAAAGTTCCTCAAGATAAAAACAACAACCAATACATTTATACTATCTTTAGTTACTAAGCGAACTAACCTTAAATTTTAAATCTCTTAGCATGTTCCTAAAACGAATAAAATGTGCTGAGAAGGAAAAAGAAAAGGGAATGTTATAAAACGAATTAATACAAGATAAATATATATATATATATATATATATATATATATATATATATATATATATATATATATATATATATATATATATATATATATATATATATATATATATATATATATATATATATATATATATATATATATATATATATATATATATATATATATATATATATATATAGACTTTTTGCTATATATACACTTTGCTAATTCTTCTAAATGAATACATGAGACTAGTATTCAAAGCTTCAAAGACACTTATTGATTTTGAGAAAATAAGTGATAATCAAGCATTGACTAGCAAAATAAGCAATTGCAAAATTTAAATATTGAGGCCTGTTTTGGCTTTGAGATAAATGATACCATTGTCACCAATAAGGACATTAGCAATATTATGAAATATGATAAATTTTTACTGTACATAAAATGATTACATTTTATAATTTGTTTACCTAAATTAATTTGTTATTTTATGATCACTCTTTGCACTTTAAAGCCAACAAGACAGACTATAGTCAGTACTAAACTACTGAGAGTACACAAACATTCATGCTCCATGTAGGTATCAAATTCATGAAATGTTGAATTGAAGGACAAAATATTAAACTCATTTAGCTTAATGATGAGATAGCTCAGATTTTTTTCATAAGAAAATGTTCAATTTAATGTTCTTTGTTTATTAGAGAATTACAAATATTTATCATTGTAATGAAATAAAGTATATTAAAATTAATTTTCAACTAAGAATTCTTCTTTCTAGAACACTTTTAGAAATTTATTTTATCAAAGTATGAAATTAAATAAACATAAATATATCTTACATAAAAAATGTAACCATAAACACACAGGGGTGAATTACAGAATTCATATAAAGATTTAAGCAAATTTTATATTTTGTATTGTTTTATGTATATATCTACAGATATAATGAAAAGCAGAATATTTTGTATTTCAGTTTCAGTACTTGGCTGCCACATTTTAATATCAAACTTACTATTAAAATATATATTTTCGCAAGCATTGATTTATCATATTTTTTTATTACTTTAAAAATATTTTTGTAAATGATCAATTTCCAGGTTCTAGTTTTGAACCTCATAAAATACAATGAAAAGTCAATTAAATTTAAAATACATAAGAAATATATTATTTAGTTCTAGTGACATTAATATTTTTCCAAATTTTGAGTTATGCTAAATGAATTAGGATTTCATTATCTGTTTGAATTCTTTGATTCATTTTTAAGCACAAAATTAAATGCAGTCTTGTTAAAATGTGTTAAAAGCATTACCGTTTAAATTGAAATAACTCAAAGATAAAAAATAAGAATCAATTTTCCCCAAAAAAAATTTCGTACCATTTTAATAAAAATGAATAATTAAACTTCAAGCAAATAATATTTTTCATTTTAGATGTATTATAGATTCATAATAAAATTACATTTCATTCTTGGAATTTAAGTCATTTCCTTTAATTAAATATTTCCTTGAAAATAGAAACTCGTTTTCAATAAACGTTTTTTTCACAACCCTCATTTCTCAAGAATAGATAAGAATAAAAAATACTCAAATTTTTCTCCTGACACTTAATCTAAATATAGATTTCTCTTTTCATAATTTTTTTTATCATTTATACACTCCTGAGAAAAAGAGGAAGTTAAAAATAAAATGTGAAAAAAATCACAAGCAATTGCATATTCGGTGAAAGATAAAAAGTCTCGCGAAATCTCACGCCAAAACGCTATATTCTCATCATTTTCCCGTGAGGAGGGAATTTTTTTCTCCTTTTAACACATTGGAATTGTTTTTATCCCCTTATTCGGGAGATAATAAATGAGCCAGGTAGCGGAAGACTGAGTTTTTCCCCAACGTCTTTGAATAGTATGAGATAAACTAGGGAAAAAATCTCAATATTCCATCAGTATGATAGTAGTCTGGTGAACAGTGAAACCACTAACAATTTTGAGTTTCCAATTTCAAAGTTTTAGGTTCTTGCTTAAAAACCTTTTCCCTTTTATTTATTTTTTCTATAAACTCCTTATTTTGTAAAGGTGGACTATTTGAGGAAGATAATTCACATTATATTTAATTGATCAAATTTTGGTTTGATTTAAACTATCGTTATGTAATGAATTTTTCCATATTTTTAATAATTATCGTAATGTGTAAAATATTTTTTTATTATAGAAGAATTATGTACCTGTATTATCAGTCATTAATTACACTGTGTGTTATCTTTTAAAAATAAATATGATATCAAAATATTGAAGAATTTAAAATGACTTTAAAGTGAGAAAGACTTTAAAAGTGTGTTGAGAAAAATCGCTTTAAAATTTAAGTAAATTTACTTGGATATAAGATAATTTCATTTATATATTTAATTTTGAAATATAAAAAAAACATGAATAGAAAATGTCTTTATTTTCGTAAACCAGTATTCAATTAAAAAATTAATCACCATAAATTAAAGCCTTATTACATAAATTATTTTTGATGTACATTATGATTACATAAATAGTTAATTTAAAATTTTAACTAGCAATAAATAATGTCTACATTTTACTAATGAACATGTATAAAAATGATACATACTTTTTTTTAAAAATATGATTTGTTGAAATATTCAAATAATCAAAGTAATTTGTAATTTTTCTGGAGACGTTAAACGAAGTTAAATATTTACTATGAATAGTAATTTTTATTCTTTATTTAATTTAATTATTTAAATTAGTTTATATAGTTGTTATAATATTAAAATGCTAATTAATTTATAAAAAATATTTTGAAATTTTTGTCAAATTTTATATGATTCATTATGAAGGCCTTGTTGATAATATTAAAAAAAATTTTCATATATATTGAACAGAATTTAAAAAAATGCAGACAAAGAAAAGAAAACTAAAATTCTTATATATTTACTAATACTAGTACAACTATAAATATATATTTCTGTAGAAATCTTAATTGTAATACAAGAAATATTTCTATTCTCTTCTTATTATTTACAAAATAGGTAGTGATATTTTAAAAGAAAATCAAAAAATGTTGAAAAATTATAAACATTTCAGTAACATGAAGAAATGTCATCCAATTTACGGCATTCAACGGCTATTAAGAATTACTAATAAAGTTACCATTGGACTATTATTAGTAGTGTATAGGATTCATTATTTCACGATTGATTTTCATTTTAATTTTCCAAATATTTTAGAGGAAATTATCATTAGTGGTACATTTTAAAGATACCAAGATTATAAGCTTAGATAATTTCAGAAAATTTTGAAATAAAATTATTAAAATTACTTTTGAATTACATTATTTTGTTATGTTTGTGAAATAAGTAATACATTAATTCAAAATTCTATAAACGTATAATAAAAATTAATTTATCTTTATCAAATTTAACAATTAATTCTTGTTAAAAATAAATTTAAATTGTATTTAAAAATCTGTTTTAAAATGGTGAAAAACGTGACATCGCACAAAGAACTTCAGAAATATTTACGAAGTTAAGAATTAACCAATTTAACGTTGAAATTTAATTCTTTCTAGTTAAGAATTTTTCCAAATAATGGTAATAATTTAAAGTATAATTTGAAATACTTTAAACAGCTTCTTTAATCAATTAAATCTTTAAAGTCTTAACTAGTAAACAGTATTAATCAAGGAAAAAAATCGTTTTCATTGTTTCTTTCTTCGATTGTTAATAGAGAAAGGCTAACTAAAACACTTAAAAAACTGAACAACCTCTTAATTACAAATTCAAGTAAATAATTTTCATCCGTTGTTACTTTCCTCCAAAGCATGCAGTATTGAATTAAACGTCAGAGTAATCTTTTCAACTGGCAGCTGTTATGGCCCTCAAGAGAGTAAAAAGATATGCAAAACAAATACAACAAGTAAAAAAAAAAATCACTCCATTAGTAACGATGGAGCCATTTGAACTGCGTGTATTCAATGCCATTGTGTTCGAAACAAAAGAATCCAATATTTTGCAACTAGTATTTAAACGAACAATTAAACAAATTAGCGGCCTAGCCTCCTTTATTTTGCCCTGTTTAACGTTGGGTCTGATAACGCATTAGTCTCGAAAGCTTTTAAGCAATGCTCAGCAGTTTTAATTGCGGAAAAATTGAAAAACAAAAATTCTTAGGCCTGTGTCCTTCATGTATGCATATTAGGTTGAGTTTTCGAGTTGGTAGACCAAATTTATCGTGAAAACATTTCTTAAAAGTAAGTTTTCACTAGCTGAGATTGTACAAATTTCAAAGACGTGATTTGGTTATTTAAGTACTTGCGAACTTTTAAAATTTCTTTTTTTTTGTTACTAGAAACATAATTCATATTTTATATATGGCTTTATATGAATTAAAAATTATATAACTTTAGTTTTATTAATTGAAAAATTTATTTTTATCAGTAATAAACATTCTAAATATTTTCTTTCTGTCTTTCTATTTTAACTGGCAAAACGTTTTTTTTAATTAATTATATTTTGAAGACAATGTGGCAATTAAATTGCCACTTGAAAATGCCAGAACCATTTTGTTTCAAATTTTGGGGGTGAGCTAAAAGAAAATTTAATAATAGAGACGACTGGATATGTAGTTATTTACAAATATCAGAGTATGTAATTTAATATTATGAAAATTGTTATTAAATGGGATTTTGGGTAAAAATAAAAAGTTTAGACCGAAAGTTCACAAAATATATAGCTATATTATACTTTTTCAGGATTCTTAGGGATTGGTGTTATATAATACTAAACTTAGCTCAATACTTTTAAATTATTTAGAAGCCACAGTTCTTAGTAATAATGATAGATGAAGGTACCGAATCGAGTTTATTATCGATATTTATCGATTTTAAATACTCCGGACAAGAATTTATTAGTAAAAACTGTAATATACTTAATCAGATTAAAAAACTCTATATGATTTTAAATTGCTTCTTTAGATTCAGCAGTAATGTTTTCAAACTTGCAATAAATTTTCAAAAAAATTCAATTTTCTATTCCTATAAAAAAATATGACGTTTTCAAGCTTTTTTCATTACGTTTATCATTTTTGAATATAATGTGAAGCATTTCATAAACATTAAAATAATTACTTCCACTGATAAAATTGTTTTAGCCATAGTTTTGTTTATTAAGAAACAATTACAAAAAATTACATACGTGAAACAATACATGAAAATATTTTTTGGTTGGTCGGTGTCGTGTCCATTTGACGCCAAGTCAAATTACTTCATGCTCCAAAATCACGGCCTTGGCAATGTGTACAATTTTGCCACTATAGACAATTCATTGAAAGGGAAATTCGATGGCCTGTAAATTTATTATGATGTAGCCGGTTAGATAAAAATATGTTCCGTGATGAGCTCCTCTTCCAGGCATTGCCTACATACATGATTTGGAAGTTCTGATGCCGTCTGTATTTATGGTCATTCCACAGAAGTGTTGGATTCTAAGTATGCAAATAGTCCCGGTTGTAATACTGTCTGCATTGATAACACATAATTGATTTCCATTTTGATTCCATTGCGATGCATTTGTTTTTCAGTTTGTATCTAGCGATTGCATTAGCGTCTCTTAAGTTACAGGAGTTTCCGAGTTAAAGTCTCTCGCCTTCTTAGACAGACTATCTGCATTGTAAATGCCAACATGCGCAGATGCAAACATTTTATGGTGATAATTTCAATTCATTTTAGGAGGTTAGTTATTAATTAAAGGAATTATTTTATGAATAAAACGTATTGATTTTTATTATATTTAATTTTATAATATGATGACAATGAAGTTATTTTTAATTTTCATGTAATGTGAAGCAGATTTTTTAGATACTCTTAATATTTAAAAGTAGCAGATCATATCAAAAGTTGTAATTAAATATAGATGAAATTAATAGATTTATATAAATTTTAATTTTTAATTCTAAAGACAAACTTTAATTATTTTGTAAACATCAAAATTTTTATTCATGTGGTAAAATTGTGCTAAAACTTTTTTGGGAGTATTTTTTAAAATAGTTTACCATTTAAATAAGAAAAATTGTTTGATATATAAGAAATTTAAGTTCGAAAATTGCGGTACGCTTAGTATATATGATAAATTATGATACACACTCACACACACACACACACACAGATATATATATATATATATATATATATATATATATATATATATATATATATATATATATATATATATATATATATATATATATACATAGATTAACCAATAGTTTATTTTCATTTACTACTGATTAATAATTTTTCTTAAATATTTAAATAAATGACAAATTATTTAAAATATCTGTACAAATCATAATGTTAATTTTTTAAGCATATTAGCTGTGATTACTGCTAACTTAATTCAAGCAAATACCTTAATGAATTTTATAAGTAGAAATTCTTTTCACAAAAATTCACTTAAAAATATTTTTTCACATAATGTAAAAATAAGAAAAAAATCTCTGTTAAGGAAAATTTCGAGGAATATTTTTATTGTTCAAAGAGAAAAGAATTTATGCGTTTATTTTAAAGGATATTTTGAATTTTTAAGAATATAAATCTTAGTTCAACAACAATAAATAAAAAAACTAGCAAGCGAATTCCATGAAATAATTTTTGCAGGAAAATATATGTATATATTTTTACAAATGTTTTTCTTTTAAATTTCTTAAAACAAAAACGAAATAAAGAAGATTATTTATGAGTTTCTAGAATTTGGAAACAATGCAGAAACATTCTGTAATTCTGCTCATATTAAAATGGAAACTTCTCAGAAGGGATAAAAATACTGTCTTTATTATTGTTAAGTAATTAAATTGAATTATTCATATTTGTGTGTAAAAAAGATACTGTTTTCTTACCTTTTAAATATTGCTACGTTGCAAAAAATTAAAATTATTAATTGATGTATTAAAATGGTCTTATAAGAACATGTTATTTTATATTATTCACCTGTAAAAATATAGTTTTGTAGATGCACAAATTTTTGGTATCATAATATTGAAAGACAATTATCTTTTAAATGTTTGAAACTAAATTAGGCAGATATTTAAAATCACAAATTATAATAAAGAATAATAATCATCGTTCACTAGAGTGAGAATTGTGTTCGAAAACTTAAGTGTTTTATTCGCGATTCTAGCTTCAGATCTATTTCTGTTTTGATGCTATTTCTACTTTTTGTATGAGTACAACCTGATTGGATTCTTCGTATTTTCAGTTTTTCGTTTTGCCTTGATCCATGAATTTTGATATTAGCTATAAGAGTTCTTTTTAAAAGTATCTAAATTTTTCTCTAATTCAGCATATTTTAATACGCTGATTTAAAGAAATTACTGTAATAGTTCCATAGTAATAACACTTACTGCAAATTAATTTATTAAAACACATTAATATTAGTTTCAGTATTTTTTAGTAGAGAGAAAGTAGTCTTTGTTATTAAAAATTTCATGTATTGTTAAACAATGAATGGCGCATGCTATAATATGCCTTTTGCATGAGCGTTTGACGAACGAAATGCACAGAAATTTTTCAGATTTTTCTCTAATAGCTCATAAACTCTATCATTATTCATGAAAGTTCTCATAGAAAAAAGCATGATGTGTTTGGTTTATGGAACGTATTTAAATTCTATGGTCAATTTTTGTACGTGATTGTTAATTCTATCAGATTTTACACAATTTAAATCCACTAATACTTCTTAAAACCTCATTTAACTTGACATTTTAGCCCACCATGTGTTTATGCCTTGAGTGTTGTGATGTGTTGACGCCTCTTAACAGCTACTTATTCAACTATCAACATGCAATAATTAGAAATTTAGTTTTGTAGATTTCTAATGGCAAAGTGTATTAAAATTTAATTGTTTTAATGTAAAAGCACATGTATAATCAGAGTAATAACTGAATAAAAAACAATATGTAGTGTTATATATTTCATTGTGACAGGAAAATGTAAGAAATTATTTAAACAGTAGTAACATTTAAATAGCCTTAGTGGAATAAGTTTATTTTTTTTATGAAAAATCATTTTGCAGTTAGAAATTTATCGGGTCTCATCTTAAGAATTTATTTTGAATCATGAATTATTTATTACTAATTAACAGTTATGGATCATTATACAAAGAAGTCGAATGGTAAGGGCTCTAGCCTTCAGTTCAATATTTCGTGAGTTCGAATCCCACCTTGAACATGCATGTTTTTATTGGTTCAGAATCCTCTTAAATCAGTACTTCTTGGTCTAATTAGCGCTTGTGTGCAAAAATGACAGTAGAGCGATAAATCAGACTAAACTACCAAAAAAGTTTTCATGACATTTCAAATAGTGATCGATAAGCTAAATTTGATCTAAAGTAATCTATAAGCTAAGAATTTTTCCATCCAATAGAGTTACATCAATCCCTATCTTATGATTCTATAATTATGCCAATTTTTTTGTCAGAAGTAAAAACCTTTCAAGGTTTCTTTTTCAGACACAAAATTGGAATAATTATATGACAAAATTTCATTAAATAAGTGCCATTGATTTTTGTAGGATATTTTGTTAGAAGCAATAAAATTATTAGAATGCGGTAAATGATTTAGCATTTTGTCTATGATGCTTACAAGTAGTTCTCAACATGAAGAACAATTTCTTCATGCTGGAAACTACTTTCAAACTATTTGAAAGTAGTTCTCACCATGAAGAACGATTCATAAAGTACATAGTAGCAGAAAACACCCATCTTACAGAAATTAAGTAGAACTTTCGTGCACATTTGTTAATTTTTTTTTATAGAAATAATCAGTTTGGGTATAATTTTCTGTATGATAACAACGCAGTGCAATGAACATGGCTAAATTATCATGAAACAATTCAACAAGTTCTTAGCAATCTTCATGCATTGAAGCTAGACGCTTTTGAAATCGCACTTTATAGGAATTCAATAATATTGTATTGTACTCAATAATGTCTGCTCAAAAAAACAGTATTTCATAAGTGATTTCCTTTTTCAACTAGGTTTTTGCTCCAGATTTCTTCCCTTAGCTTATATCCGTAACATACAAACAAGCCACGAATATTAAAAAATGATGTATTAACAGTAAATATATAGAACAACTAAGATATCAAGCACGTTTGTGGTATGCTACTTAAGAGTATATATTTCTAGCTGTGTGTGTGAGTGTAATCCTAAAATTGAACATTACGAAATCATTCAGGAATACAATAAAATTTAAGTCCTAAAGAATTCGTAGAGTAAAATTTGCAAGAGCCATTGATTCTTCTGATTCCAAAACGTCTCCAATTTATCGTTTGGTAATGACTCGTGCGAACTAATGTAATGATTTCTATTTAAACCCAAAAGCATTAGATTAATGCAACATCATTATGTATAAAGCAGAAAAAATCAATTTTACAAACAATTGTTTCCATTAAAAATATTAGAATATTCTTTCAAAAAAAAATAGGATACATTTCTAAAGCTTAGGAAAATGCTAACTAACTAAAGAATGAAATTGAAAAGTATCAATAACGTTAAAACATCTAATATGAAGATAATTTCTAAACGTGATTAAAAATAATATCACCATCTCATAAACCATTTAGAAGTAAGCAATTTTTTTGGTTCTTACAGCTCTTGCGTAGTTATAAACTCTTAAAAATTTTAACTAAAATATCAATGTTGAATGATAATTAAAGGAAAATAAATGCTAAATGCTTATTCCTTTTCATGAATATCATCATTTTTTCTCTTATGCATTTATGGATCATAAATTTTCTAAACGACACAAATCACTACAAAAGAAAAAAAATAAGCAATCAAAAGTTTACAGAAATTTGAAAAAATCAAAATTATTAAAAGGATAAATATTTTCAATTTTAGTGAAACTCTTAAATACATTGCTAAATCAATTATGAAGATAATTAAACTTTGACCTTTGCCCAAGGAAATGACTTTTACATTTTTCAAATTGCATTTCATTTTCTTATAGAAAATACAATGTTTTTTAGTTTGTGAACGCTATTTTAACTTTCAAATGAACATGTCAGCATTTTAAATGACTTTCGTATGTTTTCAGGATATATACTCAGAAAAATAGTATAATTAGGAAGAGGTTATTAGGATGCAAAACCTAATTTTCTCCGTTAAAAATGCTCTTATAACGTAGCATTTTAAATTACATCGTTCACTTTTAAAAAGCCCGATTTGTAGCAGCTGCTACATACTTTTAAGGCTATGCTGTAATTATAGTTACAGTTAATTTTAGCTTAACTGTACTTTTGTAATTTTAGATGCTAGGTTCAACGCCTATTATGAAGAAATGTAAAGTTATACGAAAGACTGAAATGGAAGACTTAAAAGAGTTAAAAAAATTTTTTGCTGGTTATCCTAGTAATAGAAATATTCAGAGAAAGAAAATTTATATATTTTACGAATCAAATAATCAAATTTTATTATATATATATATATATATATATATATATATATATATATATATATATATATATATATATATATATATATATATATATATATATATATATGTACATATATATATGTACATATATATATATATATATATATATGTATATATATATATATGTATATATATATATGTATATATATATGTATATATATATATATATGTATATATATATATATATATATATATATATATATATATATATATATATATGTGTACATATGTATATATATATATATATATATATATATATATATATATATATATATATGTGTATATATGTATATATATGTATATATATACATATATATATATATATATATATATATATATATATATATATATATATATATATATATATATATATATATATATATATATATATATATATATATATATATATATATATATATATATATATATATATATATATATATATATATATATATATATATATATATATATATATATATATATATATATATATATATATTAACTGAAACCAATAATAATTGAAACAGTAATATACATAATACTTAGCGTATTGCATTCTCCAGAAATTTATAGAAACGTAGTTTGGACAATAAGGAAAAAATAACTTTACATTTATTTCAATGTATAGATATATTTTTTTTTACTATCCAGAATATATTTCTTATCAAATTTAGGAATATATTTGTTAAAACTATTTTAGGTTTTTTACCAAAGATAAGTCTTTGGTAAAAAAGCCAAAAATAGTTTTTGTATTATTTTCAATTTCATGTGGTATTATTATATAAATAACAACATTGGTAAATGATTTAAATTCAAGATTTTAACGATTTTTAAATCTTCTAAATTTTGACAATCACTTTTTATTTCAGTAATTTAAAGATTGTATTATCATATTGAACTGAATATTAAGAAAATTAAACAGTATATAGTTTAATCATTAACGAGATTTTATAAAACTTGAGAATGAATTATATCCACCTCATAATGCTAAAACTTATATTTAGTTTTCATATAGTTTCATAGTTAATTATAGAAAAGTTAACACTGAAGGTAACAAATCAATCTTAGACAAATATTGAGAAACTTCACTTACTTAGAAGATCTAGAATAATTATACTAGTTTAATTCCATATGTAATGAAGAATATTTCTCCAAACATAATATTACTCTTCATCTTCGATTGCGTTGCATTTTATGCAATTTCTTCGTTAACTTTCATTCAATTTACTATAACAGAAATCGACTATTTCTTCACGGTTTGTTTATTGTTCTCATATTAGAAGCAGGAATGTTCAAAGTTTCTTTATTTTCGTTGTACTATAAATACAAAATATTCCAAATCGAAATGAAGTTATAAAGACATAAATAAAACTGGCACTCACCAGATCGAGTCTCCAGACCCACACAATATATATATATATATATATATATATATATATATATATATATATATATATATATATATATATATATATATATATATATATATATACATATATATATATATATATATATATATATATATATATATATATATATATATATATATATATATATATATATATATATATATATATATATATATATATATATATATATATATATTAGAGAGTTTTATATGATAAATATAATATAAATTTCAAGATAATTGTATGAATTATATACATGGAAATGATTCAGTCTGTTTTACTTTGATAGTTTTAGATAAATATGTAATTCAGTATTTGACTTTTGATTCTTGAAATTCAAGTATTTGGTAAACAAATTCTAGTATTTTTAATACAAATTACAAATTATCATTGAAATAAAATTTTATGAATTTTAATTTTCAAAATCTGATATTTTAAGTTTTTTAGTAATGAAATATAAATAAATAATGAAATTTATTTATATTTCATTTATGAATATAAATAAATAAGGAAATTTAAATAATTTTCAGTTATTTTAAAATTTTGATATCTTTAATAGTTGTTTTATATAATTTTTGTGTTCGATATATATTTTATAAGCACATTAAGCGATTGATTCATCTATTACGATAATTTCAAGTTAAAAAGTCATTAAATTATTTCAGTTTAAAAGTCATTAAAACTGTACTAACAAATAATTATCAGATAAAATTTTAAAACATTGAAATTTACTGTTAATTGTATACGCAATACTCAGGTATTCTTTAAACTAATTTAATATAATTTTTATTTCTTTGATAAGTTATATGATGATTATTTCATTCCTGAAATTTATCTGACATCGTTTTGGAGGATTTTTCACAGGTAGTAGATAATACTCAATATAGCAAGACCTTAAAAAATCCCCTGCATCTATTTCAATATATGAGCACACAGATAGCAGAAATGCCACAGCCATTTTCAATTATTCAACAAGCGCTAGAAATGAATTAGAATCTTCAAAACCATGCCAACCCAATAAAAAACCAAGGATAGTAATAAAATGAAACTTTTATTTAGAAAATTAGCTTTTATATATATATATATATATATATATATATATATATATATATATATATATATATATATATATATATATATAAATATATATATATATATATATATATATATATATATATATATATATATATATATATATATATATATATATATATATATATATATATATATATATATATATATATATATATATATATATATATATATATATATATATATATATATATATATATATATATATATATATATATATATATATATATATATATATATATATATATATATATATATATATATATATATATATATATATATATATATATATATATATATATATATATATATATATATATATATATATATATATATATATATATATATATATATATATATATATATATATATATATATATATATATATATATATATATATATATATATATATATAATCATAACCATAACCGTAGAACGATAATATAACCAAAACGGTAACTTATCATTTATAAAAATAAAAATTGTATTTCTATTTAATAACTAGTAGGACTAAAGCTATTCAAAAATGCTCTGTTAAAAACCTTAATTAGGAAAAATGTTTTTTATATTACATTAAATAGGTACTGTATGCATTGGGATTTACAACAATGTATCTTCCTGTTTACGTAACCGAGGATCAGCATAATCGTTTCCCAATAGGAGAACTGTAAAATGCTCTCTTTGTTCTTCCTCCCCCGAGCGGAATTGTTCTTTCTCACTTGTTTCGCCGCAACCGTAAACACATGGATGTCACTTGGCATTTTTATTCCACTTTAGCAGCTATTTCTTTTTTCTTGCTTACCATTTGTTTTCGATTTAGAGAAAGGAGATGCAAAATAAATAAATAAAAAATTGGCTGAAACGAAACATAAGTGTGTAAATGCTGGATATAAGCGAAAGTTAATCCACAAAATGGAGATTTTATTTTGGAAATCGTGAAATTTTTCATTTATTTGTCTTGTATCGACATATTTCTAGATTTCATTTTTATTCCATCGCTATGCTGATTTTTTTTTATATTTATTTGTTTGTTTGTTTTTTTTAAGGGTGGACTAATACCAGCTTCTCCACGATTTTCCTCTCTTGTTTTGGAATTTTTTCCCTTTTTCTGATTCAGAATCTCTTTTTTACACTGCAGAAATCCCCCTGTCTCTTCCTATCTTGGGATTTCGTGTATGTAAGTCTTTTTTTTTCCTTCGAGATCGTTTTTCGAAGATTAAGGAATGGTCTTTAATAAAGATGGAAAACGGAAGAAAAATGACAAAATGTTACAAAAAATGCACGAAATATGTCGTTTATCTCTTAAAGGACTTAAGCGCTTCAGTTTCTTGCGTTTCAACAAATAAATACATTAGTTATTCCGCAACTTAATATAAAGACGAGATCGATAGTCATTTGATAAGAAATAAGGCCATTTGTTGGTTACTAATTATGTATACTATTTAATAGAAATATTTCATGTACAGCATCAAATAACTTTAGAAAAGGTAATCAAATGCTTTATTGTGAAGAAGCAAAATTTAATTTGCTTTAATTATGATACGTAATATATTAGTTAAAATCTCTGGATCCGTAATCTAATTTAAATTAAAGCAGTTTAGATAAATGCTTTAATCTTTATGAAATAAAAATTTTAAATGCTCAGTATATAAAATAGGGAAATTTTTTTATGTTAAATATATCATAAATAGTTTTAGAGGCAAACCTAATTTTTAAAAATATTTGTTAAAGTTTGCATTTTATTGAAAGTGTTAGATTTGATCGCTGTTGATATATTTCGGCAAATTTATCCGTATTAATTTACATACAGCAATTTATTTTATGAGCTAATAGCTTGAGCCATACATAAAAAATGATTCGCTTATTTAGATGATTTATTTTTTTACGTATTTTATCTAAGAATGTTTTTATATATTTATACAAAATACATTACGTAAGAAATTGAAGTGCATGAAAATTTTAGTTTGTAAACGGATCATCGAAAGCATAAAAACTATAATTAGACAAAAAATATTTAAATTTATGATTATTTTTAAAATAATTTTTTTAAAAAAAATTTTTATTCCAGGAGAGAAAATGCATAGTTTCTTTAAATTAATTTCTAATGTTGAATCCTCAAAAATATTTATCAACAAAAGATATTTAGCAAAATGCATATAATAAATCAAGAATAATGTTGCAGTGGAAATGAGCATTTTTTTTTGGGGTTGTTAATACACATCAAATGAGTGAACTTTTAACATGCGTAATGAATATTATATGTGACTTGTTTGTGTTTTATGTTTTAAAAGACAACTTTTTTCATGCTTTTAAATTTTTGGAATCTGTTGTGTCTTGTTTCTTTTGGTTCAATGAAGCGTCACGGGGTTAAGGGAAGTTATGCGAGTAAAAATTGTGTGAAGACCCATATTTTTGCTTTGGTATGATAAGAAGAAAAATATGGTAGTTTTATTATGTTGACATCAATACTAGACATTCACCCAAAATTAAGCAGTATTTACTGTTTTAGGATTTAATTAATTAATCGATTACTATATTCTGGAGTTTTTTTCATATTTATGCAAATATTTATAAGTATTTAATTTGTAAATATTTACAAAATTTGCAAATACAACAAATTAAATACTTCTAAATATATATCTGCAAATATTTATAAGTATTTAATTGGTAGTGATGCTGAGATAAGTACTTTTTATGTATAAGTAAGTGATGGTTAATACTTATTTTATTTGAAGTACAATTTTGCAAATTAATTTTATCTGAAAATAAGTGTTAATCAATCTCAACCATTAAAAATATCTCAAATTTTAATATTTTTTATTTTGTATATTTTAAGTATTATGTCATTTAAAATTAATCTTCAGTTAGAATTTTTGTATTCTCAATTTATGTTATTGACCTTACAATTACCTCAAACTTAATCTATTGATTGCATTAATTGTGTTTTGTTGTTGAAAAAAGAGTACATGCATTTATAATGTAGACTTAAATAGCTTTTTTAAGCTTAATAAAAAATATTTTAAGATCTTGAATGCAATAAAAGTCTTAAAAATATAAACATAATTTATGTAAACGTTTTTAAAATGTGTTGTAGTTTTCATTTACTTATTATTACAAAATGAAGCTGTAAAAAGACATTTCAAATAGAAATATTATTAAATTACGCACTTCGCAATTTTTTTTAAAAGTATGTAACTACTAAAATAGTTTAAATGTTTTCTTTATTAAAACCTTGATAACATTTTCACAGATAAATTATAACAAATCTCTTTGCACATACTATTAATCATATAAAAAATTATTATTCTTTTTGCGAGAGAGTATGTGACATTGCTACACATATAAACCCATATAAATATACGATTACAATAAGTTGAAATAACTATTGTATTTGTATATTTATGTGGTAGAAATATATATTATAAGTCTATATATTATTACCGTATTTATTTACATGTGTATAAATTTACAAATTTAAATCTAAATAAAATAATTAAAAAACGATAATAACTAATTATAAAAAAAATGTCTTCTCATACTTTATATATATTTTTAATCTAAAACGAAGTACAGTTTTAATAATTTGAATTCAATAATTAAATATAATTTATAAGTTTTCAACCAAATTTTTTGCTCCAAAAATTAATTTAAACATGGTTATATATGTAACATTTGTTTCATATAAATCTAACATCTTTTTCTTGTGAATGGACTTTAGTTAAATATAAAGAAATTATATATATATATATGTATGTATATAAGTATATGTATATATAAGTGTATATATATATATATATATATATATATATATATATATATATATATATATATATATATATATATATATATATATTCACAAAAATTAATCTTTCAACGAAAAAATTTAAGTTGGGGCTCAGCTCGGATACCTGACAGAAAATTTAAAGAAAAAAACATCTAAAGAATTTCTCATGACTTCAAATACAATGTATCTTTAGAAATTACTGGTCTATTTTTAAAACAGCGTCAAACATTCTTATGGTTTTGAAACAGAAAACATGTTATGCTTACTCAACAACATTTTTCGTTTGTTCAAAAAATCCGCCTGCTCCGCTGGATGCAGAAGCTGAAAATCAAATTGCCTGAAGCCAAATTCTTCAAACAAGAACCATTAAGGAGGTGCATATGTCTCCATAAATGCCATTGTTTCCCTTGCTTGGCGCAGGAGTTCACCCTGCACTTCTCACAAAGAAAAATTTATAATTCATAACGCGGCTGGAATGTTCCGTTTCGACTATTTGGATTTGGTGAAAAATAGCTGTAGAAGTATTTTGTTTTTCTATAAAGGCTATTTTTACATTTCCTTCAGGTATTAGTTATTTAAAATTATACGCAAAATTCTCTCGAATGCAGATTTTGCTTGCATATTTTGTACTTGCTACTTGATGATAACATTTAGACAGATATCAATCTACCAAATATACTTGTATGTTCTCTGCTTATATATACTGTGCATTCGCCAAAAGTATATAGACCACGCTTTTATTCTCATATGGGGTGAGGCAAAATTGCAATAGTAGATATTATATAAAAATGATAGTTATTTATTTGCTTAGCAATCTACAAATACATTTTTTTTAATTCGAGAGTGATGTATTATGTAAAGAGCATTCCAAATATTGTTCGAAACTTGAATACATGTCGTGCAATTCTTAGGAAAAGTATTTTTACTGAGTGTTGAAAAGTATGTTGAAAGTATGAGCAGTATGTCTTGCTCTGTAGACCGCAAATTTATGTATATAGATATTGTATATAATAACTCAAACGTGCCGCCTACCCTATCAAGTGGTCAGAGTGCCTGACTGCGAATAGGGTTAGGTTCTGGGTTTGAATTCTGGTTCGGGCATGGATGTACTTTCTCTCTCTGTCTATCCTTTCTTTGTATGTACGGGTTGTGAATGGTTGCCTACCCTATAAACGGGTTGCTATGGCATGTGTGTACTGAGGAAGTCGGACTCCACACCAAAATAGGGCTCATTTGGAAAAGTGAAGCAGCGCACCCCATATTGTCAGACTAGCTGGCACAAGACAACAACAATAACTCAAACGTAGAATTGGTGATATTTTGATTTCAGTGCTTAGATTATATTGAATGAACTGATTGTGAAAAATGACAATTTTTCGTTTTTTCATGAGAGCAGCCCTGCTGGTTCGCGTTTTTGCTTCCCGTTAATAGTTCATGAGTTGGAGTCCCACCTTGGGTTTGGATATTTTGTAGTGGCTTGAAATAAATTTTTAAGTCTTAAGTCCGGTCTAATCAGCCTTGATCGTTGAGCGACAAACAAATTATTTAAGTGCATTAAAAAAACTTTTATACAAACATAATTCATCACTTCAATTGAAAATTAGATATTTTATTTCCAGTGTTATGTGTAACTGCAGAAGTTATTCTAAGACTTTTATATAACAATTTTCATGTGAAAAATAATTATTGGAAATCTTCAATAATTGTGATTAAAAAATAATTACATTGAACAAAATTGAGATTTTCTTTGAAAAAATTATTAATATTTCATATAAATAAATATTCTCATATAATTAAAGCAATTTAAAGGATTTCTTTAGTTACGTTAAAAAGGTTTGAAAATTTTTTTTAATTTTATGAGAAAAATAAAAAATTGTGTGTATGTTTCTTATTTCATTCTATTAATATTGAATGTATTTATCAGAGCTGATAATGTATCGCGTAAATTAATTTAATTAGAAATGTATATCTAACGAACATTAATCAAATTCTATGCAATCTTCAATTCTTACGATTCTTTCGAACTTTTGTATCTTTCTCTTAAGAATTGTGTAAGTTAGCTCTGAAAATAAAAATTAATTAAACAAGTTATTGAGGATAAGTCAAATATAAAAATACAACTGTGCGAAATAATAAAAAATTTTAAATAAAAAAAAATAATTCAAAATTAATTTATAAATTTTGTCTAGAAATATTTCACTTTTTAAGATGAAAAACATTGAAAAATACACTTAACGATTTTTAGTGATGAACATTCAAGAAATTTGAATATTTGTTTATTGTTGGCAATAAATTAAATAACAAATTAATTAGTAAAATTTAGCTGCTTCATATATAAAACATCATAATATTGATTTTTAATAAAAGAATATATGTTTCTGCAAATATATTAATTTTCTTAGTAAAAACTTACAATAACGAATATTTCTTGCTTATTGTTAACAGGAAATCATTTAATGGATATAATAAAATGAGAATGGATGTAGAATAATAAATTATTCTGATTTGAAGTGATTAGAAAAAGGCATAAAAATACAACAGCAAACAAATTATGACAAATACCTTAAAGATAACGAAATATAAATTGATCTTTATAGAATCTACATTGTTAGCAATAATAATAGACAAATATCATTAAATAATTATGAATGTATTCATTAAGTATTAAATGTTTTTAACAATTATCTAAAAAGGATTATTTAATAAAGTTTTATAGTTTTTTAAACTATAGACTTACTCTAAGCGTTTTTATAACTAACAGTTAATTTATATATATAATTTCCGAAATAAGAAAAATTTAATCTAGTTTTTCAGTTGCATATTTCTTCCAAAGGTTGTAACATCATTTGACGAAGCAATGTAACAATTTTACTGAGCAACTTTTTAAATAGATTGATTGTCACTTGAATTAATGAAGAGATGAAAAATAAACATAATTTATAATACTCAGTACTTCATGGAAATACAATTTTTATTAATAAATGCCAAGTTAATAAAGCAACAATTACGGAAAGCAAAAGAGACTGATCACTTTATTTTGATAACCAACTATACCAGATATTTATAGTAAGAGGGACGTGTTGCTTGTTTGTGCTTCTCCCTGCCGTATATTCTAGCATTATTTTTGCGTAAGAGGATTAATTCAGGAAGGACCTAAAGTTAAAATACGGATTATACTTCCTATAAAACTTCCGCACCCAGCTTGAGATTTGAATTCGCGAATTATTGAACTGAAAGCTAATGCTCTAACCTTTGATCTGGTAGCTGAGGGGCAGCAGCATATTTGCTTTGTTGCTTGGTTGTTGGTCTCTCGATAGAAATATTTGCATACAAGAGCTACTCTGAAGGAACATAAGCATAATTCTGAATCATTGCAAATATCTGGAAATTAGAATTATAGAACTGTTCAACAGGTCAGAACACTAACCATTTTGCAAACTCTGCCGATGTGAATTGAGAACAAAAATTAAAAACGCAGACTCGGAACATATTTTTGATTACTGTGATGTGCGAAACGCTTGATTTTTATCAAACTTGAAAAGGAAAAAACAATGACTTTCACGCCAAATGTAGAGGTATTTCTGGAATTGCTCAGTTTGAGAACTGCCGTGAACTGAATTTTTAAAATTCTACCATGTTAGAAAAAACGAAATCACTAAAAAAATCGTGAAGACTGTCTAGCACTATGTGTCTTTAAAGTATGAGATTCTTGTTCCTTTTCTTGGTGTAAAAAGATTAAAAAACACGTTATAGTTGAGAAATTAAATTTAATATTTTTCAATTAACAGTGCTGCAAGTTAATTAACATTTAATAACTTACATATTATTTTAATCTCTATCTGTTTCATTGTAATATTTTATGGTTTGTGAATATTTTAAAATATTGCTTTTATGAAAATATAATATGTTTATTAGTGTTTATTTAAAATGTATCTGCAAAGATATTAACAAAATATTTTTTCAAATCTATCAATAAATAACTTTAGTGGTGAATTTGAAATTAACAATAAAATTTTGAAGTCATTGATTTTATTATAATTATCATTTATATCTTCTGGTTTAATTTTTTGCTAATTATCATGCCTTAAATACATGCTTATTTTAACAGAATAGTTTTAATTTGTAAGCATAGTTCACCAGCATTTTATTAATCAATACACAGAAAACTGCTAACTATAATTCTTAAATTTAATTTATATTCAAAATTCACAAATATTCGCAATATATTCACAAATTCAACAAAAATATCCTGTTATTTAACAAATGTTTTGTGGACTATGCAATGGAATATTACAATTCACTTTAAATATATAATCACCGCCTGAAATGTGCTTTGATAATAGGCCCATAAACACACATTAAAAAAGAAAAATCGGTAATACAATTAAACACTCACCCTGATAAATTTTAATAAAAACAATACAATATCCATTTTCATAATTTAATCAGTGTTGAGGAATAAGTAGAATCCCTTTATGGATGTGTCTCTTTCTTTAAATATACATGTATATTAATTTTAATGTCAAAAAAAAACAATACAAATTTTAAAAATATTTTATCTTGAAAACTGGAAAAAAAATTGGAAGTGATCAGAAATGTATTCCTTCACAAGAAAATTTAAAGTGCCTTAAGGTTATTTTTAAATGTACAAAAAGATCAGAACTAAATAAAAACAATCTGATGTCACAATAATAGTTTTCAATCATGGCAAAAATAAAACAAAAATACATTTAAAAACAAAAAAAAGTGTACAATATTCTATATTTCTCACAATATGCTTCTTTATTTTAAAAATCGAACTATTTAAGGTATATAAATCTTTATCTAACTTTGCTTGTAGCTTTATTTATGCTCTCCTATACATAGTCTTTTTATATGCATACTAAAAATGGTTTAGTCTGTAATAATCAACAATGCATTTTGTGACCAAGAAATTTATTTGATAAATGCTGCTGTATTTTAGGTAAGTATAAATGCATCAACATATATATATATATATATATATATATATATATATATATATATATATATATATATATATATATACATATATATATATATATATATATATATATATATATATATATATATATATATATATATATATATATATATATATATATATATATATATATATATATATATATATCAATTGAAATAACTAATTACTTAATAAAATTAGAAATGCAGTTAAATATATTAAATATACAAACTTAACCTTAAAAATTTGGAAAATAAGAAAGCATGGCTAAATTTTATGTAATTTCAAATGTGATTAAATCTATCAACATTCATGGATCAAAAGCACTACCACAAATGTTTCATAAATCGATTATACTGCGTTCCGAGAGAATCCTAGGATAAATCGAGTATTGATAGATTCACAAGTATTGCATCATTATATTTTCAGAATAGCTGTTAAGATTTCCAAACTTTACTTATCATCTGATAATTCATCATTGCAATTATATTTTTATGTTATATCATATTTATTCTTTCACATGGTACAAGTTATTATCACTACCTTTTAAGTAATGTTATACAATTTTCCTCTAACTAAGATTTAAGCTTTATGCTTCACATCCAAAACTTGAAAACTAAGATCTTTTAAATATATTTTGGGTATAATTTCCATGTTAGATTACTACATTATCCATGAACATCGCTTTCACTCTCTTATATATGTATATATAATATGCATTTATGTATTCACATAGAAATTATACAAAATTCAAAAGGATCTTCAGCAATTTTAAAGTTGCTCTGACAGTATTAATAAGCTCTTGCTAAAAATTATTAAATAATTCGAATAAGAACTTTCAAAGTGCGCAAATCTTAAACAGAGTATGCCGAAACTTTTTCGGGTTAAAAAAAATCAAATGGGAAAATGAAAATTTACAAGAAAGATTTTTTGAAACACAAAAAAATTTTAAAGTTTTCTGAAATAATTCGTTAAGTATTTTTGTCCATCAATTTATGCGATATCAAATGAAAAGGTTTACTTATCATTATTTTTCATTAATTTACATGTTTTAATTTAACATTGATCAATCATAGGAACCGATAAATGACGTTTATAATCGTGTAATTGAATTATTATAGATGTTTTAGTGTCTACTTGAAACAATATCAAGCACATGTGACTTGCTCATAACAATGGCGCAAAGCATAATTACTTGTCACTAAATGTATATTACAGCTACTTGTGTTATTTGTATCAATTCCGTGACAACAGACCGTAATAAAAAGACAACAGACCGTAATAATAACCCTAAAAGCTTTATTACCTACATTCAATACTGTTTTGACTTTAAGTAATCACACTTGCTTCATAACTAACAGATTAGGGTCGAAAACAGCTTATAGCACACTCATTTTATGCATCATGTTGCAGAACCCATCCTCTTGATGTTTCGATTCCATGGAGAGTTTCACGAAACCTCCCTCGTTCCTAATCTGGAGCTGCATTCTGGTGGAAAAGCAACGGCCCCGGCAGCGAACGTGCCCGAGAAATGCGAAGTGGATATTCGGGCGTCCCAATTACGGGGCATTAATTATCCGGATCCCCCGAATGACCGGCGGATTGTTGTGGGAATTAGGTGAGGTTGCAAACTCTATTCCGCTTAACGAATCAATCTACTTAAAACCCACCTTTTGTTAACTCTGTTGTCATTCCCTTGTTTAGAAGAATACAAAAAGCAAATATGCATGGTATTAATAATTTGTATAAATTTGTAATTACAAGTAAGATTAGAGATCGAGTCTATTTTTATTAATAATTCTAGTGTTTTATGAGAAATATTTTACACTTTTGTCGAAGTTTTGCAATCGTTTAGATGTTGTTATATAAAAATGGTTTTGTGCTTTTGATTTCAAAGTTGGATTCTTTCTAAGTACATTCATTGGAATTTTCTAGATTTCTTCCTTTGAAAGTCGTAAATATTTGCGCTATCTAAGAAAAATCTTTCCAAAGAACAATTCGGGTAGATACTAAAAAAATCGTGCTAGAATTTTCAGCAATTAGGCTGTCTACATAAAACGATTTTTATCATCGAACACGAGAGATTTAAATCATGATTTGATTTTTTTTTATATTCATTATGGGATATATAAAATTGATAATAGAAAACTTAAAATTTCAAATTATTTTTTTAGTTTTGATTCTGACAAATTCATTTAGAAAAATCATAAAAATATAATTCATAATTTAATTAAAGTTTTGGATTTCTTTTCTCAAAAAATTCATTTAGAACTTTGATTTATGATTTTAAACCCCTCTTTAACTCATCAACTCAAAGCTATTATATTTGAAAAGTTAATGCATTATCATAGCTTTTTCTTATGTCATTATCTAAGTGTTTGTAAATAAAACAACCTTAAATTTCAGAATACATGTTTTTGTCTTAAGAATGGCAAATCACCGACAATCTTGAAACAATTTTAAATTTACTTAATAACTATAATGCCACTAAAAGATTATTAGTGGGACATATGTATTTTAAAATTTTTTTTAATTAAACTTTTACAATATGCTATTATTTATATAATTAACATTAAATATTTAAAAAAACATCTGGAAATCTTAATTGCCAATTCATATCTGTAGTTAATCATTCAACAAAAAACATACTGTTACATAGCAGAGTCAGGAAGTAAAAATTAGCAGCATTTTAGTAACAGTCATAAATATTACAATGTCCCATTATGCACTCTGATAGACATATCAGAGTGTATAATGGGACATTTTAAAATTTGTGGCACTGAACGTTTTCAAATTAACATAATAATACTTCAACTATTATTTTTTCAAGCTCAATCACATGTATGCTCATGAGCATATCAGGATAGATGTGATTAAGCTTGAAAAAATAATTGGTAAAGTATCTTTAGTTGAGAGAGATGTTGAATGATAGTGAAATTACTGGTTTCTTCATCATCCAAAACTCAAATGAGTTTATAATTTCAACCAATTGATATTTGTAAACTTTTTTGCAGGGCAAAAATAAATTTTGATGTATATCTCTATTCTTTCTTAGTACTGCCTTTTGCACGACCAGCTGTATATTTATTAGAGTTGTGATTTATAAGTATCATATTTAAATTTTCACTACTTACTTGATGATAAAACATGATTTATTTTCCAAAAAATTTCAAGCGAAAGGATTTATGAAAACTTATTTATTGATTAAATTTTATTTTTGTGTAGATTGAGTTTCCGACTGTTTTTTAAATATATGCACATGGAAGCTATTTTTCAATTCAATTTTTAATACCTTTTTATATAACTTGAACACCCTAGAACTGATGGAGATGTAGATATAGCTCATTCATGGTTATTTCATATAAAATAGGCATCTTCAAATGAAATATCTCATACAAAAAATATCAAAATCATTCTCAAGAAATATAAATACATTCTATTCAAACAGATAACTTGTTCTAAAATAAAACCTATCAACTGATAAAATAACGATACTATTGCGGAATCATATTCTCACTATTTAATCAACAAAACGACTAGATATAAAAAATAGTTTTATTGTTTGAAGCAACGCGAAAAAAATTTTCTTATAATTAAATTGAAAATACATGATGTATAGTGTGTATATATATATATATATATATATATATATATATATATATATATATATATATATATAGCTGGACAAAAGAAAAGAAATGAAGTAATAAAGAGTAAACATATTTTGAATTAAAATCAACAATGTTTCATATTCTAAACGCAAAATACTTTTATCGTGTGCATTTTAAAAACAAATGAATCTCATTACGAAATGCAACGCAACAATGTATCTCAATAATAGCCTATTTCTTAGAAAGAAGGACATAAATAGCTTTATTTAACTTCTTTTGTTCTAACTCTGAAGGATTTTGCAATTTATCAAATCAGTGTAAACAGAACATCATGATTATAACAAATAGTTTGTAACCTAGTATGGTAATCATATGATTTAACACTTGAAATGGGCGTGGCCTACAGCTCCAAAAAAGGCATTCGATAAAAAAAATTCCAAAAGGTATGCTAAACTTCTGCATTCTTGTTCGAAAAAGTAATGTGTTCACCGATTCGGTCATTACTTCAGGCTTGTGATGTGTCCAGACTTGTTTATGGCGGTCAGTCACGCACTTTATTCGTTAAGAAACACACCTCGGACTTTGTGGTCACTACCATTTATCACCAAATCCGCCAGTAATGATCCGGAATTCATTTATGCACTTCTTCGGGCTCTCGCCAAGACCTAGAACTCGCTTAATACGTCGCCAGAAAGAACATTTCGAATCCATTTCCATAATTCGAGAAACCATTATCTTACAGAGGACGGATCGTTGTCATCTGAAATAGAGTTGTTTCAGCAAATGGATTGTATTGATAAATAAATGCTATGTATTATTTCACGTCTAATAGAAAGTAAATGAAACATGGAAAGCGTGACTTTATTACAATGTATTATTATAAGTAATATAATAACTGCATTACATATATTATATTCTGAAATGACATTGCAAATATTAACCTATTTTAATTCAGTAACTTAAATTTAACAATGTAGTTTCTGAATTCATTTGGCATGTTGAATACGAGAGATATAATTGAAGTTTGAATTGCATAAATTACTTTATAAGTTTTAAAATAATTTTTAACAATAATATAATTCTAGATTGATGTCAGTGATGTTACGTGGGTTAGTTTGTTTAGCGCTTAATGGTCAATATTTTGTCCACGAAGGTTAAATAGATCAGTATAAAGTATGTTTTTAACAACTACAAACATCCAAGCTAGAGGTAAGATTCAAACATATATACTGTTGGACCGAAGATGTTAAGAGAAAAGATCACTATTTTTGCGTTAGAAAGTCAAAAGTTCAATATAGGAAACAGCTAAAGAGTGGATTAGATAGTTGGTTTCGGCTATCTATATGTATACTGCTCTGGGTGAAAACATTCTGCGTTTTTACTTTTGTGAAGTTTTGAGTAATGAATGATCTATAAAAAATATTTCGCAATGCATAAGTTGCTAATGACCAAGTAAATTACTATGAAGCTTCAATTGTTTTCTATGAAGTATAAATAATATCGGTCTTCTTTTATTATATTTGGACCTCTAGACATTTTTGATTCTGTGTAAGAATTATTATTTTGAGTAAAATTGTATTAAAATTGCTAACAAAATTAGAATGAATTAAGAACCAAGCTCAATAATTTTACAATCCAAAAATTTGTAATTTACAAAGAACTAATCAAATGATGTTTTTTAAAAGCTGAATATTCATTTTTAAACAAATAGAACAAATATGTTCAAATGAAACTGACTGTTAATTTTGTGATAATTAGTGCTATAGTGCAAAATAAAAATTTGAAAATTACAGAAATTTTCCAAAGATTTAAGAAAATTTATCTAACATTTCAAAGTTTTCATGAATTTTTTAATTCAATAATAAAAGATAAGGATTTTTAATTAAATTAATCATTTATATTCTCAGTAATATTTCTAAATATTTAGATATAAGATACATAAGAAATCAAGTATAACTGAATAAAAAACATGATTTATTCTAATTTTTACATAAAACTCGTTTAAAGCTTTTAATCTAGATTCAATATTTTACAGTATGTATAAATTTAATTAATATCAGTTTTCATACTTTGAGTTTATAAATATTAAATATTAAATTAATTTGAATCCAATACATCAACTCATTTTATTTATGTCTAAAATTATAATCTTGACAATTTTAAAACTAGTTTATCGGAAAGCCCAGAATTTAATCGAAATTCTCTAGGTTACTTTAATATATATATATATATATATATATATATATATATATATATATATATATATATATATATATATATATATATATATATATATATATATATATATATGTGTGTGTGTGTGTGTGTGTGTGTGTGTAAGCTACCCCCGATTACAATTAATTAGAATCAAATAAATCTCATAAATGTAAGCTTATACTAAATATTTTAAAATAATGAATAGGATACGATAACTCAAACCAACTTATAACTATTGTATAATGAACTTTTGCCTTAACAGCTTCTCAATATAAATTTACGGAAAAATTTACTTAAAAAAGTGAAATATTAAAACTTTTACCTGTCCAAAAACTTCTTTTCACATTTATTCTTGAAATACTTTCATGAGCATTATAAATAGTAAATGTGTATTGGTTTTTTAATTTTAGATGTACATTATTGGAAATTCTGTGTAATAAAATACTTCTGATATATTCTTCCAGCATGGTAATGACATTTTAAATAGATTAGGTAATAACATGTTAAATAGATTAGGTAATGACATGTTAAATAGATTTAGGTATGTTATATCCTTATATTTGCAGTATCTTGTACTCTTGAACAAAGGTTCATAAGGCAAAAATATTCGTATTAGATTGAGAACTTTTGCTGAAGTGTAAGATCATGAAGAGAAAAACACTAACATAAATTTCGAGCTTACTAAACTTCAGGTTTACAAAACACAAGACAATGCTCATATTCGATTACAAATTAGAGCATATTTAAGCTCCTATTCATTTCTGTGTATTTATATGTTATCGGATGTTAAAATGTGAAAATAAAAAAACAGAATATATTTCATTTTGGTAAACTGTTAAACAGAATGTTTCTTTTAATTTTTCATTTAAATAAAAAAATTCTATTTTACTTAACAATATTCCCTTCCCCTGTAACATACACATCAAAAACTTTGATAATATCCCCTTCGTAGTTCTTTGGTTAAACGAAAGATGCACCCTTCTGACTTAAATTTTCAAAGCTAGTTTGGCTTGTCCAATTGTCATAAGTAACAACAGCAACTTTTTTAACAAGACATTAAAAAACTCACTATTTATTCTATGTACAATATTCTAAAGTCTAGGGGAAATATACAACAAAAGCTGAAGTAAAATATCATACTTTCATGAGATGATTCCATTTTATAATAAATAAATGAATCACAAAAGAGCTGAAACATATGACAATTTTAAATTTCTGTATACGAACACAAAACTTATTGAAAACACATTAATATGAAATGCTTCCATTTAAATGAAATAAAATAAAAGGATTTGCGAATAAATATACTGCTGACAGAGAGAAATATTGTAATTGCTTATATGCATTCCATGCTTACTGGGAAATGAATGAAATTCATATTAATTTCACAAATATCCAAATAATAAACGAAAAGCTCTAAATCACTTAATGATAAAAAGAAAATTAAGAGCATGGAATATAAACTTTACATTTCACAAAATAAATCCTAATTCACGTTTATTTTTGATTAGCTCAAACTAGTTTACAATTATTGGAAAATTAAGAGAAATAATAATTAAACTCAACATTTCACGAAATGAATCAGGATTCACTTTTTTTTATTCATTTTAAAAAATAAACGTTTACCTTTATAGATGATTAGTGACGTCATACAAAGCGTCGTGGTATTTTAGGGACAAAATTAAACAATCAACAAATGATTTTGAAATAAGGAATAGGGTCAGAATATTTATGACGCAATAACATTATTTATTTTAGTTTTGAATTCTCATTTTACCTTTAAACACAAAATGTTCGAAAAACTAACTCCAATGAGCACAGACTCAAAAGAAAAAAAAATTCTAATTCCCCATCGAAATCTACATACCACAGAAAAGAAAAGCGAAGCGCAAGAGTCGAATTCTTCCTCGTTTTAATACAAGACCTTCAAAAATGTTTTTTTTTTCCGGAAAACAAAACACTCAGAGCAGTTTTTCCCTGCGCCTTCGACCTACTAATAAAATTAAACTTGGGGACTAAAGCCACTCCCCAGGGATTTTCCCAAATGAAACCCATAAAGAAATATCGTGTCTTACTCCTGCGCGCGTAATGTAGCTCTTAGGGAAGTCTCGCGGTGTACAATTTCTTCCAATGACTTGCATATTTCCTATTTTATAGCTTCTCGAAAAACTCACAAGGAAACAGCATCACATCCAGGGATCTTTTCAGAAAGGTATAAAAGAAGGAAATTACCCCAGTATGCCATACTTTATCGCGGTGTACTCAAAAAATATTGTTGGGATGCTTCCCCAATCGGTTTTGTTTATGCTGCTTGGACGTAGAACGTACAGTTTTGGCTTCACGCGTCATAAAACGTAAGCCACGATGAGCAGGTCCCTACTTAAGGATTCTGTCAGTTGAGCAAAAGATGCATGTTTTCTTTAAAAAAAAGAATCGTAGATCTACATGACGTTTACATTGTCGTACGTAGTTTCTCTTCTGATTAAACTTTTATGTAATGTGTCTGATTTTATCATCTACCTTTCACGATAAATTGTGGAAAGTTTAACGAGAGGTCTATGGAGTTATTGATAAATATATATTACAAGAAACACATGTTCTTCAAGACATGATGTAGGTTATTTGAAGGTCAAACAGAGGGCACATTGAAATTTCAATCCATGAATTAAAGGTAATAGTTGTTCCGAATTCACTTTAAACCCTTAGCTCATGGTCTAATTATCCTTCGTGAGTAAAAATGATCGTTAAGCGACAAACCAATCAAAGGAAATAATATGGGAATTTAAAGCAGAATGATTCTAAATTCACGTATTTGTTTCACTCAAAACTTCCATAATTTTGTCTATATGTTTATCCGTTTCCTAATATTAGTCGGAATTCTTACAAACTTGTTATTCGCATGCAATTTCAGATATTTTATCTAAATATTTTAGAATAATGATTGATTTTGTGTTTTTTGGGGGGACTACCTAGTCAAACAAGAACACTCAACAACTAATTTTTTTACACAGAATTTGTGGTTTACTCTCCACATTATTTTTTTGTTCCAACGGAGAAAATACAAAAATGTATTGAGAGTCATGACAGAAATTAAGTTTCTAAAATATTGTAAAATGATAAAAATTTTAGAATTAGTTGAAATTTTCGGAATAATTTAATGGAAACTCTAGCAGATCTTATTTAACTTGGAGAAAAAGGTATTAAGATAAAAAGAGAATAATATTTTCCAATTTTTTTCCATCACGAAGTAAAAAAAAGTAACATCCAGAGCTTACTGACAGCCACAGACACACAATCATTGTTACAATACAAAAAACTTCACGCTCAAAAAACACAATCTTTTTCTATTAGAGTAATAATGAAATAGTTTACAAGGGTTAAATCTTGTTCCAAAATGTCACCGTAAAAGTTCGAATCAATCTCTTATAATAGACATGATGAAATTTTAGAAAAAAAAAAGAATGGAAGAACAATAATAAAACACATACAAAATAATGAATGGATACACAATAACAAAAAAATTAATTTTTTGCTTAAAAAAAGAATTTTTCATTTTTTAAATTAACTTTATAAATACCTTTAGCTTCAATATGAATTTGAGACATTTTTATAAATAATTACTACTTTGTTGGTTGAAGCAAAGTAGTAATAGATGATATCGTCAGTGTAACACCCATGTTATACTATACATGGTTATAGATTACTTAAATGTGTGCGAGTTTAAATATAGATTTTTCAAAAAATAACGTATTTGAAAAAATTAATCACATATATTACAGTTTCTGTATTAAATTTTGAAATTAAATTTGGGATAATTCTCACTTTCCAACATCGATAATATTTTTGTAAAAAGATCATTAAGACATAACATGCAACTGCAGTTGCCATACTTTTAATTACGTTTAATTAATAACATTGAATTAATCATAATTTAATTACGTTTTATTAATCAACCAATGTCAGCTTAAGATGACCACCAAAAGTGAAATTTTAGAATTCAGAAGGCTACAGACCAGAGTCACGAAAGATATTTTTTTATATGCAATCGGAAATACTATTTTATTTTTTAAGGAAAGTGGGCGTTTTTTGAATCAAAAAGTTCGGAGGGATAATCAAACACACAAGAAAATTAAATTAACACACACACACACACACACACACACACACACACACACACACACACACACACACACACACACACACACACATATATATATATATATATATATAAATCTTTTAGCAGATGTCCTTGAACAAATATTTACTGAAACAGAATTTGCTGATAGCGCAAAAAGGTGAGGCATTCTATGGAGGCTAACCTCATTTCCAATTAATTTTAGTTTCCTCTCTTGTTATATGTATCACCATTTACATAAGAAATCAGTACGTATCCATTGAATATTTGTTAATAAAGATTATAATTAGTAATTATGAAAATGCTGACTATATAATTTAATATTTTTTAAAATATCTCCTCACTGTAAATAATCTAGAATTTTACATCACCCTTTGTGTGCAGCAATCATATTATGTCACCTTTTTTTAAAAAAATGTAAGTATTTAATGATTATATCTTTGGGTATGCATCATTTTTATGTTACATTTATGTATCAGTTTAATTTCAGAGACGCATTTCAATTTACTTCCTTTCTCTGTTTTGTTCTTCTAAATTATTTTTTCTCTTTAAAATTTGTTTTCAGGAAACATATCCAAGTAGACAGTTTTAAAAGTCATAAAATATTTTCAGTATACAAAACTTTCAAAGCACCTCTGAAGCCGTAATCAAAATATAGTATATTTTTATTAGTTATATTTAACTTCATTTAATTTAAAAATGTTATACCCAAAAATTTACATTCATTATATTTAAATAGATCTGTTTAACTAAATCAAATATACGATCATATTTAAACAAGTGAAATGTCCTCGCAACTAAGTATTTTTTAAAAATTTAAACATAAGTCTTAAATGCTTTCAATACATCTATCTTCGAATGTTGCAATATTGTTTCAATCATTCCTAATCCCATGGCTATAATTCCATATGAAATGAAAAAAAAATATTTACTTTATTCAACACTAGAAATCTTATTATGCACTGTCAAACTAAAACTGCACTACACAGAACGAATTTTTTTTAAGTTTATAAACATGAGTCTTACGTGCTTTCAATACAACTATCAACGAATGTTGCGATATTGTTCCAGCAATTTTTAGGCACGTGACTATAATTTTATATATAAACGGGAATAGATCCCATTCTCTTCCCTCACAGCTTGCGATGTTGTTGATATGTGCAGTTGAAATAAAACCGTAACCTTTAAACAATTATTATGTCAAAACAAAACTGTAGTTTTAAGTACTTACTAATAATATTCTAAACGATACTTTTAAATACTAACTAATAAGTCTGAAAGTCTGTGCACTTGAACAATGAAACGTGACTTATCGGAAAGCCCAGAATTTAATCGAAATTCTCTAGGTTACTTTAATATATATATATATATATATATATATATATATATATATATATATATATATGTGTGTGTGTGTGTGTGTGTGTGTGTGTTCTTTAATTTAATTTTAATTAAATTTAAATTTTTAAAAAGAAATGTCACGTTTCATTGTTCTCCAGGTAAAAAAAGTCATTATATATATATATATATATATATATGTATATATATATATATATATATATATATATATATATATATATATATATATATATATATATATATATATATATATATATATATATATATATAAATAATGGTAATTGATTAGATAGACTGGACTTTTTCACAGTAGCCATTTTGTTTTTCTAGTTCTGAGCGTGAATTGCATGGAATACAACAAACTACCCCTTTAGATTCGGTAGCTTTCATTATCCCTATCGTGCATGCAGAAAATATCGAGACAAAATATGAGCAGTATTTAGAGCTGGCTAGATTCGAAACGAAGTGCAAAGATCCGGAAGGCAGAAAGCAATAAATACCTTCCAAGCTGAAAATAGCGTGACTGTGATTTCCATTACAAATGCAATACCATTTTGCCTCTCACATTTCTGGACTCGCACACGCATATTTTTAGAAGTAAACATTCCAAATTAGAGAAACCCAAGGGTTCCTAAGTTGGCCGGTGAAGAAAGATATCGACATGGCAGTTTGGCGACAGCTGTACTAATTAATTTATCACCATTTTCGATTCAGCGGCAATATGAAATACGGCGTTTCGTTAGTGCCCTCACCCTCGAAGTTTGTCTAACCCAGTGTACTTGTTATCATAACTTACAGCTTAAAACACATTATTTAGTCTTCCAATCACGGAATATGGTTATCCTGATTCTTGCATGAGAGGAAGTAGGAAGGGTTGTGCGTTGGATGTTAAAAACTGTTTTACTGATTTAAATAAGATTATGAAATTCATTTTTCTTTGAAGGTGAAGAAAACGGTTCTGAGAAAATTATCAACGAAATATGTGAATGGGATATTATAACAGAGAATTAAATGCTGCAAATATGAACTCAAATATAAATTACAAACAGAGACACTTTAGTTTTTTTATGTCATTCAAATCTTTAGAGAAAGTCAAAATAGGAAAATAAGAATCATAGTGAAGCCAATTCATAGATAAAATTTAAATATTCTTAAAATTATTCATCAGTTAAATAAATAAGATAATTTTTTTAATTATACAAGTAATTTGTGATGATCTGTTTCTATCTATAAACCTTTACTATAATTTTTACACCGCTTGTTGTTAAAAAAAAGCACAGTTATTATTTGCTTTCAGTGCTTTGAAATTTTATCACCATGACATAAGTTCGACAAACAAAATGTGAAAATTCTGGTTTTCTAAAAAATTTCATCTTTCTCAACTTACTACTTTAAGGAAGGGGTTTTCAAATGAAGTATCCGCTGGTCAGGAAACCTGGAAAACGCTCCAAAACCCACAATGACATTTTTATATGCCGAAAGTAGGAATACTTTACCATTTAACTTGAAGTTTGAGGATGTTTACGCAGCAATCTGGTGAATTCCACCCTCTTCTGTCTGGATAATAATAAAGCCCATTTTTATGAACTTAAGGAAATAAGTTTTTTTTCTTTTTTTGTGGAAATATATTGTTATTATTTAATTTATAATTAGAAATTATATTTACATAATATACCATTTTTATTGATTCGTTAGCAATAATGCATTTATACTTATAATTTTTGTAATTCACATTAAAATTAATGTTGGTCAGTAATTTCCTCCTATTATTTTATTTTAACATTTAATAGTAAACAAAGTTATCCACTTTTTAGAAAAATATCTGAAAACTTATTTTGAATATGTATCAGGAATTTAGTTAACTTTCATGTGTGTGATGCAGATCTTTTTTATATAGATTGTATAATATTATTACATATAATTAATAAATTGCTTAAAATGATAAAAAATAAATATCTTCGTCCATCGGCTTAGAATTTATAACATGCCATTTATGTTATGCACAAAATTATCTGCTTGTAATGGAGCATTAATTACAAAAAATGATAAATTATTTTTGTAAATTATAAAGAGATTTTGTTGGCACACTTCTGTTTTAATTATTTTTATTTCCATATTTAAGAATAAATTAGTTTATATTTTCGTATTATTTTTTAAGTGTGTGGTAAAAAATACCTTACAATTTATGGTAAAATAATAACTATCTATTTTTAAATTGTTACAATTAAATTTGTATGTTACATATTTATATATTTTATATTAATAGTAACAGATTTTATATTAGGAATGTATAATATATAAGTTATTTATAATAAAGTTAAAAGAAAAAAAAGTGGTTCATATTTTATACTTAGTTTCCCAGACTTATCCTCTTGCCTTGAATAGGCGATGCGCTTTTTAAAAAGAAATGATGGCAGCAGTTTTTAAGCCAAAGCACCAGCTCCTGACCTTCAGTTACTTTTTGATATAAGCAGACTGGTGGGATGATTTATCACTTCGCTTGGAGTGTTATCAACCATGATATTGAATAAGATTTATGAAACAATAGTTTTTTAATGCATTTTCGGTTATGTTATCTAACTTCTGTCCCCACCTATGCTGAATCCCCCCTCTCATTTTAAAGTTATTAAAGATTTACTTTAAAAATAGAGTTAAGCTCGTTTTTGAAATTTAATGATTCAAACAAAATATGATTACATTTTTTGCTAGATTGAAGGAAAGTGAGTTTCAATAATGCTTTTGTTTGCCATGTGTACGAGGAAGTTTAATATATAATATATATAGTTGATAATCAGATGAAATATGAAAATTCAGTTCAACAAAAATTTCTGTTGTGAGTTATCATAGGTGCAGTATATAATATCAGAAATTTGAATACAACAAAATTCTGATATAACGTATAGGTTTCGATGTTTAAAAAAATCAAAATACGTGATTTGGTTTTATTAAATTGTTTTCGTAACTGAATTTGTAGGATGATTACAACCATGTTGAATTCAGCACAAGATGTATCTGTTAATACATCCTATACAAATATTGAGATTTTATACTAAGTTATACATCTGAAATCTTTTGCAAATGAAACTATTAAAAATAAAATTGCTAAGAAATAAAATATAAAAGTTCTTAATTTATTAGCTTTAAACCTTAATTTTACAAGATCTAAAAATTAATGTAATTTATATTTAATGGGAATTTTCCATTTATTTTCGATCTCATGTGAAAGTATATAATATTGTTTAACTTCCTTTTTTACAGATGAAAAACATTTCATTTCAAAAAAAAAATCTAACAATATTATAAAAAAATTTAAGTTTCGATCATTTATCTTATTGAACAAATGAAGCATTTATCATAAAATAAAGAACATTTTTTTCAAAACTTTGCATTTATAAAATAAAATTAATAAAGTTAGTTTATTTATACATCTCACTGATTTGAGGAATGTGGATTATAAAAAGAATAATCTCCCGAAAAATCTTCAAAAAACCGCATTAAAATTATAGATATAGTCAAGTGAAACGCATTTTCGTTCAACCGCCTCATTTTTCTATAGTTTGCAAGAGATACACAAGTAAAGAAAAAAACGTTAATAGCTATAAGAAATAGTGAGTATTTTGAAATCACAATAGAATCAAGCAAATAAAAAGTGTTTTAATTAATTTTCAAATATCATTAAAAATATTTTCTTATATTTTGGAAATTAATGTTGATTTTTTCTGGATAAAATATCCCGTTAGAAGGTTAATGAATAAAAAATGTTTTATTTTAGTTTTTAGTGACAATATTATAGAGCAAAGATTCAGTTTTTTTTTCTTGGCAAATATCTGAGCCAAATTTGGGATTTCGTAAAAGTATTTGATTTGGAAACTATTAAGGAACAAAATAAGTAAGACTTTAATTAAAGGAACGAGTATGTGTTGGTCGATAATATCAGTTCTCATATCTTGAAGTTATGTTAAATATCTAGGTATTTTCAAAAATTTTGCATCTTCTACTTCTTGTTGCGGCTAAACGTTGTATAGTTCACGCTATAGATTGAATAAACTTATTTCAATCTATTGAGTGAACTTAACAACGTTTAGCCTTTTGTATAAAAAATAATCCATCAATATTTAATCGTATAAATTCATGGCTTTGATATTATGATAGCACTTAAATCTTTCTTAAAAGTTTTTGCTTCTATCTTAAAGAACACTTTTCTTAGCAAGTTAAGAAGTTATAAGCCTACAGACCTTACAGATCAACTTAAATTAAATGGGAACTAAATACTGTAAACTTTTTTATAGAGTTTTCTTATTATAAAATTATTTTTATAGCGTATATTATTTATAAATAATTTAACTGGTTTTTACGTTTTGTCTACTTTGTCATACTAAGTATTTAGTTGCCTGCCACTGGCTGAGATTTTAGAGTTACTTGTTCGAATCCGTCACTTGATTCACAGGTGCTCCCCGAATAATGATAGATGAGTAGCAGTAACTGGCCTTGTTGTCGTGAAGGGTTAATAACCCAGTGTAGGAAAAATAATATTTATTAAACTTAATTATTATTTTGTTTATTATTAACATTATACTTATACGTATCAATTTTTATTCTATTTCAGTGGCTTTTTCTATATAATCAATTTTAAAAAAGTGTAAGAATTTTAAAAAATTATAACTAAAAAATATTTATAAAAATATTTTATGATATCTGATCTTACATATCGGTTTGTGTAGTTAAATTGTATTTGAGCTTCATCATGGTCTTTTTGCAACTTAAATGAAAACTTTATAGGACTCTAAAAGGGAAAGTGTCGATGATAATCGAAAGAAAATCAATACCGATCGAATATCCATACATCTTCTAACGAATATTAAATTGATATAATCTTATATTCGAAACTAAATCATATACAATAGAGAATCAATTATGAACAGTTAAATTGCATCAATTTACGCATTCAAATAAAACAAAATTGGATTTTCAAATTAAGATATACACCAATTATAAATTGCTTTTTCTCTTTCGTAATATTTTTCTTTTATTCCATTTCGTAAAATCAGTGTATTCTTTCAAAATAATCGTAAAATTTTAATAACATTCAACATAAAATGTAAAAAAAAAATTAAATTAAAGATAATAAAATTCGAATAACAATCCAAAGAAAAGACTTGAATTACGTAAACTAGAAGTTGATTATTTAGAGTTATAAATTTCTTGCCAAAATGTAAAACTCTCGTACTTTGATGCATCGTTCCTCCCCCCACTTCGAACTTTCAGCCATGTAACCGTTTTGTTTCCTGGGTGCGATCACACACTTCCGCGAGGCCCACCCACTCTACCCCACTCCAGCGATATTCACTCACGCATACCTTTGATAGAATGTATGTGATAAATACGACTTCATTAAAAGGCCGCCGGAATCGAACAAACCTCAGCGGAAACGCGCGGGAGAATGTTCCCGCCGCCGCATAAAATATCGTCTGCGTCGGTCACGTGGCATCTGGCAACCGGAGAGAATCGACTTCATCGCTTCTCTACTTTCTCGTCACGCCATATTTAATGATCGCCAGCTCGCCTATTACGCATTTAATTACTGCCTCTTCTTGATGATTTTGACGCCTTTCTCAAAAGGCAACAAGAGCCAAAAGCATTGCAAAACAAAATGGAGAATTCCCTCGGGAGCATTCAATTCAGTAATTTGAATAAGTGAAAAATCAAATAAGAACGTTGGTTGCTGTTTTTTTTTTCAATGATGGTAAACAGAAATAAATAACTCTACAATTTCTACGAAAACATTTATTTATTAGTTACATTCTTTAGTATTTATTAGTTACATCCTTTAGTAAACGTTTTCTGAAGTGGAATTAATACTTTTGGAAAAAGACTTTTTTGAAATTGATTATCTCAGTTTTAGTATTATAAATCAAAGGCATCATATATATATATAAGTGTATCATATTAATATAAACTCTTTTTTATAATATTCACATAATTTTAAAGTCACTTAGCTAAGGGTATAAGTTAGTAAACGAAAATGAACTTCATAATGGAAAAAAATATTTTTAATAAAATCCAAAACAAACAGTTATAAATTTTTTGGTTTCATTATATTAATACATTTTTATGTAGTAGGTAATCTTTTAAGAATATTATATGAATTTTTCATGAACACATACTTTTATTGATGATCTAGTATAGTTGATTGGATTGAGGGAAAGTATCTTAATTTCGCACTTCAATGAAGGTAACGCAAAAACCCTCTAACTCCAATTCTACAAATAAGTTCAAAAATTTAAAAATAATATGAGCCACTTAAACAATTACCACAGGACCACAATAAACCCAAATTTAACCATAGATGGAAGTTTATAATCTTTAAAATGAAAACTGGTGTGCAAAACTTAATCAACAAACTAAATATTAAGTATACAGTGAAGAAGTTGTGTTAAAGGGGTTTTTGTTGTTGTAAGAAGTTGGGGTAAAGTACAATAAACATGCAATGCAGTACAAATATCATGCGTATCCAGATGTCATTAACTAAACGTCTCAGGCGACATGAGCTTATAAAAAAACGCATGGGGTTGGTGTGTGGAATTCAAGATTACTATAAAAGAAAAGACGGATTTGCAATTAAGGGTATTCGTGACAAGTGCAAGTGAGTTCTTTTATAAAATATGAACAGAAGAAATTATTACTGGTGGAATAATGATCAGAAAGCTGAAGGAGGGTGGAAATATGTCCAGTGTAGCTGAAGAATTAGGAAACAACCAAAAAGTCCTTTCGCATTCTTGAAAAGCGTTCCTTACTTGAGGTACAGACGTTAGAAAGGGAAGTGGTGGCTGCTTCAGGAAAACAAATTTTCGTTTTTAAACAAATCAAAATGGACAAGTTGTCGTTTTTTTTACCCAAGCATACTTTACTGTACCTAGTGTAGAGTTTCACTAACTGGCAGAGCCTTCGTAATTTGGAAGCAGGGATCAAGCAAAAGGCCCTTTAACACTTAAAATGTCACCCCAAAGTATTATTTCATCTAAAGGACATTGGGACCACGATCTATTTGATCTGCTCCTGAAACCTTTAGTGAACAAGAAGGACCTTCAGGATTCAAACTCAATACTTACCGATAATGAGAACCACACCATAACCAAGCAGGACACCGCAACCTTTCGGGCGATAATTGTCAACTGTGTTTAGGTATCTTTAGAAATAATGCCAATTCATCCGCAATACTGAACGCTGCATTCTCCTGAAAGTTGGTTATGGTGCCACCGCTGGTTATAGAGTCATGCAAAGAGCTCAGAAAATGGATATCACATCTGTGGAATCGTGTCCTCTTTATGGATGAGTGTCGTTTCAGTATTAAGCGTGATTTAGCACCAGTTGATTTAAAGAGAAGTCAGGACACGGTCTCAATCCAGTAACATAAAGTTAAGCATTATGTTTATCCTGGAGTAGTCGTCTTGGATGGCATAAAGCTGAATGAGTGGATTAAGCTCCACGCTTTCAACAAAGGTTCTGTTCTTCCCTGTGTGCATCCATTCCGAGGTGCTATTCGAAAAACTTTGTTTTATGTTCACGACCTCCTCAGACTACTGCCGTTTAGCAATTATGGAAAGGAAAAATATCAACCGAATGGATTAACCACCGATTTCCTTTGATTTAAATCCCATAAAACATATGTTGGTTGCTTTGGGGATATGCGTTGAGGTATGATTACATTCTCCGGAGAACCCCCAACAATTTAATCAAGCGCTGTTTAGAGATGCTGCTTTTGTTTTGCATAACAGTGTACATATAGGGAAATGCCGTTGTTATGACTCAAAATTCTAAACTTATATAATAAACATAATTAATTTTTTCATAAATATACAAAGCTAAAAAAGGTATTAACAAAAATAATTTAGAATGATCAAATCATTTTAAATTATTCATTCTTCATTGTGATGAATAATATTCAATATTTTCTGAAATGTAGATATGGGTAAAAATTCTAGTATCCGTATCGGGCTTGGCTCGATTTTCAAATATGTCACCAATGATCAAGGGGAGTGATCCATAACCATCAGCATACGAGAGCGTTTTATAGTAAAAAAAATTTGGAATCTCAAAATGGCAATACATAAACATACAATCCGAGTCTTAATATCGCCAAATCGATCGCGCCACGGATACTAGTATTAAATCATAAACTCGTTGCAAAATTCATAGACAAAGGAAAATTACATAAAATATAAATTTAAATCGAAAGTGTCTGCCATAATTAATAGGAGTGGCAACAATGGATTTATTATCTTCTTATAATGAAATTTTTTATTTATCCTTAAAAATATTAAAATTCTAGCTCAAATATATATTGGTAAAAACAACAGCCTATTTTAATTTTTAAATGATATATTTTAAAATTTACCGACTCAAAAGTTACATCGAAGTGAAATAATAACATTCATATTTCGATCCACTTGATGGCGCTATCGTCGCCACTGTAACAGAATATGTACTACCTAAGTACAAAATTAGCGCCGATTTTTAACTGTGGATAAGAAATGTTATTATAAATTGATTTGTGCAAAATGCTTGATCATTAAAGAAATCGTATACATGGTTTATTTTTGCTTTTTTTTTGTGCTAAAGTAGTAGATTTATAACTATACAAAATCCAAACTAAAATAAAGAATAGTCTAAATAATTCGATATCCTTGAATGCAATATGTGAGCAAACAATTTTTATAGATTTTCAATCATTTTAATTTAAACTTTCATCCGAGTAAATTGAAATTATTGTTTTCAAAATGCTTATCAGTTTTAGTTATTCAATTCACTTTTGACTAATTAATTAATTATTAACACTTATTTATTTAAATGAACAGTTGAACATAATTTAATAATTATATCCGAAAACAAATTTTTAACCTTTGTACTTAAAATTTGGCAACACATTTAATTGCATTAAATATGAGGTTAAAAATCGTCTGCTTGAAAACATCATCTTCTAAAAACCATTTACAATTTATAGGTATGTATTTTAGATCTAATTAAATATATCAGCATATTTATAATTTAATAAAAATTCATTTACATAGTATTATAATTGTGTGTGTATTAACTATTTTTTTTATAATTCAAGTTCATTTTGGTGCAATTTTAGAGGTAAATAAGTAAAATAACTCAAATTTCAATTGATGATAAACGAATTCACTCTAATTAATTGAGTGAGTTTGTATTTGCTTAATCTAAAAAAAAGATATAAAATATTTGTTATTATATGTAATATGTGTTATTGTATATAAATTAAATATATATTAAGAAATAGCTTGCTTTTTAATTCATAATAGAATCGATTGTTTTTCCTTAATTAAAGTGGCGAAGTGATTTTAATTTTATAAAAAATTCTATTTGTCGAAGTTACATTTAATCTAATTATTAATGTGATTATACTTATGTAAAGAGAAAAACATGCCTTGTGAATAAAATCCTCTTTGAATCATGCATATTTCTGTATTTTAATTTACTAATTGAAATATGTTTTCAGAAAAATAAATATTTTCAAAATAAATTAATATTTCATTTTAGTTTATTTAAATTCGCTTTGATTTTAGATTGGCAAATATTTTAAAAACGACTTAATGTGTTTTCATTGGTAATTTAATTTAATTTTAACTTCCTTTTCAAATCATTTTATAGGATTATACATGCATAAAAAACTAATTTGTTTGCTATCTATAGAAATAAAATGTAAATCTTAAATAATACATATATTTGGAATATTAATGTTTATTCTCCCTAGATTATATAAATTAATTGAATATTAAGAGATTCTAAGGTGTATATTTACTTTATTGTTTTAAAGAATTACCTCATATTGCTACAGTAACTCATCTAAAAATTTATTTATTTTTCTTTTATAAAGAATTCATACAATTTTATTTAAATTTCAGCATTAAAAAAAGTTCTAATTCTAGTAGCTGTTTTTTAAAAATTTCAATTTACGATATAAATCAGATATCTGAAATAAAATCATTTATAACTTATGTTTTTATTAGATTATACACTTATTCATATGCATTAATTTAATTGTATTTAAAGTTTATAGCATTTTTTTGTGGCATTAATTCTTGACGCTAGATCTGAAGAAAAATAATTTGGTTATTTGCTCTAATTGTTCTTTTATTCCATAAAAGACAGAAAATATATAAATCCACTGAATCAGAGTTGAAAAACATTTCTCTAATGAAAGATATTTAACTAACTTGCCTAAAATTATAATAAAGCTAATTCGTAAGAAAACTGTATATAAGTGGTAATAATTCATCTCATAAAAACCTAAAAAACAGATGTTTTTTATTTTAAATGTAATTATTAAGCCAAATAATAATAAAATGTGTTTAGATTTAGTTGTTGAGGGAAAATACAAATAACTGCATGTAGGTTATTTTAACTTTTGAATTATAATACATATATTTTCTTGTTAGTATTGTGGTGTTTTAAATATTTGAATAGGAATAAATGAAAAATATATAAATGATATTGAAAAAAAAAAAACATTTCATAATAACAACTTGGCAATTTTCTATTGAAGTTAGATGTTTAGATTTATAATATTTTTATGTAAAATTATTCTTAAAAATTATATATATATATATATATATATATATATATATATATATATATATATATATATATATATATATATATAGCATAGACAGCTACATAATTAAATGAAAATACCTTTATATAGTGAAGACTATTTTTTAAAGACTATATAAAAATTAAAGTATCTTCCTGGCAAGAACTGGAATGAAATATCTTCCTGTTATCTTTATCCTTTTGTTCAGCTATTAAAAATCATACAGCGATGAAATTATAAGAGTCGAAGCAATGAATTTATCACTCTTTATTTATGTATACATAAATTGTAATTAAAACTCTGGATAGTCGAAAGTTTAAATAAAAAAATATTATCTTTTATTTGCTGTAAATATTTTTACGTTACTATGATTGTCAGAGATATATAAAATAAATAAATCTCTTTTAAGGTAAAGATTAGTATGCATTTATTCCTTCTCATTCTAAAGATGACGCTTTTTTAAGTTTATTTTCTTGTAGTTAATTATAAAGAAGCGCCTGTTGTAAAGAAGCACCATAATGAAGAAGTTCACGTTATAAACTTTTATCTGCAGTTTTTTTTCTTATTTTTCAACTGCGACAAATGTTGCGTTTAACATAATTTTTCAATGTAAGTATTTGCGTAGTTTTATTAAGACCATTTACTCTGCCAATTGCATTGAGAAGCGCAATCTTTATCATAAAGTAAGTTATAAATGAGGCCTGGTTTGTTAGACATTCGTTCTCATTGTCAAAAGGGAATGATCAAATCCCGACCCAACCGAGAATTCGTCGTGTTTACTAATAATGACTAGGACATGTAAATTATGTTCTAGTCGCAAAGTCATCCATGTGAAATTGTACTTCTGAGGAATGCAGGTCCAAGTCTAAAGTCTTTTACTTGGTCCCTGCTTCTAAATTACGAAGACTACACACTTTCAGAGTCCACGATGGCATACCTACTAGATAAGGAGTCATCACTTTCATCCCTTGCGATGTTGATGGTGGATCTTTGCAGATAGGCATTATAAAAATAATAATAAGTTATAAATAATTAAATTTACGTTTCTTATTTTTGTGAACACTCTATGCTCTTTCATAGGAATAGCATTTGAAGACAGATTAGGAAAGACTAATGTAAACATAACTCTTATTCAATGTTATTGATAACTAATACCTTTATTTTTAACAAAACTAATAGTCTATTTATTAATAAAAGTATGTAGTTATGATAGAGTAATTGAAATGTTTTGTATTTATTGCATGAAAATTATGTGCGCTTATTATGTTACATAAAAATCTCATTTATACATATATAAATAGAAATTCATTCACTCTAATTTACAGATAAATTTTAGATATATTTTTCCAACACATGCAAAATTTTTAATTACTGTATTTATTTCCTGTTAGTATTCTAGCTTAATTTATGATAAAATTATTTAGTTTTATTATATTTGATAGTATTGAATCCTGTGATAAACTGGAAAAGAATTGTTTCAGCTAAATATTTTGTATATTATTTCAGAACTTATAAATTCACTTGTAACGTTAAATATACAAAATTATTTTTATGCTCTTACTTAATTTTATTATTTTATTAATGTTTCTCGTATAATTTTTTGTAGGCTCTCGTATTTACTTTTATTATCTCCTATATTAATACTTCTAGCATGAAAATCTTAATTTTTTCCATTTTCTTGCATTATTTCTAGGCAAATAGTTTATAACATTTCAAACACATATTCCTTAATTCAGAATGTTTTTCAAAGTTTCAGACAAAAGTGAATTTATACATTGAAATATGTCCTTGATTTTTATTGCGAAGTAATTGAAAACTGAAATGAAATCACGACTTATAGAAATATAATTAAAAAGTGAAAAATTACAATGTAAAATAATTAATTTTATGAAATGGCTATCTCTACAGTATACAGATTGTTTTTAAATGTTTAATAAATTTGTAATTGTTAGAAAATCTTATGATGTTTAATTTAACATACCATTCCGAGTATCTCAATCAATATTTATGTAAAATTTCTTGTATCCGTAAGGAGTAATTGTTAAAACGTGCTTGTGAATAAATATGAATTTGACTGAAGAGAATTATGATTTGAGTCATAACTAGCATTCAAGAAAAATAATTTATATATTTTACTAGGGTATTAACTATGTAATTGACCAGAAAATTCCTGATTTGCATCTATTATTATTTCTAGAAAATACATTTAGAAAATCCGTTATTTCTAGAAAATGCATTTAGAATGACCTTTTTTTGATTTTCACTTGTATTTTTTCCTTGCTGTTTAACAAAATTGACAATTTTACGCTATATTCAGAAAAAATATCTTTCCTTAATTATGAAAAAATTATTTACTCCAATACATACCGATCAATTAAATTTTGAATTATGCAATAACTAATAAGTTAGTTTTTATTACTTTTGATGTAATAAACCGTATTTTTTAAATTTGATCTCAACATAACATGCAATCTTCTTTTGATGTTGAAATTCTGATCCCAATAACTTTTTTCAAAACACTCTTTCTCTAGATTTACGAATTCGAAAAATGAATTGGATAGGAGGTGCTCGTAGTCGCATAAAGGCTGTAAGTGATAAGAAAAAGCAACGAGAGTTCTTCCAAAAGCAAAGAAGAGTATCACATAGCAATGAAATCAAAAAGCAAATATCAGTTGCAAGATTAAGTCATGATTTAATTGCTTTCCATCTGGCACAACGCAATTTAAAAAACAAACAAAAAATTGCAAAACCAACGAAAATAATAAATAATAATCTCGAAAAAGGTCCGCCCTTATTTGTATTGAATGCAAATCTTCCAGAAACTCCATTACAAGAACGTTCTTCAATAAATAATACACTCCCAAACGTGTGGAAAGCAAACGTTAAAGACAGGGAAAAAATTCAAAATATTTTCCTAAAATCAAAGAAAAATAACTCTCCACAAATTACAAAACGTGCAATGCAAGCTATGGAACTAGCGGTTCCTGAAATATTGACTTCAAGTAAGGAGGCATCGCCATTACCAAACGTTGATGAAATAACAGAAGAATTTTCGCAAAAGTATGACATACACAGTTCTGAAATAAGTGTATCGACGATCATCAATAGCAAAAATAATAAAAACACCAAACATCAGAGTGAAATCAATGGCAACAATGTAGATACACCTTTTGGCTCTTATAAAATTCCAGAAGAAGGAAGTACTCTTAAAAGTGAAAATGGTAATAATTCCCAATTTCTTATTGAAGATTATTTAAATGAAAATGTTCCTAATAGCAAACAAATGCAGGCAAAAAATAAATTTAATAAAAGTGGAAATTACCAACTGAGAAAGAAAATGAAAATAATTGAGAAAATCAGTTCAAATCTAACCAAGCATGATAATGGTTTAAATTATCTGTTACATCAGTCTAAAATGTCTTATTCTGAATTGAGTAAATGCACTTTTGAATCAATTCCCATGAAAGTTTCCAGAAATGGGGATTATTTTCGAAAGATTTCAAAAAGAGAAAAACCGGAGATGGAAGCAGAAGTCACTATTTGTGAGCGTAATAGTTATCGACAAAGTTTGGAAGACCTTGAAAACATGATTGAAAATTGTGATTTAAAACTTAAAAAGCGTAAAATTACTGATCATGGTGTAGATTACAAAAAAAATTACAAACACATAGATGAAAATGAGACTATTGTTAATAATTCTCCAAGTGTCTTACAACCACTGGACTTAACACCTTTCTCTCCATTAGCAAGTTGGGATACTTTGGTACAAACAAAGATTGGAAAAACGCATTTTCCTATTCCTAGTTACAAAACATTTCAAGCTAATCTAAGCAGAATGCATCAATTAAAAATGGAAAATTCCTCTAGAAATTTTTGTAATGAAAAGAAAATTCTGCTTAAAAATGCAACGGTGTTAAATAATAATAAAAATACTATTGAAGAAGCATTCATGGAAAACACATTTGATTCTACAAATTATCAATCTGAACATAATAACAAAGACGAGAACAAAATGAAGACAACCGAAAATACTTCTTTATTTTTAAGTTATTTCCCTGGTCCTTCATCACGAGGTATAGAAATTCGGCAATTAGATGCGCAAACTTCATTTACACCCAGTCATAATGAATCACTCAATAAGAATGAACCATTAGACGATGATAAACAGTTGCTAAAAAACGATAATTTAGAAAACCAACATTTTGAGAGTTTAAATCCATCGCACTTTATTGAAAGTGATATGTTTCTTTTACATGATAAGAAATTAAAATCTAAGTTAGAAGACACACACGAAGTTGAAGAAAGACGTTGCATTAATAAGTGTGATAATTGCTCAGTCTTGAAATTTGATGTTGCTACAAGTCCATTTCCATGTTTTAATGGTATAGATATTAATAAAGAAAATTCGCTGAAATTGTTATCTAATGAGGGACTTATGATGAACAATGGAAACAATAAAGATGAGGAACTAGCTCAAAACGAAATATCTCAAAATCATTTTGAACAAAATCAATTCGAGTTTAAATCAAAAGAGTCTTCTCATTTAGATCAGATTAAAAAAATACCATTTTCTGAAGAATACTCAAACTCTATTGAATGCAACAATTTATTCAAATTTCATGAATCTTCTGAACTTGTTCAACATGCAGATGAAACAAGCAGTCTTCCACCAACTGTACCTAACAGTCCTTTATCTCCAGTTTCGAAAATAAGCATTAGTCATGAAGTTGAAACTAACTCTTTTGAAGATCCATTATATTTGCCACCAAGTATTCCCAACACCCCAGTCAGGATTAATAGTCCAGTAAAGGATAAAATGCTCAATAATCATTCACTTTCTGATTCGACAACTTTAAATGTAGGCAAAAAGTTAAAATATGATGTCATTCCGAAATCATACAATTATAATGATCTGGAAGCCCCTACATCATCGAAAAATTCTTCGATGTTAGTGGATTCTCAACCTCAGCATGAAAATTTAATGAATCAGAAAGCTACATTGGGAATTCAAGCTACTGACACATTTTTGGAGGACATCAAAGAATCCATCATGGAAAAGACCGCTGATCACGAACAAAACTCAATTTCTGTTTCAAACTATTCCCCAAAAATTTCCTTTGACAAATCTGACGAAAGTAACGCAATAACTGGTAATGAAGCAGGCTATCTTCAAAGAACTTGTTTAATCGATAATCATTTAATATCGAAAACTAATTCTCTAAAATGTAATACTGCTTCCTCACATCTGAAAGCTCATTTAGCTACTTATCAATCTGAAAGTAAAGGAATTCGAAAAAATGAGGACTTAGACAAAATTAGAAATGATGCAAAAGCATTTGAAGAAGATTTACAGACGAATCTAAACGGCCATATGTTAAATGAATCAGTAAATAAAAATGTTCAGAATAATGGGGAAAACCATACAATCAGAAAATGCTCACCAGATAAAAGTATGAATTACTCTGATTATTTAAATTATACTGAAAAAGACGTTAATCATAAAAAGTTTATGACAAACGAAAAAGGTGTTCAAGCAAGCCTAGAAAAAGTAGACGAATGCTTTCAAGTTGGATGTTTATATTTAGTAGATGCATCAGTACAAACATATAATTTTTAAAGCTCAATATATAATTGATATAATTACATTCATGACATAAAATTTATTTCATTTAAAAAATTTGAATTAAAATAGTTTAAGTGAAACAATTTTCTATACTAATATTCATTTGGCTATATAAAATTTCCAACTGAGAAAGAGTTGTTCTGAAATTGTTGATTGATATCAATTACATTTATTTATAATTCTTAATTTATAAAATAACTTTTAACTATGTATTCTAGAACATTATATATGTATCATCCATTACATATTTTTCCAGAATTATAATTTCAGTTTATTTTGTTTTCAAATTTATATAAAAAATGTAACACAAAATAAAAATACTCAAAACTTATATTTATATTATTGTGCTATATTTTAATATTTAAAACTTACATTTTAGTATTATTATGATTGAATCAAGAAAATAATAGTAAGCATCTACAATATTTAATTTTATGGTAGCTTTATATATGTGATTAATTTTCACTATATTTTGATATATATTTGACATTGTGCAAAAGAGTGTTATTTTTAAATATTTAATACAATAGTTCAGAATTGCTGCAATTTAAATAATGAAAGTAGATAATATTTCAACACTTTAGATTGAAACAATCATAAATAAAAATGCTATGACTGATAAAATATCTTGATAAAAGTAAGCAAAACTATCATCTATTTGAAAAATCATGCATCAAAAGTTGTAACATTTATAATGTCCTAAAAATTTGCATAAAAATTTTAACATTCATAATTTGATTTTTATTGGCGTCATTTATAACACAAATACCTCATTCAGAATATTTTATTTTATGGCTGTTGTATAACATTGGGTTACACTAACTATACTAATGAAAAGAACAGTGATTAGAAAAGTGTCTTGGTTGCACTAAACATTAAATTATGTATTCTAGTATGCCCATAGAAAACCAAAGAACATTAAAAGTCTAAAAATGCTTATTTATATTCATAAATTTAGTTATATGATTCAAAAGCGTAATACTCTAAAAAGGAACTTAATTTAAATAATAAAATAATTTATATTTATTTTGTCTTTTTTGAAAACATCTTACAAAATACTTGCGTGAAAGCAGAAAAACACACAGATTAAACTAGAACTTGATATGAAGGCAGTGTACCATCAATTTAAAAATCATCTTTTTGAAATGAAAGATCAGAGATTTCAAGATCATATAAATTAGGAAAAAAGCATTTTAAAGGACTGAATACCGAATATATAAATATTTATGAATTTTATTTAAAAATACTGTACAAATAAAACCAAAAAATTGGAGTTGTATTTAAAAAAATTAAATAAATCATATGTGTACATATAATTTTCAAGTACACATACCTTATAACTGAACATTTATAGAAAAAATTCAAAAGAGAGAAATACTATGGTATTTTAATGTACACACAGTTTTTTTTTTTTTTTGATAGCCTAACAGTCAAAAAATCAAAAACCGAAAAATATGCTTTTAGAAAAATTAAGTGCACTTTGTAAAACAGGCTAGACATATATGTAAATGAGACAATGTAAAAATATTTCAATATTCACAAGTTTAATATATATTTATAATTTCGGTCTTACAATATTTTCAATATTTATGAAATTGTTTCATTAAAGCCTAATAGTGACTTTACATACACATACTATTTCGGAGTGAAAGAGTCTGTTTCGTACCAAGCTATGGTTGAACAATGAACAGATGATTTTTAATTTATATGCATATCAACTGATTTGGTTGCTAGAATTTTCCAGGTTTCTTCCATGGTGACAAATGAATACAAAATACTGTCGATAAAGTTTCTTTTTTAAAAGCAAATTCTAACATTTTTACAATAGCTTCTAGTAATAAGGTATGCATTACATGATGTCAAATTTTATAAAACTATCACGCAATATACTTTCTAACTAAAAGACAAATTATAATTTGTAATATATATATATATATATATATATATATATATATATATATATATATATATATATATATATATATATATATATATATATATATATATATATATATATATATATATATATATATATTCATATATATTCTATAATAAATATATCAATATATCAAAACTTATATTTTCCAAATAATGCTTTATAATTTCTAATTTATGACCACTAAACAGTTGTTATAATTTTAAGCACAATGACGTTTGCTTAAGTGATATTTATTTGAAGAGATACATTTTCATTGTTGAAACTAAAATTTAGTGTCTATATTTTTAATATTAGTTACCATATTAATTGAGACTTATTTATTTATATGAAAAATGAAAAATAGCATATGAATTAATTACGTAAATATTAAAACTGAATAAATTTGTGCTTTGAGTGTATAGATGTTTTAATGGTAAAATGTATTACTAATATAAATATTATATTTTCATCTATTTTTAAAAATCTAAAGATTAATTTCTATCAAAACAGGATATTTTTCTGTAAAATCAATTATATTTCTATTAATAATATTTTAATTTTAAATGTTCATTTAAATATATAAACAGCAGACACCACATTCACCTTGCATAACATTTATATGAAAAAAATAAAACTGTATTTGCAAGTAGTATTGTCTTTTTTATATCAAAAACAATACAAAAAGTGGCAGCACACATCAAAATTATATAAGATGTGAATAACGGTATAAAGGAATTTAATACTTTCCCAAGCAATGAAAGCAACACTTTCCTGATTCTTACATTTGTCTTAAAATTGCCTCTTTACACCAGCAGCAAGAATCCTCACGATTTTCAAGCACACTAATGTGGTGTGATAGGAAACGAAATTGAAAATCCTTTTGTAACCGGGGTAGAATGTATTCTATTCTTTCACTATCTTGGCTGACACAAAGAAAGGGTGCTTCCTTGAGAAAATTGACGTTTCACTTTACCGGGTTGGAACAAAGAGACAGAAGGAAGCCCCATTTCACAAAATGGTCGAGTCTCTTACCCTATCGCAGTGAGAGAAAAGGGAGGGAAAAAAATCAAGAAAATGTTGACTCTCTTTTCCCTTGGATGAGTTAACAACACATAAAATGAAAGCCTGCGGGAAATACTCCAAAATATACTCAAGAGGATTTCCTCAGAAGTCTATTAAAAGTTATTTGCTTTGCCGTCTGAATAATAGTAATGATTTTTTTTTCTTGAATGTTTCGACTTGAAACTTTTGACATATTGGTAGATCATGTTTTTAAATTTCTTTGTAAACTTGTTTTTCACGGGAATATTTATATAACCATTAATTTTTCCATACTTGTGAGTTTAAAAAATAGTATGGTATGTTACTATGTTATAAATAACGTTTTAATATCAAAGATTTTTGTTATATATATATATATATATATATATATATATATATATATATATATATATATATATATATATATATATAATATCTTACTTTTGCTAAAAATTACATTCTATATTAGTGTCCAGTTATTGACACACCAAACCGTTTGATTTAAGTTTTATTTCTTAATACTTGGGAAAAATGCACTCTAAAAACGAAACTTTTCCGGAATGCATTAAGAAAAACTTAGTTTAAAAATCATAAATTCTAATATGCAAGGAAATAACAGTCCGATACTAATATTTCCATTTTTTAACGTAAAATATCATTTTATATTGACAAGACAGAAGTTCACATTTGTCGTTATATTGGAAGTAAATTTGAATTTTTTACGCATTTAACTAGATTTTAAATCTTGTTTTTACCATCTCAGTTATTCAATCTGAAGTGTTCCAATATACTTTTTTACTGAAATAATGGGCTAGCCTAAATGATCATTAATTTTGTAACGGCTATATTTTCAAGTATATTAAGCGTATACACTTGAAAAATATAAGAAAGGAAACAAAAACTCACCAAGTTTATGCATTCTAGACAAATGTTCTTTATATGTCCTTTTAGTGACACGATATTTGTAATCAAGAGTTAATAGAATTCGTTCTATACATTTTGTAGCTAATAGCCAGTATCCTTGAAGTGCCGTTACCACCACAAAATATTTTGTTTACACGGTGATTCGTTTTCTTACTCTCTTCTGAAAACGTTTTGCATAGTTACAGCAGGCGAACTATTAGTATAATCAAGGTAACCCAAAATTATTTTCTTGATTTCTTTCCATTTTTGACAAGTACTAACCTGGCAATGCCTCTATTGGTAAGATAATAAACTCATTTTGCTACCTGGAATACAGAATACAAACTTGCCGAATTTTTGATTCGATTCACATATTTCTCACAATTGTGCAGTAACTAATTTTTAAATTATAACCTTTATAAAACAATGACTCATTCATACTAGCCTTTTATAGACGGAATACGTTTCTAGGGAATATTTTGAATAAATTGGTTATAATTTAATATATCGAGATCCCTTATTCTAATCATTTGAATTTGATCAAAGCAATGAAAAAAACGTATTTTTATATTTAAGATAGAGATAGAAAAAAGAATCAGTATTTTCTTTTTTTTCATTTTTACGGGATTTTCGTATATCTAATTCATGTTTCTAAAACTTAATTAACAGTATTTAAAAATTTGAATGAATTCAAAAGTAAAAACATTCACACAAATTCTATTTCTTCAATAAAATTCTTACAATATTAGTGAATTTAAGGGCTTCAAATAATAAAAAATTTAAAAAAATATGGCTTCTAGAAAAGTACAATTATTTTATATTAAAAATTAAACTCCACTTTTATTAGTTGATATACCAGATATACATTTTAAGGCTTCGATTCTTTATATGATTAAAAAAATTTTTGAGGTATGAAAAGTTTTTTTTAAAGTATAATATTCTAGTTTTTACTATCGTAATATTGTTGATTGAAACAATATTAAAATATATAGAAATTATTCTGAACTATTACATAAAATTGTAGTACAGACCAGCAGTATAAATATCAAGAAATATCTAAGAACAAAGCATGGAACAAAAGTAATGATATCAAAGCACAATACTTTTCGAGACAGAAAAATGCCCATTTCAGTAGTCACGAAATTACGACTCGGAAAATAATTTTTCCCTACTTTCTTCTACGATATTTTTTTGAGGTTTTTGGTTACCCTAGTATCGTACATCATCTGCGACGAATCTGGAATTTTCTTTTTTTTAACCTAGGATGAATGTTAAGACAAAATAAAAACAAATCTTTTGTCATTTTTCACACAGCTTCGAGAATTATTTTGAAAAGATCTTTCTTTTTTGTTTCCTGGGAGAAGAAAAAGAGAACACTACCTGAAATTTATAGGCATATAAAAGAAAAAAAGAAGAGGGTACATAAGAAAAATATACGAAAAACGCAGCTTGGGGCTAAGGTGCACGAAGTTTAAGATCACGTTTAAGACCATACTATCACGCGTAGACTGCCTTTTTTTCTCTTATTTTGCACTACAGGACTATTTTTAAAAGTTCTTGTGAGACTTCATAAAAAGACAACACAAACTACTATCAGTTACTTGGCTTGTAATTTTAAACTCACATGCAATTTGATATAATATGACGAGAAAACATACTTTTATGTATGGTAAAGGAGAAAAGTATGATATTTGTTTTTCTTTTGAAATGTGCATATTATATGTAATAACTTTAAACTTATTCTCTGAACATAAAATACTAAATATTGTTTCATTCTAGAAGTTATTTGTATTGATAATCTAAATCTCATAACAAGAGAATCCTTTACTCTTTAAGGAAAAGCATAATTTACTTTTCAAATTAAATAAAATTTGCAGGAAACTGAAAAACCTGGGTGAAAAAACATAATAATATAAAGTATTAATTTAATGAAACTCTTTCTTAAAGATTTTCTTTTCAAACTATGTTCAATGGTTTATGTTATCTCTTTTCTGAACTGGTCTTAAAATTTAATTAAGATTAAATAGCAAAAATCGGATTTAACTAGAGTATTCATCTAAAACTGTTGATTATTATTATATCAGCAAAACAATTTGACCAAGTAGATGTTTTACGTTCTCATTTTGAACTATAATATAAGAATATAATTTATGATTAGTTTAAAATATTTAAATAAAATTGAAAATATTAGATAGTATGTATAAAAATCAGATGTATAAAGCAGAAATTAAATTCTTATTTTAAATTTGATTTGATTTTGAGACTTTATTTGAATATTACTCATAGATTATTCTCAGACTAAATTTAACAGTTGATATACTAGTTATAATAGTTCAATTCATTATTTAATAGATTTCATTTAATAAACTAATTAATTTGAGTTGAAATAAGCATTTTAAGTAAAGTTTCATTATAATGAACTAAAAGGATCATGTATATTTACGAATATATAGGAAATATTTTATTTACTAAGTTTTGATGCAAAGTAAAAATTTTAAAACTTCATAATTATTATTATTTATTACAAATATTAATTGCAAATATTAAATTAATATCATAATAGAACAGAGATACTCTCTTTTATGTAAATTAAACTTTTAAAAGAGAATTTAAAAGATTTTATTTATTT